>VZTB01014294.1:13099-24561 GCA_013397245.1 Thryothorus ludovicianus | reverse complement strand
GGGCTCGGCGCGGGCCCCGCTCCCGGCTCCGGGCGCTGTTTGCTGCCCGCTCGGAGGGCGCTGTGCCCGTGTTTGAGGAGCGCGGGGCCCTGCTTTGCCCCGGAGGTGTTTTGGCCGCTGCGGAAGTTGCAGCCCCGGCGGCTCCGGGCTCTGCCCGGGCCCCGCTCGGCACCGCGGCCCCGCCGCCGGGGCAGCCCCGGGCCCGGAGCGGCTCCTGCCGCTACCGCGTCACACCTTGCTTCGAAACCCTACTGCCAATGTCCGTCACACAGCTTTGCTGAAAGGTTAAAATATCTCTGTAGCATTGCCTGAGACTGATGATGCCTTTTTTCTCTCTCNTCGGGGCGGGACGGGGGGGCTGCTATTCTCCGCGGCCCAGCGGGCCGGCATCGTCCCCCCCTGGGGCGAGCGGTGCTTCCCTTCACACCCGCAGGTGCGGCCGCCCCGAGCAGCAGGGGTGCATTTATCTTATCTCTGCTATCTCTATATTTATATTATATCCCAGCTGCCGCCGTTAGCACGGCGGGCGGCGCTGCCCGGGCCCTCAGGAGCCAGCGGCGGCCCTGGTGCGGTGTCCNTTTTTTTTTCCCTTAAAAAAAAAATGCCTAAAGCAGTGGAAATACATGAAAGCTTCCTACTAATAAGGCCGTTTCAATGTGGTCCTTATTGCCTGATATAAAGAGAATTACCTTTATCACTGGCTGTCTCAAAGCTATTGTAGTTCTGATCTTTCAGTGTGATTTTGTTTATTTATTTACTTTTAGTTTTGCGTTTCATTCTGTTTGACCAGTGATCCTTGGCTAGCTAAGCTTTTATTTTTAATTTTCATTTATTGCTGTCTCTAGTCAGTGTCTGGTTTTGGTTTGGTTGTGTGAAGGTGGTGCTGGTGTTTGGTTTGTAATCTTGTAGGGTAGCGTGCAGGGAGAGCCATAAATCTGCAGCAGGGTTTGGTGGCTTTTTTTATTTTTTCCCTTCTTTTTTTTTTGTGTGTGTGTGTCTCTTGTTTTACTTTCAGAGTATTAACTTTTATCCTTGCTCTGTTGAGCAAAAGTGAAAGTTAGATGCTGGGTGCAAACTTCTGCAATCAGTTATCCTTTTTAACCTTTCATAGCTGTAGATTCCTCATGCAGAGGAGGCTCAGTGACAAATCAAAAAATAAACCGGGAGCCATTGAGGCTTTCTCTTCTCCGAGTAAAACAACTTCATTGTAACAGAAACATTTGCTCCTGCAGTCAACCTTCCAGAGAAAGGCAGTTAATTAAAATCTGTTGCTGGCTTCAGCTGGGACCTCCAGTGCTCTCCAGGCTGGATGGGGAGCATGACCCCCTCGTGTTATTCCTGCAGATGCTCACGGAAGACACTGAGGGAGAGGAGCAGGAGCCCCCTCGCTGCTCCTGTCTCGGCACCATACCAGTCTAGGTTTGAATTGTTGCCACCTTGAACACGCCGGGCTGTATTTGAAATCTTTAAAAGATGTAATTTCGCTTCCACCTGGTCTGTGGCAACAGGTGCAGGTTTATGGAGCAGCTCCTGGAACGTTCTAGCACCGAGCCCCCCGTTAAGGGCGGGGTCTGGGCAGGCCAGCCCCTGAAGGGGGGGGGAAAATACAGCCCGGTTCCTGTGCCTAAGCTTTAGCTGTGTGGGTTTCTCCCCCTTCCCCAGAACCTTTGCTCTTGAAGATGGTGAGTAGCCAGCCTAAGTACGATCTAATTCGGGAGGTTGGCCGTGGCAGTTATGGTGTGGTGTACGAAGCGGCCGTCAGGAGCACCCGGGCCCGCGTGGCCGTGAAAAAGATCCGGTGCCACGCTCCCGAGAACGTGGAACTGGCTCTGCGCGAGTTCTGGGCCCTTAGCAGTATCAAGAGCCAGCACCCCAACGTCATTCACCTGGAGGAGTGCATCTTGCAGAAAGATGGCATGGTGCAGAAGATGTCCCATGGCTCCAGCTCCTCCCTGTATCTGCAGGTACACGAGGCCGAGGGGACGGGGTGGAAGGAATCGGTGACCACGCGGAGCTGGGGGGAAGGAGGTGGGGGCAGCCCAGCTCGTGGGTTTGAGCTGGGCTCAGTTAGGCCCAGGGGGTTGTTTGTGTTGCTGACACCCAGAGTTTAGCAGAGATCTTGAAAAAAACCCAACACACCATCCCCTGCCATTAGGACATGGTGATGGTCCCAGAAATCAGGTGGAGCTGGGCCTGATTTCCAGCAGGGGGTGGCTTATATGGAGTTTGTCCCTTTCCTCACCCAAAAGCTGAGCACAATCGCCTGAGCTTTGGGTTTGAAGCTGTGCTGCTCTAAAAGGCTCCAGGATTAGAATTTCATGCAAATCCACTTTGATAATTTGAGGAAGCCTCGCAGGTGAAGCCCTGGGGAGGTGCAGGCTGTGATGTTCTTGGCAGCTGCAGGTTAAAGAGCACTCCTGTCCTGGGACAGAGCTCGGAGGAATTCCATCCTGGGTGTCCTTGGAAGAGGAAATCAGGGTCTTGATTTATAGGAAGACAACACTTAAAATTCTTTCAGAAACAAGAATCAATTGGTAGCACATCATGAGCTGTTCTTACCTTTTATAAACAACTATTAATCTCTTTGAAGAGTGGTAAATATAAATAAGGGAGTAGATATCACTCTGAAAGTGTCCTTTAAGTTTGAAGATGTGTGTGTTTGAGGGGTAAGTAGCTCTGGGAAGACATTGAAAGACAACCTGATTACTTCCCTTGTCAAGAAGCAGCCCCAAAGTGTAAATCACCCCTGGGCAGAAATTGGTGTTTCTGTTTGAAAAGCCAGCAGCCTGCTCAGTGTTTGCTGTGTTATCTGAGTCAGCTCTCATTATTTCAGTTTTCATTGTCACTCCTGCTCTCTGCTCTGGCCCCTTTGTTGGTGAACAGCCCTGCAGATGCTGGGTGCTGTCTGAGCCTGAGAATTCTTGGCTTTGCCAACTCCCTGTGGCTTGGGAGCTGTTCCTGACTTGCTTTCATGGGAGGATTAGGCAAAAAATAACACTGGGCAGCTCGTGGGGGAGCAGTCAGAGCCTTACCTGCCTGGTTTGAGTGGAGCTGCCAGGGACAGATGTGCAGGGAGGAGCTTCCAGGTTGGCCCAGTGGTGCTGGGGAGCAGCTGGCACGGGGGGCTGGCCCTGCCAGGTGCCAACAGCTCGGGGTGTTCTGCTGCTCCAGGGGGAAGAGCAAAGGGCAGAGCTGAGCTGGCCAGAGAGATCACCCTGCAGCAGCCTGGGCTAAACCCAGGACAGCCAGAGCCCCCCTGGCTCAGCCTCTGCTCTCCCCAGTGCTGGTCAGAGCTGAGCTGTGCTGCCTCAGGAAGGGCTGGCACCCTCTCCTGAAGGGCTCTGGGGCACACTCTCAGTGCCAGCTGAAGCAAATCTGTAGAGGTTGAGTCCTGACCTTGTCTGCTGGTGCTTTGCCACTGTCACAGATGTGGGGGTTGGATTTTGTGGTCTTAACTCACAACATCTGCAAGTGCAGCTCCTGTGAGTCAGAGGAGACTCCCTGCCCTCCTGAGATACCTTAATCTCACTGTTCCTGACTGCAAACCCTAAATATGGCATTTTTTAGCTCTAAAATAGATTTACTGTTCAAATTGGTCTGGGAAGATAGCTGTACATTACTGCCATTTTTCAAAAGGTCACTTTTTAGAAGCATTTCAAAATGCCTCTCTAGATATTAACACACCCCTTCATTTTTGAAAGCCAGTTTGATTTAGTATCCTTTGGTTTGCTACTAAGAGAAATAATTGCAGGATTTTCCTTCCAGAGCCACCTCAGAGTAGCTGAAGAGGCAAAGGCAGTTGTGTAAACAGGATTAGTAAAAGTGGTTGCAGGTTTTGCTTTGCTTTCTGAGGCAGCTGTAAGAACTGGCTGTGCAGCTTGTGTTCCTGAAAATGCCATGTGGAGCATGAGGGTGTTCTGTGCTCAGCTGTGCCTGCAGATCAGTGTTCTCCTGAGGTCAGGGATCCTGTGTTAGCCTGCTGGAATTCATTAATGTGTCAGGAATGGAGACCAGGCTTTAAAAAATCCATCCTGGATAAATACAGCTGTGTGGAGTGACTCGTGAGACTTTGTTTATCCCGGAGAGCTGTTGGCAGAGTGGGTGGGACAGGCTTTGTCAGGGTGGGACACTGTCCAGCTGGGACAGATGGGAGGGCAATGGCCACTGGGTATCTTTAAAAATTCTGTTATCAGGGTCGAGCTCTGCTTCTGGGCAGGAGCCTGAGCTTGATATGCTCCACATGAGTGAAGATAAGGAGGCTGGCAAATACATTGTGATTTTTTTTTTTTTCCTCTTTTACATAAAAATATTTGCATAATATTTTCTTTTCCCCCCTTGCAATATCCTGCTCTCTGGATTGTTGAGAGGAGGGTCAAACAGTGCTAGAGTGGTTTGGGTTGGGAGGGATCTTAAACCCCACCTCATTGCCATGGGCAGGGACTCCTTCCCCTATCCCAGGCTGCTCCAGCCTGGCCTTGGGCACTGCCAGGGATCCAGGGGCAGCTCTGGGCAGTCTGTGCCAGGGCCTGCCCACCCTCCTGGGGACAATTCCTTCCCTGTAACTCCCCCAAACCTCCCCTCTCCGTGAAGATCCTGATTCCATGACTCCTTCCATCATCCTTCCCCTCTCACATCATCAGCTGGTCACGCCGTCTCCTTTCCTCGTTGCAGCTCGTAGAAACCTCATTAAAAGGAGAAATAGCCTTTGACCCCAAAAGTGCTTATTACCTGT
Source organism: Thryothorus ludovicianus (assembly GCA_013397245.1). NCBI lineage: Eukaryota > Metazoa > Chordata > Aves > Passeriformes > Certhiidae > Thryothorus > Thryothorus ludovicianus. Next base: position 19,829 of record VZTB01014294.1, on the reverse strand, counting down.
GGTTTGTGATGGATTTCTGTGACGGAGGGGACATGAACGAGTACCTGCTGTCGCGCAAGCCCAGCCGCAGGACCAACACCAGCTTCATGCTGCAGCTCAGCAGCGCCCTGGCCTTCCTGCACAAGAACCAGATCATCCACCGCGACCTCAAACCCGACAACATCCTCATCTCGCAGAGCCGGGCGGACCCCGAGCCCACGCTGAAGGTGGCTGATTTCGGGCTCAGCAAGGTGTGCTCAGCCTCGGGGCAGAGCGCCGAGGAGCCCGTGAACGTCAACAAATGCTTCCTGTCCACGGCCTGTGGCACCGACTTCTACATGGCCCCCGAGGTGTGGGAGGGACACTACACTGCCAAGGCCGACATCTTCGCCCTGGGCATCATCATCTGGGCCATGCTGGAGAGGATCACCTTCGTCGACACCGAGACCAAGAAGGAGCTGCTGGGCAGCTACGTGAGGCAGGGCACGGCCATCGTGCCAGTGGGCGAGGCGCTGCTGGAGAACCCCAAGATGGAGCTGCTCATCCCCGTCAAGAAGAAATCCATGAACGCTCGCATGAAGCAGCTGCTGAAGGAGATGCTGGCGGCCAACCCGCAGGAGAGGCCGGACGCCTTCGAGCTGGAGCTGAGGCTGGTGAGCATCGCCTTCAAGGACAGCAGCTGGGACACGTGAGGGGGCTCACAGGGGGCCTGGACACGCCTGCAGGGGATGCTCCTCGCCCAGCTGGAGCGTCCCCACAGCAACGTGGGGCTGGCCGAGGTGGGGAATCCCAGAGTGAGAGCTGAGGGTGCTCCTGGGTGTGCACTGGCAGGGCGATGGTGCAAGAGCTGACACTACTTGATTTCCAGCACTCTGTCACGGAGTGGCTCACACATTCCAGTGTCCTATGTCAGTATTAGGAACTCTCATGGAACAAAAACAAAAAAGATTTGCATGCTGGCAGTGCAAATCTTGAGGCTTTGTAATGTAATCTGTGTATATATTTATGTATATGAGTGACTGGGAGTGTGTGGCACTTAAATTATTTGCTGTGGGTCTGGATGATTGGGGTCTGCTAGAAATCTGGGTGAAGGAGGTGGGTGAGAAACACTCCTCCTTCCCCAGGCCTGAATGACTTTATTATTTATTTTTGTTATCTGATTTCAAAGACTTGACTTTGTAAACAAAAAAAAAGCAATGCAAGGGGATCAGCTGCTTTCCAAGTGCTGCCGTGGCTGATCTTAGCACTTAGAGCTTAATGAGCTCATCACTGAGGGAGTCAAATTAAAAATGTACAGTCAGGTGCTGGCAGGAGGGGCTGGGTCGCTGATCATTCGATTTTTGATTTTTTTTAAATCAATTAATCTGCCTTTCCTCGGCATGCTCTCTGCCCTGGTGTCCATAATCCCATAGCACCCTGAGGATTTAGCACAGCAGAGTTCTGTGCCCTCGGTTTATGGAAACATGGATGAATCCAGCAGCATGATCTTAAAATCCTTCAAAATGTGGTGGCAGCAGAGTTTTCCCACGAAGGGAATCCAGTAATCCCATCCCTCTGTGGCCCTGCCCCAAATCCACAGGGATGGGGGGACAGAGGTGGCTCTGTCCCCTGGCTCACACCTGGTGTCAGAGCTCTGTGAAAGGTGGCAGCCTGGCTCCATTACTTTATTATTTTTTTTTAACTTTTCCTCCTTTGAAAGAAGTGATCTTTATTTCAGAGCACAGATGGGAGGATGGGGTTTGGAGCAGTTGGGAGCTGCTTGTCCCCAGCTCTGGCTGCAGGAGCAGATGGAGGCTGGCAGAGGTTTCACCTGGCCCTGCAGGGCTCTTGGTACCAGCACAGCTCTTGGTTCTTTTGGGGGCAGGACTGACCTTTCCCATCCTTTTGGAAAAAAAAAAGGAGAGTCTTAAAATTGCCTTTAAACTTGCAGGAAAGGGCAGTTTTTGTTAAAATATTTAATTTTTCCCCCACCCAAAGCTTACCTGAAAATGGCTGGAAGTATTTCCCTGTGTAATTTGCTTTTTGAATGCTGTTCCCTCTGGGACAGCAGCTCTGGGCACTCAGTGTTTATTCTTTGAGTGCAAATAAAATATGATTTTTTTTCTGTTATTCCAAAAGCAAAGGATTCTGATTCCACCCAACTTCTGAGGCTTTACAGGCCACAGGTGGTTCTTACCTGGTGCTGTGTGAGCTGGTGGCTGTCACCCAGCTGGCCTTAGTTCATAATTCTTGTTATTTTCTTGCACTTCTAGGGAGGGATCCTCAGACAAACACACTTTGCTTGTGCCAGCCCTGCCTCCCTGTGCTCACATCTCAGCAGGGTCACTGGGTGAGGAAAAACTTGAAGGGGGTTTATAATTCACATTAAACTCGGGAGCTTTTTAAAAATAAAGAGGTTCCCCCTCTCTTACCCCCCCAGAATTCACAACCAGGATAACTCTGAGGTGCTTTTGGATCACCCAGGCCCCCTCTGCAGGGCTCCACTGCCTGCAGGGCAGAGATGAGGGACTGGCACAGGGAAGTTTTGGGGTTTTTGACTCCCAAAGTGTTGTTTTTTTTGCACTGATTGCCACTTTATAGGTTGGGGGTACCTGAAATCCCTCTCATGGTGCTTATCCTCGCTGTTGGGTGACACTGGTAGTCCTCGAGCTCTGTGTTCTCTTTGGTTTTTGTTGTCTGAGGTCTTTGTTTTGGGAAAATAAATCAAGTTCTTGTAGCAGCTGCGGGGTCGTTCACCAGCGTGACTCGGAGTCAAGACACTTCTCAGCACTTGGGAAAGATTTTGGTTTTTTTTTCCATGTTTTTCTTTAAAAACTGTATAATATATTTTATGGAGAATTTATAATGAGGAAAATTATTGTGTAATTTATTAAGTTCATGACTGTTTTTGAAATAAAATCTTGAATTTCGATGAAGTTTCAGGAATTTTTAAGGGGAGGTGTTTCCAGTCAGTGCTGCCCTCCAGGGACAGCGTCCTGCTGTTCCCTCATGCCCTGAGAAACCTTAGGAGTGAAGGTGAGGAAACATCATTACTCATCCATGAGAGGAAAGCGTAGCCCTCATTTGCATGTTTTAATTAGCAGTGCTCTGGACGGAGACATCTGCAGACTGGAAATGCTGGGAGGGAGTTTCCCTCGGAATTTCCTACACCCACAACAAAGCCGAGCCTGGAGTTAGAGCTGAGGTCTGTGAGGGAATCCAGGATCAGATCCCGGGGCTGCCGGGGCTTTTCCCAGCCCTTGGCCCGATCCTGTTCCCCATCTTCCAGCAGCTTTGCTCCAGTGCAGCCACATCCTGCACAGAGCCCGAGTGTTGTCCCCTTTGCTCCTCCCCAGTTTATTAGGGAGGTGTTTCCTGTTCCTTCCTTGCCGTCACTGGGAATTTTTTCCAGCGCCTGCAGAGCTCAATCAAGACCTGGCTCCTCTCATCCTGCCCCGGCCCCTTCCTGCCCCCGTTCCCGGCACCGGCTCCGGAGCTGCTCCTCACAGGAGTGCCCGGACAGGTCCCCTCTGTCCCCTCTCCGCCCGGGCTCTGGGGTTTGTCCCCTTGGAGCCTCCCCAGTCCCTGTGCTCAGCCTGGGCCGGGCTGTGCCCCGGCTCTCCATCCAAACTGGGGAGCTCTGGGGGCTTCCCCTGGCCCCTCTCAGCGGGTCCTTCCCCCTCGGCTCCCTCGCCACGTTCGCAGCCCCCCGGGCTGGAGCTGGGGATGGCGGGGGCCGGGATTGTCCCTGTGGGAGCACTCGGCCCTCGGGAAGGGAAGAGGGCAGCGGTAAAAATAACCCCTGGGCCAGCTCCAGCCCATTGTGGCTTCCTGCGATTTACAGCCCTTCCCGGGGGGAAGAGGCAGGAGCCGGCTGGCTCGGGGCTGGCTTTGACCCTTTCACCGCCACCGGAGAGGGTGCCAGGGCTTTCCTCCTCCTTTCGTGCCTGGGCAGGATCCTGGGGAGGGGGATTGTGGCGGGCTCCTGGGGTGGGTGTGGAAGGAGAAGCTGCTGGAGTGGACACGGTTTCCCTGCCGCTTTCCTGACCCGCCCTGTGCAGGGGGAGAGACTCGGGGGCCAAAAATCTCTGCGGCAGATCCCGAAATCCCGGCCGGGTTCCCGTAAGGAAGCGGAGGGAGGAGAGGAGCGGGCAGAGGTGAGCTGGAGCTGCAGGAGGAGGGGAGGGGGGTCAGTGCTGGGCAGGGCTGTGAAGGGGGGTCACGCTGGCAGGGTCGGCACGGGGCTGGGCTGGCGGGGGTTAATGGGTGGCTCTTCCTCTTCCTCATCCTCTATATGAGGCTGTTCCCGGCTCTGGGCTCAGTTTGCCTCGGCAGCCAGAGGGGCAGGAGCTGCGTGAGACTGGAGCATCCCATCCCTGCATCCCATCCCTGCATCCCTGCGAGGGCTCAGGTGAGCGGCAGCATCCCCCACCTGCCTGGCACAGGTCCTGGCCCCCCACGGGCAGTCCCAGCCTGGGCACGGAACCTCGTGCCCATCCCTCGGGAGCACAGGGCCAGACACACCGCGTGCCTCAGTTTCCCCGTCTGTACGCGGGGTGGGTGCGGTGTGGAGCCCGTGGGCTGCGTGTGGAGCTGCGTGGCAGAGGGTTCCCGGGCTGTGAGCTCTGCTTTGCCCAGCCCCGTGTCCCTGCTGTCACCCGGGGATGGTTCCGTGCCCTCTGCACACGGAGAACGGGAGAGCCTTCCCTCCCCGCCCAGCCTGGCTGTGTGGGGCACGGCTCGGGGACCCCCAAGCACCCCCCAGCCGTGGGGCACCTCGCCAGCTCTCCTGAGCTTTGTTCTGCCGCTCGGGAAGACAAGGCGGCGGCCGGCTCCGGTATTTTTTCCTGTTGGAAGCCGCTCCTGGGATGCGGCTGAAGCCGGCGGATGCTCGGCGCTTCTCCCTTCCTGCCCAGGGGCTGTTCCTGCCCGGCCTGGCAGGACTCTGCCCGTGTGCCATTGAGGGGACCCTCAGCTCTGCTTCAGCCTCATCCTCCTCCCCCTCACCGCTGCACCCTCGGGGCTCACCCTGACTCTCCTCTCTCCTCCCAGGGCTGAATCCAGGAGCCGAGCGAAGCTTCGAGAGCCTCCCCAGCGGCCACACCAGACCTGCCCGGCCACTCCGAAGGGCACCGAGTGACCAGCAGCGCCGTTCCGGGGCGATGGTGCCCTTGGGCAGCCCCACCCTCGCCGTGTGCGCCTCCAGCAACCTGCGCCTCATGGCCCCGGGCCGCGGCTCCCCCCTGGCCTGGCTGAACCGGGGTCCCGAGTGCCCGCAGGGGCCGGGGGGCAGCGGGGGCCGCAGACCCAGCGCCGTGGAGCGGCTGGAGGCCGACAAGGCCAAGTACGTCAAGTCCCAGCAGGTGATCAACAGGCGGCAGGAGCCGGCGCTGCGGGGCTCGCCCCGGCTGTCCCCGCACGGCCGCCGCCTGCTCGCCCGCCAGCCGTGCGGAGAGCTGTGCCCGGGCTCGGAGCTCGCCCGGGAGGGGCCCCGGAAGGTGCCGTGCCCGCAGTCCCCCGTGTCGCGCCGCGGCGGCAGCAGGCGCCTGCTGAGACCGGACTCCCTCATCATCTACCGGCAGAAACGGGACTGCCTGGGCGGCGACAAGGAGAACACCAAGGGCTCCGGGCTGGTGCGGCGCCTCTTCCAGGGACCCCTCAGAGACAGAGCGCCCAGCTCGCCCCCCGCCAGGGCGCTGGGCGAGGGACCCAGAGCCCCCCAGAGCCCCGAGACCCCCATGCTGTGGGCGCCTGCGGAGAAGGAGGAGGCGCGGACTCCGGGAGGCGGCGGTGACGGCGGCAGCGGCTGCGCCTTCCCGGCGCCCGGCAGCCCCGCGGAGCCGCCGCCCGCTGCCCCCGGGAAGGAGCCGCTGGCTCTGCGCGTGTCGCTGCCGCTGTCGGAGCAGGAGCGGTTCTTCAACTACTGCGGGCTGGACCGGGCGCAGGTGGAGCTGCTGGGCCGAGAGCGCTTCGGGCCGGCGGGCTGGGACAGCGCCTCGGCCCGGCCCCCCGGCTCCTGCGAGTCCGAGCCCGGGCGGGCCTCGGCGGGCAGCGAGCGGGACGCGGAGCCGGGCGAGGAGGAGCCGGACACCCGGGCGGGCTCCGCCGTGTCGGTGGTGGAGCGCAACGCTCGCGTCATCAAGTGGCTCTACGGCTGCCAGAGAGCCTGGGCGGCTGCCAAAGAGTCCACGGTCTGAGCGGGGACAGCCTGGCCGGGCCCGGGACACCCGCGTGGCTCCCGCTGGCTGGACGTGGCCCCTCGCCCTCGCTGGATGCGCTGGTGGCACCCACGGCCCCGGTGCCAGCTGCAGGCTGGGAGAACCACCAGGTCCGCGGGCTGAGTGAGCGCGGTGGGGGCACCTGAGGGGCAGGTGAGGAAGGGACACCCCCGGGTGAGTCTCTCCATGCCCCCTGTCGTGGGCAGTGCCCACCCCACGGCCCCCTCCTCCCCAGAACAGGGACTGCTGGGGCCAGAGCTGCCCTCAATAAATCCGTTTGGGGTTTTTTTCTAGCCTGGCAGTGTGTGTGGTTCTGGGGGCAGCTCCCCCTCGCCACCCTTGGGGTTGTGCTGCTTCAGGGGCTGTTGGGGGGATGAGGGCCAGGAAAGCAGCAGGCAGAGCTCAGGGGAAAGGGGCACCTTCGGGAACTTCAGAGGTGACACCCAAACCCCCTCAGAGCCCTCAGGGACGGGCGGGGCGCTGCCCACCAGCAATGGGGGCCCGCAAACAACTTCTGGAGAGTCAGGCTGGGTCATTCTCCGCTATTTGCGCTT
>VZTB01014293.1:68861-125436 GCA_013397245.1 Thryothorus ludovicianus | reverse complement strand
AATCATTTACAGATCTTTGAATGGCATCCCTCTCATCGGGTCAGTGAAAAGAGAGTGTGGGAACAATGTTCTTGAAGGAGAAAATTAACCATTGGTGCTTCTATCTGGATGGTTCTTGTGGTGCTTTGACAAGTAATGTTGCATTAGTATATTTGTAGACTTTGTGTTTTGTCCATTCTTTCTCTTTCTAGGTGCTTTCATAATCTGCTGGACCCCTGGATTAGTCTTGCTACTCCTTGATGTTTGCTGTCCCCAGTGCAATGTCCTGGCCTATGAAAAATTCTTTCTGCTCCTGGCAGAGTTCAACTCTGCCATGAACCCCATCATCTACTCCTACCGGGACAAAGAGATGAGTGCGACGTTCAAGCAGATCCTCTGCTGCCAGCGCAGTGAGAGCACCAATGGCCCCACCGAAGGCTCGGATCGGTCGGCGTCCTCCCTCAACCACACCATCCTGGCTGGCGTCCACAGCAATGACCACTCCGTGGTGTGAAGCCACAGCCAGTCGTGTGACCAACAAAGAGCGGCAGGGACGCGGTGGGGCGGGGCAGGTGCGTGCCCCAGGGAAGGTAACCCACTCACATTTTCTCAAACACTAATGGACTACAAGTGCATCTTTTCCAGGGGCCCTGACCCACCAGCGCAGACTGCTCTGTCCACAGGATTGGCCATACTGCAAAGCCTTTGATTTCTACTTTGGAAAAGTAGAATGTAGTTGCCTTGCAGAGGAGGTCATCAATAGCCCTTGGAAAGCCTTGCTGAGACTTTGTTGGACTTTGCTGCATCTTGGTGCCAGTCTGAATCAACTCTGATTAATTAAGCTTATATCTGCTTCACTGCATTTACAAGTAGCCACTTAGTATTTTTAAAAAGGGAGTAAAGGGGATAAAAATATGCCTATCATTTAATAGACATTTAATATGTATCACCATCAGCATGCTTGTGATGAACATTTTCTGTGCAGGGAGTAAAACTGTGCTCTAGTCTTTGTATCCTTAGCCACCCTGTCATAACTACAGTAAAAAAAAAAGTATTTTTTTCTAACACAGGCAACAGGAGGATGAGGGAAATTGACTCTTCTTACCTTCATTACTGGCGTTAGAGAATGCATGTTCTGTGTGTATGCAGATTGTTTTAATTATGAAAAAAAAAACCCTCTTTGTAAAGTCTGATGGAAAGTAGAAAAGCATAGACTGTATTCCAGTGTTTGTTTAGTTTATGAAATAAACAGTACTTTAGTCACAATGTATATAAGGTTGTTCTTTGAAATGAAGTATGAAATTTGCAACACGTGAGCAGTATCAAGTTTTTTATGGATAAGTTCTGAAAGTAGGACACATCCCTAAGGCTCTTAAAGGGCTACAGGCAGGTTGGTAGATTGCAAAAATTGTATTTATGATGTATTCTTGGAGTGCTTTTCTTGTTCATGGCAAAAAGCATATGCATTTTTAATGGGGAAAAAGAAGGGTATGTTTTTATGGAACTTTTCTTGTAATTCAAAGCAAAACACCTGCATTTTTGCACTGAGAAGTATTTGTAGGCTACCATTCAAATGATACTCCCTTCATTTCAAAAGCAGTGGACTACTACGAAGCAAGGCTCGATTTTATTTTGTAAAGTCAATGTTTTGCGAGGTAGTCATCCATTGCAAATGACTGGACCATATTACAGATAGTAGCCACACATGCACACTGTTACAAATACCTAAGCTAAAAGGTTTTTTTCATATGAGACTGTTTTGAAGAGAAATGTCACTCAATATCAATTGCCAAGAACCACTGATAGTAAATAAAACTCATTAATAGGCGTAAATGTGAGCAAAGGTCAGACCTCTCTGATAAAAAACTTGGGACCTGTTTCCAGTAGACTATGTGTTCTCCTAACAATGTAAAATATATCAACAGTAAATTCCTGGCACTGTTTTCATCAATGTAATTTGTCTTTACAACAAAAAGAAAAAAAGAAAACAAAGAAAGGGAAAAAACACACACAAAAAAAGCCACACACTCATCAAACAAAACAAAAAAAAAACCACCTAGAGATATGTGTTCTTCATTATACCATACTGGAATGTAACTTAAGGGATTATATTCTCCCATTTGGTCAGGAAAAAATGGAGGATAGAGAGTCAGCCCAACAAAATCCAGTGTTTTCAGCATCTCTTGTTTTGATGAAATGCTTGGATTTTACACTTACAATAAAGATTGCTTGGAATAAGCAGTTCCTTGCTGAGAGAGGGAAGAGAAACAAGTGAACAAAACCTGCCTCCACTGAATAAAGTGAGAGTTTTTACACTGCTTTCAGGAAAACTGAAATCCAATTGAACTGTCGAGCTAGTTTTGTATGGACACTGTGGAAGGTGGAGTAGGCAGAGAGAATAAGCGTAACATTGTCTATCAGTTGACCAAGGTTTTGAATATATTGACCTGCTTTGAACAAAATCAATCATTTATTCTGACTGTATTTGAGAGCAAATGAATGTACAGGTTGATTTGGTTTTATTCACACTACTGTACTGAGAAACAGAAGAACAGGCTTTTGTTTAAAAGCATCTGCTTGCTAGTCTGCTCATAATTTTTCCTTAGTGCCTGCTTGACACTTGAACTAGTGCAGGTAAGCAGAAGAAAGGAGAAGGTAAGACTGCCTCCAAAGACAGGGGACATCTGACTGAAAAATAGTTTCTTTTTTGCAAGAGTGCTTGGAGTTCCTTTCTTTCTTGGATTCAGCAAGAGTCACTAGCATCCCCACAAAAGTAGAAGATCATAGACACTTTATTCTAGGGTCTGGAGATTTTTGGGCTGGGGGGTTGCCCTTCCAAGTGTTCTTTTCACTGCTGTTTGTATGGTTTTGTTGAATCTCATCTGGGTAGGGTGGGAGGATGATGTTACAAAATAGCAGCAAATCATTCGCCTTAGTTTAACCAGCTAGAAGTCTGGTGGGTTTTGAGAAGCCATGGGTGAATAATTTGGAAACGGGGATGGTGTGGGTTGTTTGAGACATGAGTAGATCCAGAGTCCTCTTGTGAAGACAGATGCCCAAGGAGGTTTTCTGTTGACATTGCAATTGTGACAGATGGCAGTTGCTGTTCAGGTACATTTATCAACCCAAGGAGGCACTCAACAATTCAAGAAGCTGAACTTTTTGAACTCTTAACAGCAGTTAAATTTCAATTGTCAGGTATATTAATCCAGAACCATGTCTGACAATGGGTGGCTTTTCTTCTAAAGGGTGAAGTGCAGTGTTTCAGAGTAAATGCAACAGGAGGAACATTGCTTGTGCAATTCTGCTAGAGGAACTCACTTGAGCATATGGCTGCTGTATGAAAATTTGATTAGTGCTTTGTGTTGCTGACATGTTGTTCCTATATCCTTAAGAAATCTGATCTGTGAATTGGGTAGTTCCTTGCAAGCTAATGAAATTAAGGCTTCAGTGAGCAAAGAGAATAAAAAACAGAGCCTGGTATAGAAGGATTCATTTGCTGTGTTCCTTATAATGGTTCCCAGCCACTTGTTTTCATCTTGAATTTTTTTAAGTTTTCCCCTTCTATTCAAGTTTTCCAGCCTCATTGTGTAGAACTCTGCTATGTGAAAACATGGTGCAAAGTACTTAGGGAAAAAGATTGCCCTACTTAATTTTACTTATCTCAAATTCTTTGAAAGGTTTTAGAAAACTTCTTAAAATACCAACGATCCTCCCACAGTCATTAAAATTCTTTTGTTGCTGATTGCCTCTGGTCCAAGTAAATCCTCTTGAAGTTCAAATGTAACGGTGATTGTGTCAGCAACTGTAGTGGTGGGGAGTAGTGTATTAAAAAGAATACCATTTGCAGATCAAGGAAATATAAATACTTTGTATATTTTCAGTGGCAGTAGAAATCTGAAAACTAATTAAATATGGCCTTTGAATTTTAATTCCCTGTTGCTATGATTTATAGAGAGGCTAAGTAGTCCATTGGTCAGAAAAAGCACAACTTTTTTATAAAAGATTGAAAATAAATTCTATACATGCTTGACACATTGGTTTTTGGATTTCTTGTCAGCACCTTTTTTTGTTCTGAGTTTTCTGGGATCCCTTGGCAACCTCAGACTGGCTTCTGACAGATACTGAAAGCTGGGCAGATGGAAGTGAGGGCAGACCAAATAAAGGCTTTTTCCGCGATTCCTAAAATTAAGCATGCCTCTCTGTCTGTGGCGCACCAGTAACAGAGTTTTTTAAAATAGTTGCCACAATATTCATCCCTGATTCACTCTGCCTTTGCCAAATAGTCACAGCTGTAGCAGCATTTAAACAAGTGAGCAACAAATGCTCAGGGTAGGCCACTTGGCAAAAAGTTTGCTATCTTCATGGGGCTAACTAAGCCTGGGTAACTTGGATGACAAAGAGGAAAGGCTATGTCTTATGTCCAGTGTTTTAGTTCTCCTTCCTCTGCTAAGTAATTTCCCAGTATCAACATAAATTTGTCCCAATAGGAGATTGCACTGAAATGAAACTTTGCATGTCACTCCATGGACTCTCTTTTGATCTGTACTGGTATGGTGGACAGGGGTTTAACCACAGCCAGTCTGGGTCCCAGGAGCAGTGTGTCAAGGGAAACTCAAATGGTTTCTGCTCGTAAAGCAGGTTTCGTAGCTTTTTCTGACCTTTGTGTTGCCCCAGAAGTATGCTACCAGATACCATGTTTAACTACTCTAAAGCCATCTGGGGTTTCTGTCTGTGACACTGCTGCAGCCAGATCTGTCAAAAGTGGATATCCACAGGCAAAAAACGTGCAGCTTTTTCTGTGAAATAAACAGAAGTCCATTCTGCAAGTTTCTCTTCCCAGGTGGGATTAAAAAATATATCACCAGATGGAGAAGCTTTGATGCAAACACCCTAATCTGTCTTTCAGTCTGTGTGAATCAAGGTGGTGCAAAGCAGAGTGGGCAAACGGGTTTCTCTAGGGCATTGCCCCCACCCCATATGGAGGTGTGACCCCATTCCTGGTGTTGCTGTCATTGTTCTGGGTCCCTTTTGACTGCGAGACTGGATGTGGCTGGCAGAGGTCAGTCTTAGCAAATTGGCTAGTTTTTTCCACTTGCTGCAGAGGTAAATTCAGGCTTTTCCTTTTCTGTTCCTGTTATTGCAAGAGTACCTGTCATGGCCTTTCAAGCCAGTTCTTGCTGTGAGGCATCAGTCTGTGCTGTACACTAATGTCTGTAAGCAGGGGATTTGCAACTGCAGTCTCATTTGTTCAGACAAATTGCTTGCGCTTTACCATTTGATTGGAAAGGCCACTTTCAGTAGAGAGTCAGCTTAAAAAGTACTGACACACACCTGTCCAGCCACAGCTCCTTAAGAAAATGCTCCCTTATCTTTCCTTCCATTTTCCTCTCTTAGGGGATTTTTTAAGAAGCTATTCATCTAGCTCCCCTCTTCTAAATCTATCAAGGAGAAAAAGAAAGGGGATGATATTTAAAGAAAGCAAACAAAATACCCAAACCAAAACAAAAAAATTACAACAAAAACCTCACAAAACAAACTAAAAAAAACCACAAGAAAACACAGAGCACAAGGATATTGAACTATGCTGCTGTCTTCTGCGGTACATGGAAATCCAACACACTGATAGCTGCCAGCATTTTAACAAGAGCTTCCATGAAATGTTCCCATTTGCCTGTGATAAAATTCTGATAACCAGAAGTGTATGTGGGAGACTCAGGAATCTGTTAATTTTTCCTGTTTAAATAAAGTCGTGTTTGTAATTCAAAAGTATTGAGAGAGCCAATGAGCTTTGGCAAACAATTTTGTTACTAAGTGCACTTACTGTAAATGTTTAGAGGTTGTATCTAGTACAATAAAGTATTTGGCATGTGTAGTATGGAGTGTGAAAGAAATACCCTTTTTCGGGAGAGCTGGTGTTTTTGGATGTGGAGGGGAATTTATCGAAAACTGTATCAACATCCAGGCTTGTCTTTTCCAGGAGATAGGATAGGGCTAAAACACAAGAACAGCAAAGGAAGAGATTATTTCTAGTAAATCACTTAATCCATTCTGTTTGTGATTCTTTTATGCCCACCTTCCTTCCTTTGAAGTCCACATTTGCACTATTTAACCTCAGACCTGTTCTTGTTGCTATAGAGAAAACATTTCCTGCACAGAGGAAAAAAAACTTTCTGCTTCTTTTCCCTCTTCCTATTCCTTCCTTTCTCCTTCTGCTTTCTTCCATTTCCTTTTGCTCTTCACCTTCCTTTCCTTTTTTTATTCAGGGACATGTGTCTCCTACAATGTGTCCCCAGTTTTGATTTAACTTTTTTAATCGAAGGTTAACTAAACCAAACCTGGTTGACTTACGCATAGAAATGGATGTGTCAACACATAGATCTGTAGAGCCATAGGAAGGGGGAAGAAGTGAAATAAAATTCTTCTTTCAGTGGTGTTTCTGTTTCATAGCTCTTTATGACTTTATTTTTCTGCTAAATCCTGTTTCACATTTTGAAGAAAAGAGGACTTATGTAAAGGGTTCATTAGCCCCCTGCCTTTTGTTAGAGAAGCCAATCACTTACACACTGATGGAAGCCTTGTGTCTGCTGCAGGAAAATGACAGAAAAAGAAGCTGATGTTCCTAATCACTCTAAACATTATTAAGTACAAAAATAAAAAATGAGAAGAGTTCAAGTTTTTTCATTTCCCCAGATGCTGGTGATTCATGACTAATGCCTTGGTGCTGGGCTTTCCATGGCATGACGTGTGTAATGTAAAGCAGCCCCATAGAGTTTGATCGCTGGACATAATGAGCAGAAAGCCAAAACACACGATTGTAAAATAAATCACGTCTCATGAAAATGCACTGCAATACCTCTGGGATTTTCTGCTTAAGCTCTGGATTACCATTTGCTGGGAAAGCCAGACTGTTTATATGGCGATCTGTTAACATTAAATACACAACACGTGCAGTGCCGCAGCTCGCAGCCTCAGCACGCACTAGGAGACACACAGAGCAGGAGCTCTGAGAGCAGAGACCCAACACGTTGGAGATCACAATGCCCAGAGCCTGCAGTGCACTTCCCTGCATCGCCTGTGCCAACATTCCCTCCCTGCTTTGTGTCTTTTTGTGCCCCTTCAGAACAGGTGTGTCTGGTTGGGCAGCACTGCCTCTCAGGAGCTGGATCCAGCAGGAGCAAATGCAAGTCAGCCTCTTTAATGTTTATTTAAAGCCTTTCTCCCCTTAACTGCTTAGGCTTCATATGGTCACAGATCTGCTGCTCCCTCCTCCAGTTCATATATGCCCAACCCTCTTGCTTAACATTCTTGTCACCCCTCAGAGTCCTTCCAGTTCCTCATTAATGTTGCCTTTCTCTGTGCCTCCTCCAGAAAGCTTATACTATCTTTGGGGCAAAGCTTCAAGGTGGCAGTCAGGTGTTTTACACCACAGACACAGTTCCTTTGTAACTCCCTGGAGGACAAGGTAGAAATGGAATTAAAGTCAGTTAGCAGCCTGTCACAAGTGGTATTCCCCAGGGCCCAGTTTTGGAGCCAGTGTGATTTAATATCTTTATCAATTATGTCTGAAGGGCGTCGCTGTCCCTGGAAATATTTAAAAGATGTGTAGATGTGGTACTTAGGAGCATGGGTTGCTGCTGGGCCTGACAGTGATAGGTTAATGCTTACAGTCAACGGTCTTAATGTTTTTTTATAAACAAAACCATTCTATGATTCTATTGAAAATAAATAAATACAATATATGGAGAACAAGGAAGTGAAAAATTATGAGAAGGAAGGAACAATGCAGAAAAGACTCCCCTACCTTCTGTGTATAATTTGGTTTATAAGCCTTTCAAAGGCATTCTGGAAAGTTCAGGGAAGAATTCTTGGTTGTGGCTTTTGTTCAAGAGGAAAGAATAATGCCCCTTCCATGGCATAACTTTTTTTTTTCTGATAAAAAACTTTGTTGTTTTAGGTGTAACTAATTTATTAAGAGATCAAAAGGCCAATTGAAACAAGGGGACGCCTTCCCATTTACCACCCACACTGAACACAAAATTAAATTGTTTTTATATAAGTGGGTTTTGACCACTCAAAAGATTGAAAGATGCTTCAAAGATCACTGATATAGGTTGGGATTTCTCTGTTTCTCTGTTTTTCCAAAGTTCATGATATATGGATATTTCACTGCTTATTCTGCCACAGATTTTTTAAGTTTGTACATTCTTCTTGTCCTCAAGTGTCTCTTTGCAATCCTGTTTTTCAAAATATGTAAACACTTCTTAGTTCGAGGGAGTTACTCAAAAATGTGCCTGATTTGAGCTACTCCAGCTGCTACTGCCTTCCAGACTCCTCTCCTGTCTGATCACAGTGAGGTCTGATTTTGACCCACAAATATATGCTAACAAGCGACAATTATTTTGTTTAGAAATTCTTGTGTCAGGGAAAATGTCAGTATCATATATATGTCTCTACAGCTAATGCAATGTTCTTCAGGCAAGCTGGCTGCCCATATGGTGTTTCTTAAAGAGACTCATCTGGAAAACAGACTTTCCTGAGCTGGACTGGGTTAAGAGTTTGAAAAGAGTGACTGACCTTTCTTTTATTTTTGAAACATCGTTCCTACATCTTTGCATGAACGTGCTTAGAGGTGAGCTGTTGTTTAGTCTCCAGATCATCTGTCCTTTTTCATGCTGTTCAGGCATATGCACTCTCTTGTTTGTGCTCTTGCAAAAGCCTGCATATTTTCTAAATTAAGTGGAAAACCTGGTTTTCAGTCCATATACTTAAAGTACGAGGCATCCACACCTGATGTAGAGAGAGTGCACAGGACAGTGGGAACTGTGAGACCTTGACTGTCAGACCTCTTTTCTTGACAGCTGGACACACACACAGACTGTGTTTTGATGTCTCTTTTAGTCTGAGAACACCAGACATGTTTGATGACTTATTCTAAGGGCACACATAAAACACAACTGTGACACAGGCAATGATTTTGCTTAGCCAAACTCCATGAAAACTTGTAGGATTGGAAAACTTTCACTTGAAGGGTGTATTTTCTTTTTTCTATTTTTTACTTCTGTGCAGGAAACTGGAAAACAGTGAGCAGCATTATTTTATTTCTTTTTTGTGAGCAGAACATATCCTGAATCTAAGAGTTCTAAAATCCTGTAAAAGCACAAACAAGACTAAGGGGAGAAACTGCTTTTAAAAAAAAAAAATCCACACATGACAACTTCCTTCTTCGAATAAACCATGTTCCATGTTTAACCTAGCTGCTGTAGGAAGATTATTGTGCTTGAAAACCGCTGACTGCTTCTGAACATGACCTGCTGGACCTGCTCCCTGTGAGCTCAGAGAGCTCACAGAAGGAGGAGAGAGCACAGAGAAGAGGGAGCTGTCAGGAGGGTTTTGTTCACCCTTCTGCAATGGCTGCATGGTCTAGAGCACAGCAGGGACCAAAGGGGTTGTGGAAGGGGAGTTACTTATTGAAACGTGAAGTCAGCCCAAGTGGGCAGCTGTGCCAGGGCAGTCCTGCCAGAAGCAGCAGCCACAAGTGAGCCACAGGACCATGTTGCAAGAGGGGCATGGCAAAAGATATTTGCAAGTAGTTACATGAAACAGAGACAAGCTGGACTACCCTTTTGTCTGCCTTTAGCGCTTTACAAAGAGATGCAGTCTCTGGGTTGTTCAGCAGAACACTGCTAAATTGGGATTGGAGGAATTATATTTTTATAATGAACCCATAAAATGGATTGTAAGGATTCAAGACCTGGCCCAGAGAGCCAGGATATAAATTTTGTCTGGGATGAGGCTTGTTGTCGGGAGGTATCACAGTGCTCCACAACAAATTTAGGATGGGATTCTCTGCACTGTCCTTAAGTAATGCTCCATGGCTACAACTCAGCCGAAAAGGACAGGTCAAATAACATACATGGCTTTGAAAATATGAAAGGATCCTTCCAGGGATGTGTTAAAAATGGAAGCCTGCTGGCCCCTCTGCCTCTCCGGTGAGTACTGAACAACAGACAACTCTGGCTTGCATTGCCTGGCCCAAAGGCTGTGCTATGGCAGCAAAATCCATCTCACAGCAGGTTCTGCCAGCAGGATGCATGTATTCTGCTCATAGAAGCAGGATGTGGGATCTTCCTTCTGTCTAGTATTTGAATAGTACTTTAAAAGTTTCTTGCAGGACAGTAAAAACCAAGGTAGACATTTTATTCATTAGTGAGCACCAGACAGTGACGAAAGAAAAAACATCGAAGTCATCCATGCAAAATTCAAGTTCTTGCTTTTTCTACTCATGTTCCAATGAACACTGGTATAAAAGGAAGTCTTTATAATATTGTTGGGTTTTTTCTTAATTATCTGTGCTCTGTTCTTTTACTTGCAAGGCTAGCATTTTCAAAAAGCACTTGCATAGCTGAAGAAGCATCAAGTTTCATTAGAGTAATTTGACTCTTAAAAAGTCAAAAAGACAGTTTTCCTCACAAGTGCCTTAAATACACACAAAGGTGGCTGCATTCATTTTACTGAATTTGATGGAAGAGACATAACAAAACTTTTGTCAAGATATCTCGTTAGTCTCCCATTGCTTGTGCCAGTCCAGGTTATCTGGTTGTAGGTTCAGGAACTAAAAGAAACTGCACTAGTAAAAGGCACTTTTGTTCCTGTGTCATGTATTTCTAAGTGAAGGTACAAACATTGAAGGAAAAACTTCACAACCAGTCCAACATGTGCAAGTGAAATTTTTCTGGTGTAATCCATAGACTCCTAAGTAGCTCAGACACTTTTGAAGATAGCTCTTCGTCCAAATAATGTAAAAGAGCAGCCAATATTCAAAGTGGCTTTACTAGTAATGTTGCTTAAAGCAACCTCCCACATGCTTCACCTTCACTGAGTAATTCCGTAACTGAAACGCCTGGAGATGGTCCAAACAAAACAGTGTGTTTTCCATTAAGAGTGGAAAAAAATTTACCCAGTATATAAATTTGCAATGAAACCATGTTGTTTGCTATGAACTAGCAGTGACATACATGTGATTTTAGTAAGAATCCCCATAATTTCATTAGTTAACACTGTGCAAGTCAAGCATACAATTAAAAACAAAGCAGATCCAGACATTCATCAAAGAATTGTCCATCAATAAAGCTCATGAGCCTTTGCAATCCCACCACCAGTCTGGGTGGGCTTCTGCCTCCTCCTCCTCCTCCTTCTTCTTCCCTAATCATGCTCAGCTCATTTGTGGCTGGATTTGCCCCCACAGTCAGCAGTGGAGCACTGTGATGAGAAGGGCTGTGGCTCTGGTCACAGGGCTTGCGTCTCTCCTGGGGCTCAGTGCGGATGCACAATGCTATCACATGATACAGTGCAGCAGTCCAGACACTGTGCCACCCCATGCCTTCCCTTCTGGTCTGCCTCTAATCCAGATACCCAGGATGCAAGGAATAATCAAAAGAAAGAGGAAATACAGCCAGATTAATAAAATACTGTGCCAAGAATCCAAACGTAGAAATTACGCCTGGCTCTGCCACATGTTATATACAGCTAGGCAATTAGCCCTGAGTATTTAAATTTTCCATTTCAGTAAGGAGTATTAGGTTTATTCCCTCTGCTCCCTTTCCACCATGAGTTCTACGGTATGGGAAATACCTCTTTGTAATGTGTTTTTGGAGAACCCAGAGCAATAAATGAATGTGTTCACAGGAAAACATTTCCAATATCAAATGAAGCCATTTCTACATCAGGACTCAAGTCACTCTGTAAAACAACTCTGTCACCCAGCTGACTCACTGTCAACTCGGGCGTGAGCTGGTTAGTAATCTTTTTACCTCATTTTTGGAGGGGAGTTTGGACAAGAAAGAGAGAATTACATAAAAATTCAGTTGGACACCACAAAGTAGTAATGAAGGAAGAAATAAAAATATATGTTCAGGGATTCTAAACTAAAAGGAGAATTGTAGAAAAAAATAAAATTAATGAATTAAATGTAAAGGTGAAAAAACTCCCTGTGATTAAGCTTTGCTGAACCACAGACACAAAACTAATGGGCTGCTAAGCTTGATTTTCTGCAGGCCTGGAAATGAGGAAGCCATCAAAGGACCTGTTGAAAAGTAGAATGCTGAAGTAGAGTCCATCAGGAAAGGGCTGCATTTCCTGAAAACCTGGAAGAGTTGAGTTAGTCAGCAGTTTATCATTTAAATAAACCAAGACTCTTACAATTGCTGAGGAGGGTTATGGAAAATCAATGGGACCACGTAGGTCTGTGTAGTGTCGTTGAAGGAGAGCCTGTGGTGCTTGGGAAGAGAGAAATAAAGAAATGAGCTTTGCTTGAAAAACAGGGAGCAGAGACATTCAGCTCCAAAATATGACTAAAACACAGAGCAGCATTTGTTAGAGCAGACACAGTTAACAAGAGATCGATTATGGAGGATTTTGGCTGGAACCTACAGCATCAAACTCACTAGTGGTTGAGATGGCTGGTATGGCTGGTGGGTGGGAGCATGAATCCACAACACCATGAAAAAGCATGACCTGAATTTTCCCTGGTGTACTCCCCTAGGGTTATGGTCCTATCAGGCATGATGATTTCCCCAGGGGCAACCAAGAATTTTCATTCATTAACACTAAGATGAAATGGGAAAAAAAGGGCTCTGGTGATCATGTCAAACCCTGTGTGCTGCAAGCTCACTGGGACTGATTTCCACCACACTCTCTGCGGGACAGAGGCCAAGCTATCCAGCTGCCAGCCCCAGTTTCCTGTTGTGTTTAGTTCAGTCAGACTTACTTCTTCCCTGCCTTTTGTGATGGCTGGAATTGTGTTCCTTGCTTCCCAAATCAGAGCCAAGGCCATGGCCACAACTATGTTTTGCTGAAACAATCAACTTGACACTCTCCTGCTGAATTTTGCTGTAACAATCAAGTTCAGAAGGAAGGTAGTACAGTTGCTCAAAATAAGCCTCATGGCAGAGTGCTTATGTCTTTCTGTAGAGACAGACCAAAAGGCAGAAAGGATTTTTTCCAGCAAGTGCAAACATAACTGAATGTGAAAAAGGCATCCAAGACAGACGGGGTTGGTGCTATTGGAAGGGATTTCCTTCTAGCAGAACTGAAATTTTGACATTCTAAGGGTCTCAGGGTACATGTAAGACTTCTCATTTAAGTTCTTTTGCTAGATCATTGAGTTCAGAGGTCTGCTACCTTCTCCCAGGACACTAAATGTGATGCAATGATAATCTCCATGACTTCAGGGACTTTTTGGTGGTAATATCCCTGCTGTGGAAGGAAGCAGGAGTCTCGCCAATGGTTCCAAGGGCTGAAGCTAGCACACGGCTTCTCATATTGCCCAAGACCAAGCATCTATTTGGGATGTTCAGGATGCTCATGATGTCACTACCCACTCAATTCTTGGACATACTCCCTGAAACAGAAACGAAGGCACCACACCAGAGGTTAAACTGGAATGCGCAATGCCAACCATTCATGTCTACTTTATAAGTACGTTTGTCCATTTGGTCAGTGTTCTTCAGGCAGGCCAGTGGCCCTTTTTAGGAAGAAAAATGGTATTCCATTTTATGAATTCTCCATCAAATTTACCGAAGTGTTCAGTGCACAGATGGGAACTGCTTTGCCAGTAAGATCATTAAATTGTTTCCACAGTTTTGCAGATGGCATACTGTGGAAAAAATCAATTGTCGCCGGTTTAAATTCCTACTAAAATAGATATTTTAAGCTGTTTACAGAACCTCATGAGATGAAATACAGGAAACAGTGTTACTATCTCCCACACAGTCATAGTCTTGTCTCATTTCTCTGGAAATGCCAGATGATCCTATTGCAATCAGAAAATCAAATCCAGGTGTATGTTTCTAAGACCAATATCAAAACCTGGACACTGCCTCCCATACTATATATAGTAGGAATTATGCCTGTCTTTGACATAATCTCACAAAAATAAGAACAACGGCCAAAGTCCATACCAATATTCAGGAAAAAGGCACCGTCTCCCAGTACCAAGGACTGGTATTAAGAGTCTGAGCTGTCTCTGTGACAGCAAGTAATCAGGCTGTGAAAGGTGCAAGCATGGCTGTGGGTCACTCATAGTATTTGGGTAAGTATTGTCCTGAATCCTGGGTTTCCTACTGTCCTAATCATTATCCTCATAATATAGATAGAATTAGTGTTAACCTTGTCACAACCAGTGAGAATCTTGAACCAACAGTGCAAACGTGTTTCAGAGAAACATTTCCACCCTACTTCAGAACCTCCTACAAAACTACAAATTGTGTGCCATTTATAGCAGACATATTTTGGAGACTTTTCAGAGTTAGGAGTGGTTGTCAAAAAACTGGAGCTCTGAAATCAAGCAGTTATCAACCTCCAGTGGTGATATGCCTGTTCCCTGGTACATTATCCTCTTTAGGGGAGCAAGCATACATTTGGAGACCCAGTAACATGGTGGCACCCTTGGCAAGGGACAGAGGCACTGTCGATATTATCAAAGGTAAGTTTCAGCATAAGTGGAACAACCTGCTTTTCCCGTAGTTGTTTTTTATATATTGTAGACATTTAAAACCTTGTGTTCATAAAACCTGACTATAGAAATTTATTTACTTTTCAGTTTTACAAGGTGTTCATCTTCTCATTGCACTTCTAGAAATCTAAAAATTAACTGAGGATAACACTTTTTAGCATTTAGTTTGATATTCAATGTTTTTATCTGCTATATAGTCAGATAGCCACCTACAACGAATTTTGCACTGGTATACAGTGATTTTCTAGGGTATTCATTTTTCAGCAAATAAGTCAGCATCCAAAAGTAAACTGGAAAGAAGGACAACCAGAAATACAGGTGCAATGTTTGGCATATCAGTTCCTTCCTCTCCTCAGTTTGACGATGTGGTGAGCTGTAGTCAGGAGGCATTTCCAAAGTTTGTACATCTGCTAAGGGGCGACTCACTCCTTTATGTGAAAATCCTCACTGCATTGTGATGTTGATTATAAACAGAGGTCATGGGGTGGTGTGGAGAGAGGGAAGCTTAGAGAATGTATAGGAGACTAGCTGAAGGATAACTTTTGGTGTATGCTTTATTGGCCAAAAAGATGATCTTAATCAGCTGAAGAATGCTTACAGCTTCAGGCATAAGGATGAGCCATCTTTAGGAAATATCTAGAATTTCTAACCTCCAAGAATAATTTGTGAGAGTTAGAAGGCTGATTCCAGAACATCACCAGAATGTGCCTCTCCCATCTCCAGCTGCAGCAGAAGGGCTGCAGAGCCAGAGCTGCTCTGTGATGACTTGCCTTCAGCAAACTCTGAAGTAAAAACCAGCAAACTCTGACAAAGTAAACAGAAATAATGCAGTTGAATGAGGGCAGGCTGCTGAAGGTCTTTCCAGACATGATCCATCATACATTAGCACAGGCATGTCAGGAGCGCTGACTGCATTTCCTATTATTTTGTGAATGAGCACTTGTAGTTGTTGCGGTAAGGAGAGGACTTAGCTGAATGATGTCTCTAGGAAAGGGATGTCACGACAATATCCACAGTATGGGGGGGTGTTAAGAGCAGGAAGGGAGAAATTTTTGGAAAAAGGGAGTTCGGGACCTATAAAGAGGAAATGGAAACTGAACGCTCAGCCTGTGTAGAGGGAGGGTTTTCTCTGTGATCCAGGCAGTGGTGTAACTACATAGTTTGAGAACTACTGATTTGGATACTCCAATACAGTACACACAGCTTTCACCCAGGAAAATGTCTTTTGCACGCAGTTATTTGAAACAACTTCCTCGTGATTTCAGAGGTGTGTTTTTCCATAATGCTTGGCACTACCCTGTTTCTGAAATTAGTGCTAGAATGCCACTACAGATGAGGAAAACAACAAAACCAGTAGAAATAATTTATTTTTTCAGAGTATCATTCATCAACTATTATGGGATGGAAATAGCTTTTAACTCAAATGCTGACACAACCTAAACACCAGTAGCCAGGAAATGCTTGTGGACCCAACTGAAATCTGAGCTACCAGCAGACCTGAGAGAGGAAAAGGCAGCCAGGCCATCTGTCCTGAGGCACCTGAAAGGAAAAAAGAAATATTGATGCAGGAAGTAGAAAATGTCACCATCTTCTACCAAGAAGTCCTTGCATGCCAGAGGGCCTCAAAGCACTTTACAGAACATCTGTATTGATGCCAGCCCCTCAGGATGACTGTGGACCTTGGAAGAAACAGATCAAACCTCGTCTGTTGGCACAGGAGGATCTCTTTATCCACACCTGTCATCTCTCTGTGGTGAAATGGGAATATGAAAATCCATTGACACTGCATACCTTAGCTCTGCATCCAGAACAGGCAGATTAATCATGTAGTCTGTCTTCTAAATTATCTTAAAGTGAATCAATACATGTTCTCCTTGAAGACACTGCACAAAGCACCATAGGCATGTGAATTGTGATGTGTAGAACTATCCCAGTACTTGGGGCTGCTCATATTGACAAGTTTCTTCCTGCAGCTGGAAAATATATATTTCAGCAATGTGATAGCCAAGGGATTAGTGGAAATTCTTGTGGGATGGATTCTTGCAAAAAAGGGTGTTATTAAGTGACCTCTCTCTTATAAAAGCCTATAGGTGGTCTGGAAAAATCTAACTGCCTATAATAACTCCAGGCTGCTAAAACTTAGTTTGACCACTGCAGAAACAAAGTGTCTTCCTTAAAAACAAAAGAGAATTCCTCATTTTCCACCAGCTGGAGATGTTGATAGCTTCAGCTCCGTTCCCACATACCAGGGCTTTTCTCTCTTCATCTCTAGATCTCTTCATTTTTCTTTGACCATGCTCCTCATCTTCTAAGGCCTTCATGACTCAGTGATGCTCTGCCAGTCAGTTCTACTCCCTGTTGATTACTTGCTTTGACCAGTGCACCTTCAGATTACTTTCCATTAGAAGATGCCTTCTATTTCTGGGTTATACTATCTGCAGGAGCAGAGCCTGAAGATAAACTCAATCTTTCTACCTTTCAGAACTTTAATTTAAGATTCACATCTCTCTGGTTTGAGCTCAACTTTTAGTCTTGTGAAAAAAACCTCTCATCTGTAGCTCTGACTGTCCCAAGCACAATTCTTCAGGAATATTAAATCTCAGCATTTTTTTGTGTCCAAGTGCTGTAAGAGCAAAAGCAGTTTACACAATCTAGGAAGAAACTCAGCTCCAGAAGGTGGTTTTTCCAATGACAGCTCTCAACAAATTAGTTGCACTTGTCTATCTGAAAATATGCTTATATCCCTCTTGTTTCCCTCATCTGTTGCATGTTTTCATAAATATAGGACATAATTATTCTGTTTTCTGAGTGCTTCTGTGTCACTTAGCACCATAAAGTCCTAACTTTACAGAGAGCCCTTGGATACCACCAAGATTTTTGCAGAAAATTTAGACTCCTTAAGTTAAAGTCAAAGGATATCTTTTGAGAATTTGTTCCACCATGAAGAAGTAAAAGGTTTGGAATTTTATATGTGCAATGATTGTCACAAAGTTATACTGGTTTTTATCCTAAAGGAGCCCACCCTACAGAAAGAAGTATCAGGGAGGCTCTTTTCTGCCTATCCTTGCATGTTAAAGCAAGAGAAAATTTGTGCTGTCAGAGAAATGGCATGCTAAACTCATAAGCTGCATACTTGGTGGTGTGGAGAGTCACATGTGAGATTCTGTCTCACTCTGTTGTTAAGCCCTTTAAAATGCTTTTGAACAAATAAACGATTACTCCTCCAAGGACTATGATTCAATTATAAAACTGTCTTTTGGATCAGCGAAGATATTAATCAGACAAGATATTTTCTGATGCTCTCTGGATTCCACAACTTGAAATAATCTTGCTGGAGAAAACAAAGTCAGGACTTTGGGGAACAGCTAACATGCTTTTGGAAAGATACAGGATAGATTTGCATTTTCTGGCCCTTTTCTCCTCTTTTTTCTCTTTTTGTTCTCTTTTTTGTATGCATTATAATTTTTCCCTTTTGTATTGCATAAGCATTCCTTTTCTGTAGCTGTGTGCTATTAACAAAGATGCTGCAGCAGGAATAAAAATATATGCACAAATGGTAATATAGATATCTTCTCATTTATTAGACACATTGATCTGTGACCACCTGGAAAAAGAGTTAACTATGTCCTGGGGAAGGAGTCCCAGTTTGTCCCTGTTGCAGGTATGGGGTCACTCCTGTAGTCACAGGCAGGGGATGAGTGTCTGCATGCACACAGAGACTGTTCAAATCATAGGGAAAGTCAGAAATTTATTTCATACAACTCATTCAAGACTATTCCCAGCCCAGTTCCCATCAGCAGTCTGGTAAATGAATCAAAATTCTTTGAGCTGGCAACTGTTTTCCATGAAACTGTCCTGGGATGAATTTTTGGCTAGTAACAGAGGCCTGTTAGTAAGAAACAAATTTTCTGAGAAAAGAACTGGAATGGGAATTTTATCACATTGCAGTGGTACAACCATATGCAAAGATGAAAAATTGTTCCCAAAGCTACTCTAAAGAAGGGAAAAAATAAAATTACCTCATACTAAATCTCTCCTTCCAGTCACATGCCTTGAAATTAAAACTATAGGAAATCATTATCAGGTTTGGTAATAACTCCCATTACTTTTAATGAAATACTGCTACAGAGCTACAACCACAATTCCTGTTAATCAGCACAGCCCCATCAAAGTCATTCTTCAGTTTCTGCAACCTTCAGTTTGTAAAGGTTTATCCTGAAGAAGATCACAGGAAAGGCAAGTCATCCTAGTAGCATAGATCTATTCTACAGGACTGTAAATATCCACCCACCAGAGAGGAAGGGCATCATAATTGATAATTACTGCAGAGTAACTTCAATTGTAACTTGGATAGAAATTATGTTGGAAAATATTTATAATAGGTAAATGCAAGATTTCAAATGTTTCATGTTTAATGTGTATCATGAAGGATTGCAAGTAACTCTGGAATAAGTAAAGATTAGAGGTAACTTATTGCCCTTTGAACTCCTTAAAAATTGATTACCAGTCACTAAGGCAATCTATTAAGTACCTATTAATAAACTTTTTTAAGACATTTTTATAAAAGCCTGCATGAAATGTATGATCTATGTTTAATTTCTAACCCTTCTTCATCTAAAAAAGTCCCTGTTTTGCAACAAATAAACACTTCCTCTTCTTCACTGAAGATTATGACATGATTAACTGATTTTGAAGGAGACATTCTGCAAGTAAAACTTGCAGAATCTGCAAGTATAACTTACACTGACCAAAGAAGGCAGAATCAATCTCACACTCCCTGTTATTGTATAAGTGGAATTTTTTTCCATAAAGAAGAAAAATGTCTGCAGATCCATGGAGAGATAGCAAGTATGAGATGTTTTCAGACAGTAGCAATGCAGAAGCCAGAGCCAGGATGGGTGAGGAGGCCCTGTGCCTGCCAGGCACATAAGAGCAGCAGATAGTACGCTCCTCCAGATGACAAAACCACCTGCCCCGGCCCTGAAAAATGTGTCTGTACTCTGATTAGCTTGTTAAACTTACCCTGTCTTTTCCTTACTATTCTGCAGTAAAGTAAAAACCGCCTGTGTGCTTTCACAGAAGGAAAGAGCATAAAAGAAGGCAACATGGTAGTTTTAATAGCTTGGCTCACAAAGCTAGGAAAAAGCCCATCACACAATTAGAAACTCAGGTTTTCTGCATGCCAGTTCAGATTATTAGAAAACATTCTGTGGAAACCTCATGAAGAAGTGTTTGGGGGTAAACTATTTTCCACTTTTTTCTCTGTAGAGCTGGGTGGAGTTTTTAAGGACTAACCAACTAGAATTATCACAGCAGAGTACTAAGGACACAGTTGGCAAGGGAGGACCTTCACAGACTCACTTTGGACAGGGAGAGGTTAATAGCAAAGGATGACACAAGGGCTGAAACTTGGAAGAAGATGTATGCTTGGTGCTCTTGAGGGACCTTGAAAGGGAAGGTTCTTTCCTCCAACTTGCATTATGTTCAGCTGTAGGGTAAAGAGAAGAGCACCTGTTTTGCTATATTGCTTTTCCTCAGCCAAAATTTCCCTTGAGAAAGGCGTTGGGTTTTCTTCCTGTTCTGTTTCCTTCTCTTTTTTTTGAAATCCCCTTATGAAAGCCTGGGAGCACTATGTGGGTGCATGGCTGTGGAGTGGAGTGGTCCCGCACAGTGTGGTTTTTCTCTAGTTTTGCATGCATTCTGCTATTTTTTTTTCAGCTGCATCCCCTCTCTACTCACAGACCACTCCACTGTGTGTCACTCATGATCCATAGCTGGGCCATCTGCACACAGAGTCCTTGAAAAATGAGCCTCTGAAATGCTTCACATTTTCCCTGCCACTTCCCACAGCCCCAACTGGTCACATATTATTCTATAGTCTTCATGGGCTTTTAATGGATCGGCACTTGGGAATCGTGGGGATACATGAGACCACATTGGATTTTGCTGTTTTGGTTTCATTTGGGTTTTTTGGTTTTTGTCAATTAAATTTTTCTTAGTATAGTATTTCAGGGCTTGGAGAACTGAGAAATAGTGCCTTCTTCCTTCTCTCCTTTCCCCATAGATACTCCACCCACATCAACAGGAAAATGATGCAGATTGGTGTGATTTATTTCTTGAAAAGGCTGATATTTTGCCAAGAAGCCACTTTCTAAATCTTTTGCATGGAGATCTAGCTTGCACCATGGTTAAATGCCATGTGCAAGCATGTTTTCTCTTGCTATCCGAAATGTAATTAAACAAGCAAAAGCAAAAGGAGGAACCCCGAGGAGGAGTAAAAATATCTTTGTACAAAAAAAGACCAAAAATCATGAAGCAGCAGGCTGCCCAGGATAGATGATCCAGCCCTTGTGTGTGATCTGCTTGTAATTAAATAATAGAAATCCTGAGCCATTTGCCACATTACAGTGCCCAGTGAAACAGGACAGCCCTGCTATTTGCCCTTTCAGTGTCTTTTTGTTGCATGCATTTTCAATATGTTGCCTCTCTTTACTTTTATCTCTGAATTTCACTTTTGTCTTCTTGTTTCATTTTTGCATTGCACAGGAGAAGCATAGTGCAAAGCAACCAGAGCAGAAGAGTGGCTGTGACTCAATCCCATGCAGACTTGGTGCAATGCAGAAAGGTGGCAATAAAGCTACTGGCTTGCATGAGGGAAGATGAGAAGGGATGTGTACATATTTTTTTATTTTTATTTGGCCTTTGAAAGCATGGTGAGCGCCTGTGTGAAGTTTGCCAGTTCTGAATTTTCTCAAGGAGTTTAGTACATTAATTTGATTATTTTGCAACACAGTCTTCAAAAACTGTCCCTGGTTGGCTTATCTTTTAGGTCAGACCATCTGGATAAAGATGTCTGTGGTTTTTGTCACTGTAAGACGGCAGAGACCCACTTGTTAGTTGGATCATTGAATTATTTTGGCCTTAGACAAGAGGCAGAGAAGAGAAAAAAGGAGCTATTCATTTGATACGTGTACATGGACTTTCACCCATTTTCCATTTTCACCAGGAACTTATCCTGCTATTTTCACCTCCCTAGGCATTCCTGCCATGAAGTTACCCGTTTGCACTGGACAAATATGAGACACTTTCTAATTGGCAACAGGTTTGAGCCCAAAGATCCTAAAATCAGGTCTATGACTTTGTCTGTGCCCTTCTGGAACTGCACCAACATTTTCAGCATCTCCAGATCTTCCTTATATTCAGGATAAAGAATAGTCAGTTTCTTTTTTATTATTTTTTTAATTGATTGAATGAGATAAACTGAAACACTAGGTCTTGATGATATTCCTAGCTTTCATGAAGCCAAAATTGACACATGTAGCAGAGATCAAACACACTAATTTCCGTACCATTCTGGAAAGAACAAAGTTCCAGTCCTTCAGGGTTTCCTGTAGCAGCCCTAAGGACTTCTTTCATACTTTCTGCTTTTTACATTTGTAGCGTTTACATTTTAACACAATCATGCCACATAAATCCAGCAATTCAGGTTGCCTTTAAGCCTGTGGCTTTGTTACATCTTTTTAAATCATGCATAATATTAAATTTTAATATTAACATCATTTCTGATTCACTTAATCATCTGATAAGAAGATAAATGCATACATAAGTGCTTTTTCTGTTCTGTCACAAAGTAGTTATGTCACCTCTTTTTTTTGGCTCTTTGGCAGCCTCTTTCTTCAGCATTTTGTAATTTCATGCGGATGGCTGTTTTGACATTACTCTTTGTGTGTAATGAATTATTGTGTAACAGTACACTCAAACCATGAGATCAACAGAGGGAATATATGGAGACATTAAGAATCTGTGGTGTGAAACTCAGCATTAAAACCATACGATGTGCAGCTAGGTCTCTGCTTATGTTGGAGGTTTGATGGGAAGCACAACCTCTGAGCAACAAAGACTGGGCTTGTTATGTATTGTTTGAAGACCCATGGATGAGTGCATTGCTTTGGTACCAAAGCTCAGCAGTAACTCTACACTCAAACATCCAAAAGTTGTGGCATTGCATTAGACGCTATTTATGTTTAAAACAATGCCTTTAGGGCACTTTTGCTTGTCCCTCCTCCAGAATTTTTCCATCATATTCCTATGAGCTACAGAAAAGTTCCGAGCATGTGTCCAGATTCAGAATTGAAACCAGCATTTGCAGAATTTGCAATCTGACTGAATAAACTGGGATGTTTGTGTTTGAAACTGAACTGGGAGGTTACTTTGTGTTAGTCTTTCACCTGCTTTTTTCCCTACCCCAATTAATCCCTGATCACTCAGGCCCCCCATAGCCTACAGAGAACTGAATGATCAGATTTCACAAGCTGCCTTAAAAGGCACAATCTGAGGTTTTAAACCAACTTCTTTGCACTTTCCTATATCAATGACACCTCTGTGGTAGTTTGCAGTGTCAGTTAGAAGTCTCCCTGACACATCTCATACCTTTGCAGACTTGTTTGTGGACAGATTATCTTTGCCCTCATATTGAGGGGATTTGCAATGGAGTAGCAGACAGTTTTCTTAAAGTACTGGCTTGGGGCAGTCTCTACAGCTTGCAGAGGAGGCATTTACTACTTATTTTCTTAAGGTAATAGCAGTAAAGTTTTGAAATTTGTAGCTAGCATCTTCGCCAAAGTTTCCTCTCCTCTCTTTGGAGGCATGCCTGTAACTTGCAATAGTGTGTGGTCCAGAACATTGTGAGAGGTGAAGTGGTGTCTACTACTTTTGTAGAATCTTTTCTGACCCCTGGTCTCAGAGAATGCTTTCTTCAGGATCTTGACACTAAAACACTAACAATACAGGAGTGGATAATCTGAAGGCAACTCTTGTTTGGAATGGAGGTTGCTGACTTATTGTTGCCCTTTGGGATTTATTTTGGCTCAGCTCATGTTCAATCCTCCAAAGTCCTGAACATTTCCTGCCAGGGATTTGGCCTTATTTTGTTTTCAACTGACCACAGTGTTTTATGGAACTCCTGGAAAATTCACCCCAACAGTATTGTTTAATAGTTTATTCATAAATCTCCCTTGGCTAGAGAGCTGAGGGGCAGAGGACATCCAGAGCTGTAAACACAAGCACCTCCTCAGCCAAAGCCCTGTAACAGCTTCCATCTTCCACAGCATGAAACAAAATATGTGCTCCCCTCTGGGAGATGCACTTCCTCTGCTCAAAAGACATTGTCCTATTGTTTGAGGATGTAATGTCACAAAGACTGTGACCCTTCTCTTGCATGACAGCCTCCGCTTGGCCAGAGATGGGACCTGCTGAACAAGGACAGCAAGACCTTGCTCTTCTCACAGTGCTGTCCGCAGGAGCTCCAGTGCTTTATGTGCTGGACAGGGAAAGGCACATTTTTCTGCACTGAATAACAAGGGAAGATCATGTCTTTAGGGGAGAGTTTCTCTACCACCTGTAGCAGGATTTCAGACAGAAATTTATGTGGCGTCTTCACTGAAAAATAGGAATTGGAAAGAGCTTGACCAGGTACATGTCAATGAAAGGGTAAGAAGGGCAAATGTATCTTCCTGAGTTTTTACCTGCTGACAAAGTGGGATACTTTATAAATTGCATACACACAGGTGATGAACTATAATGGAAATGTTTAGAAACCCAGCACAGGCCTTTGGGGATTATATTTCTGAAAAAATCCCACAATGTCTCTACACTCTAGATTTAATTAGGAAAAAAACACGGGCTGAAGACCACTTTATTCTGTTTTGGGAAGTCAGTGCCCATTACTGATGCAGAATGAAGACATAAGGTTTGGGTAATGCCAGGTTGTCCTCTAAGGACCTTTACCTCTAGCCATTCTTTCTTAAGTTCTTTAATAAAAAGCAATCTGTTACCAACACAGCTTTAAATAGAATATATACTGTAACACCTGCCACTTGCTGTTTCCTGTATAAGTTTTGCACTCCCCCTACAACATGCATTCCTCCTCCTGACAATGGGTCAGGGAAGCATTTGCAAAGTCCAGGGATGTAATATCACCAAGAGTTTCATGAACTGATAGCTTTGCTGTGGGAAAAGAAGATCTGGTAAAGGATACACAAAAAGGATACACAAAAGCTTCCAGGAAGTGCTTGGGAACCAAAAGGGCAGAGACCAATATTTCAGCTCCCATTTTCTATTAAAGAAAAAGCTTGACATTCAGAGAGATTCCCATGGGGTAATTGAGCAAATTCATAGCTCTACAAAAGCCTATGGGGTAAGAATTGACAGCTTCCCAAATACTGGGGTGTCACAGCAGTGACCCTACAAAGGTATGCTTCCACACGAGGTAAGGGCCTGTAATGCTCCAGCAAAGCATATGAACACATGGCTGAAATTAAACATGCATTTATTTGTATGCTGAGTAGGGGAAAGGAGTAGAATTGAGATCAGTGATAAGGAAAAGGTGGTATTTTGAAGTATAATATAAAGGCAGTGTTAACACATTGAGTTATACACATTTTGCAGAAAAGCACTTAGAGAAATTATTTTCTTTACCTTGAATAAAGTGAATATCTTGCTTACAGATATGTCTTATTTTTGCAAAACATCTGTTACATTCACTTTGGCTTTTCCTCAGACATCTAGTTTTATCCCTCATATATATGGTTTTATACTTTTTTGCTGCTGCAAGAACTCTGCAAATGAAGTACACCCTGGATAGAGACTTGATCTCTATCCAGAAAAAAATCCTACAATGCTTCTCTCTCTATTTCAAAAGACTTGACTCTCACTAAAACTGATAATTCTATTTCAAAAGACTTGAGTCTCACTAAAACTTATAGTATTTTTTTCTTCTGTTCCTCAGCAAAGAAGAAGTAGCACTCTAGTGAGTCCTTTCCATACTGTGGCATTGATTTTTGCAAAACATTTCAGAGTTCTTTTTTGTCATAACCATTTTCCATTATTTGCTCCACTTTTAAATTTATCTTCAAAATTTGTTCTCAAATTTGTGGTCTCAGTCCCCTACCATTTGTATTTTATAGTATAAGGCAAATCAAGAGATGTGAAAAGAACATGCTGGAGTCTGCTTCATTATTCAGCATCTTCATGGAACTTCCTGACCACACATAGAACAGTCTGAGTATGAGTAGTCTTTATAACTTACCACGAGATCGGAGTTTGCACATAGCTTTGAAACCAAAGATTTCAGTGGAGATGACAGAGACTTTCAGGCTCTCAGGACTTACATCCAGGCTGGAGGATTGGATACCATGGGAGATAGGGAACTGTATGCCATTACATCAGTATGTTATAAATTGGCCTTGCAGATGTTCACCTCTGCCACATCTGGTAGGATAACAGAGCTACTAGTGCCTTGCTTTTTGAGGGTAGCCTCAGGGGTAGACAGCATGGGCAGCATCAGGCACACTATTGTCATCTTGGGCAAAAATCTGAAATTTTGTATTTCAGATGCTGCCTCCATTCCTGCTGCATGAAAGGCTCTGGAAACACCTGGTCTGTCTCTCGTCTTGTCTCATCTTGCTGGATATCAAAGTGTCTTGTGTGGTCACTGGTGAAACAAACATGGGTGTCATTCTCTCATAACAGGCTCAAAACAGGGAGTGTAGTGAGGTATCAAAAATGCCCCAGAGCGGATGTGGCAGGGAAAATTAAGCAGGACTCATGATTTTCAGCCTCTACTGGCACGGTCCTTTTGTTCTCAGGGACACCTTGAATTCAACACCTTGAATTTCTGTGCCTTCCAAAAGCCACAGAAAAATTAACAAAATTGCTTCTTTTCCCACCCTTTCATGTAACCATGAAGAGTGTTGAGTCAAACCAACTAGCAAAAAGAGTGGAATTTCAGAATCTTTCCACACAGATCCAACGCACACAGTGCAGAAATACTGACCAAAAACTTCTTGAACATGAGACATGGCATAAGACATGTAATTACTAAGTGCCTAGTGGATAAAATATGCCAAAGGCTGCTGCTCGCATGCCATTTCTTCTTGACTCCCGTTGCCAGACTTCGCTGGGGTCACAGATACATGAAGTTGAGTACTGGAATAGCACAAAATAAGAAGCAGACTCTCTACAAAAAAACTTGCCTTTAAGATCTAATCTCAAGGTTAAATATATGTGGACAGATCTTTTATCCTATTTCCAGCCAGGATTAATTTTTGACATAGCAAAGAGGAGGCATTGATAGGATCTGGAGATTATTCTATACCACCTCATGTCATTGTCAGGCAAGAGGATCTGGGGGCCTGTTCCCAGGAGAAGGGGTCTGTGCCATGTTGGAATAGTGTGGTGCAGGGAGTGGTCAGGTATTGTTGAGAGGCTTCTCTGTGAATCTTTTGCCTCCTTCTTGCACCTCTGTCATTAGTATTGTTGCCATTGTGGTTAATGTACCTATTGCATTGCTGTTTCAAGTAAATTGTTCTTATCTCAACATGTGACCTTTTCCTTTTGTGCCTCTACTTCTCAACTCCAGCCACCTGTAGAGGTTGGGAGAAGGGGAGGGAGAACAAGCAAGCAGCAGATTTGGAGTGTCTCAGTGAGAGGCCTTAATTGGCAAATACCATTGCTAAAGCATAATAGCCTTCTGTGCTTCAGGGATATACTCAGAGCAATGCCCCAAAATATGCCAGTTAAAATAAGACCTAAGCCAAGGACACATACTGAGCCCAAAGGAAGAAGCAGAAAATGAGGAAGAAGCAGAAGAGAAATGCCTGGAAATGGAGCAATATATTTTAGGTCTGTCCATTAAACATGGGCTTCAGGCTTTTCCTTGTCTCACAAAGCTGTGGACTTCTCACCAAACTAGAAGCTCCAAGTTTCATTCAATATCTGTTGCTGACCTTGCTGCTGGCCAGTCTAGCCCATACTTCAAGACCATTTGCATTCTGGTTTTGTCTCATGTGATTTGAATCAGGGAAAAAATGATCATCCATATTAACCCTCTGATTTCCTCATATGCCACTGTCTCTCACCTATCCACTGTGGTTCATCTTTTCCTTTCTATCCCCTGGTGGTGTACTTGTGTTCAAAACACTGTGCGAAGCCTTCAGATTTTTTACCGTGGTCAGTTTAAAAAATAAAATATCTAACCAAAAAAACACCCAAACACCAACATCTTCCTGTTTGAAACACTATACTACTACTACTACTACTACTAAAAAATCTTTGACCTCTTAAAAGAATTGATTTAAATTTTTAGGAAGACATTACATTTTCCAATGGTCTGTCTTCCAAGAGTGCCAATTGGTATCTTCAGACAAGGATGGCTCCCCATTTGCAGCAGTGAATTTCTGTTCTGGAAAATACCAATATAGCTTTCAGAAGGTTTGATTTAGTGCCTGCAGATGTGATCCAGCTGCAAGAGCTCCAAGGGAGATAAGAATCAAGCCCTCAACCACAGCCAGAGGCAAATTGCTGGTACATCCCTGGACCTCACTAGCAAAAGAACGCTGAGGGCAGCATATATCCCTGCAGGAGCCCCTAGACATGTTGTATCTTCTCATTAGGAAGCAGGTCAGTGAGTCAGGACACTGGGGTGACATTTAGCTCTCTCCTGTTGGCACTGGCCTGAGTGTGGACAAGATTGTGTACACTGTGGGACTCTGGGTCATGATCAAGTTGAAGTATTAAGGCTTGGTTTCCAATAACTTGTGAGATTATAGGGAGAAGTTATTTAGTCTCTCCAAAAAAAAGGTATACTTATGGATTAAAAAACACAGCCTCGAGGGTCATGTTTTGAGCAGTACTGGATTTTGCAGCCATCCTGCAGTGTACACTCCTACTTTGTTTGTTAGGCACAGGGAGGAAATCTTCTTTCCTGATGCTCAAAAACTATTTTGCTGGGCAAAATACCAGTCTATCTAGTCTACTAGACTAGATTGGTCAGGCATGTTGAAGCTCCATCTCCCCTATTCTGATCAGAGCTGTCTTGCTAATAGTTATCTCTCTCTGTAACTGACAGCCTTGTAAATATTTCTGAGCTAATTCCCTACCCTGAAATGCAACAGCAGTTGTTTCTAAGAGTCTGTAGGTGTTGTGTGTGGCCTGAGACTACTTGAGTTGGCAGGCATTGCCACAAGTTTGAGTGCACACACAAAAACACTCAAAATGTGCTGGCAAAGAAAACTGTGGTCCAGAAACAAAGCACAAAACAAAAGCTGTATACCTTTTCTGTTCCCCTCCTGGAAATTATATCAGCTAGCCAAGAGTCAGTTTTATCTTCCTCACAAGGTTTGCAAGGAGAACTGAACTAAAGGAGCTAAAAATAACCTTCAGCCAGCTCTTCCTCATGACTTTGCTTTTCACAGAATGCTGATGTGGAAGGGAGTCACAAGGATCATAAAGTCCAAATCCTGGCCCAGCACAGCACCATCCCCAAGAGTCACACAATGTACCCAAGAGCATTGTCAAAACATCACTGTCGCCACTATCCCTGGAAAGCCTGTTCCAGTGCCCAAACACCCTCTGGAGAAAGAATTTTTTTCTAATATCCAACCTAAACCTTCCCTGACAGGCCATTTCCTCAGGTCCTATCACTTGTCACCAGAGCAGAGATCAGTGCCTGCCCCTCCTGTTCCCCTCACAAGGAAGTTGTAAGTGCAGTGAGCTCTCCCCTCAGTCTCCCCCAGGCTGCACAGACCAAGTGCCCTCAGCCACTCCTCACACAGCTTCCCCTCCAGACCCTTCACCATCCTCGTGGCCTCCTTTGGACACTCTCTGACAGCTCAGTGTCTTTTTTGTGTTGTGGCACCCAAACTGCCCCCAGCACTGGAGCTGAGGCCGCCCCAGAGCAGAGCAGAGCGGGACAATCCCCTCCTTGCCCGGCTGTGATGCTGGGCCTGATCCCCCCAGGACACGGGGCCCTCCTGGCTGCCAGGGCACTGCTGGCTCATGTTCAGCTTGGCATTGACCAGCACCCCCAGGGCCCTTTCTGGAACACTGCCCCAGAGCAACTGCAGAAATTTGTCATTGCTTTGTCAAAGAAAGTCAAGGAACAGCCATTAAAGTGAGGTATGTCATAATGAAAGAGAGGAATGGATATTTTCACCCTCTGCCTCACTTTCTGAAATACAGTTTTAGCACAGTTTCAGTTTAACTGATTTATGCAGTATCTCTGTGTAAGAATTTCATTCTGTTGCTGGGAAAAGGAGCCCATGAAAGGGCTTTCTAAGGGCTTGGTTTTTTGTAAAATAAATTCTCAAAGGAAGGTTCATTTATTGTCTTGAATCCCAGGGATGCCAATACCAGAGAAAAGCAGCCATTGTAGCACTCCTTATTGCTTTCAAAATGTTCAGGTTCATTTTTTACTTAACTACAGTTGGCTGTGAAGTGTAGCTATCTCCTAAGTGAGGTCAATGGGAATTGTTCAACTGTCTTGAATGAAAGCTGGATCAGACCCTATTATGCCAAATGTTACAGTTGTAATGATACATAATATATTTTTGTCTGTATTTTACCCAAAGCAAGGTGAAGTACATGGCTGAGTCTGTTTCAGAGAACTATCCTGTTTGGAAATAAGTTTTTGGTTCCTAGTCAGATATTTATAGGCAAGTTTGTCAAATACTGAACTTTTGTGCTCAGAAACGGATAAACTACACACACCCTTAGGGCAAGCTTGCTTGAATACTCTCACCTGTTGACTTCATGGCAGCTGTCAGAAGCTCATAAAAAATACACAGTAGGGATTAATTACTATCTTGATCTCAATCCATTCAAAATAGGAGCAGACAGTTTCTTCTTGCTCACCAACAGGCAGACTATCTCATTTTGTATGAGCCTCAAATAATGAATTGGATGTGTTGGGTCTCACAAAATTTCCATTATGCTGCTGTTGGTGTATATTTGATGCCTTTGTTTGGACAGACTTAGGAAAATGATTTCTAGGCAAAAGTATGCTTCACTGAACATTGCTAAGCAAGTCAACATAGGTCTAAGGCCACCCATTTACTTATTCAGAAATGTAGGTAAAGCTAAGGGTAAAGTAAGTGGAACTCAATGATCTTAGAGGTCTTTTCCAGCTTTGACTATTCTATTATCTCAATGGCCCCAGCAGGTGTTGTCTGTTGGATCTCCCATGGGGCTGTCATTATACCTCTGACTACTCTTGGACTGGCCTTCAACTAAGTCCTGGGTTTGCCTGATTTGAGCCAGAAGTCCCCTGGCATTCCCCTTCCCAACACTGCAGGTTTAGGTGGTACCTATGGAACATAGCAAGGTGTTTTATGTCTCCTAGTTTTTCCCCCTTGCTCTCCCTCTGCTGCAGTGATCAAGGGTGAGATAAAAAGAGACATAAAACAAGCTCTGTTGCAAGTTAGAAGGCAGGGGATTTCCAATTCCCTCTTGTCATTTTGACCTGGGAGACACAGGGCATGAATTTGTACTGCAGTAGGTGGAAAATGACCACATTTTTGCCTTCTTGAAACATACATTTAATTTTTAAAAAGACAAACCTCGTAGGAAGGGTAGGAAGGACACTTCCCCAGAGTTTGCTGTAACCTGTTAATTCAGCCAGCCAGGGGCTACCAGAAGGCTCTTCTTTATGAAAGTCTCTGAAGCAAGGAGAAAGAGGAAAGAGGGAGAGAGGAATTTTTCCTTGTCTGTCTGCTGCCAAAATTGTACATCTGGAAGATGTGCCTGGGGCAGCATAAGGCTGTTTGGAGTCTCAGCGTACCAGAAATTTCTATATCTATAATTTGCCAAACTCTTTGGATCCAATCATAAATTTGTCACCAGAAGATCTCTAATTGCATATGGGAAACTGCCAGGAGAGGTCAAGTACAGGTCATTCTTATATAACTCCAGCATGAATTTGCAGCAACTTAAAAAACTGTGTAATCAAAACTAACTGTATTTACAGTAGCATAGGTGTTATAAATCTTTGCCTTGCATAACTGCTGATATTACAAAAACTTTGCTGTCAACAGTGAAGCTGACAATTTCAAGCATGTCCTGAGAAGCCAGTTTCTCTTCATAGCGCCAAAATCATGGGAAGTTCAACTTCAAGGGCCAGCAATCAGCACTAACTATACAGGGGAGGGTGAAGGATGAGTCTCATACTCCTGCCCCACTTTTCTTACCCCAGGAAATAGAGCAGATCAGGAAATGATCCCTGCTATATCCCACCATGTTACTTGGTAACAGCATCAACACACTTGCTGCTGCTTGGCTAGGACAAATTGTGTTCCTCAGAAGGATAGAAAACCTATCCCAAAAGTAGTCACACCCATTCTGGGGTGCCTTGTGGATGTTGTCCTGCAGTATCACAGTGTCTCTGCAACACAAATTCGCACCATGGTGAACAGTGTGTCCCACAATTCTTTCTCCTTCCTGCCACTCAGCCAAGCATTGATCCTGAAACAAACAGCATGAAGATTCTGAAAATGCAAAGGAGTCCATGCCAGGCCTGGGTTCACATCCTTGCTGGGGCAGCAAGCACTGGGATTGTCAGTTTTCTTGGCTGTGGGTGGAGGTGCCTGCTGATTCAGGGAACCATCTGCAGATGAATCACGGGTTTCTCTGGAAAAAGACCGCCCCAAGAGACACAAGGCAGCCAGCTGCTTAGGTCAATGGTTTCAGGGTTTGGAACTGAAAGAACTGCATTTGGCTACAATCATTTAAAGCTGGGGTCTGAGGGTTGCTAGTGACTAGATGGAAAGAGCCCTAAGAAGTACTTGGTAAGAAGTACTGCTGCGTATATTGTGCCGGTGTTTACAAGTTGTGGCATTGCCAAATCTGCAGGAAGAATATTATGTGATCCTCTGATGTGTATGATCAAATCAGTTCACTGCAGGGCTTGCCTTAGGGACACAGATGGACTTCATAATCCAGTGGAGTGCACTTTCACCTGTCAGCACACATTTCCCTATGGCTTGCTTAGAGACAAGGGCTCCAAATTCAGGTGTTCATTATTTTAACTTGGAATGTCTGTATGCAATCTCAACCACCACAGTGGGATCACAGGGTTAGAGTTCCCAATTGAAGTGTAGGTACCCTGTGCAGCTGTAGGGGCTTCAGTCTCTAAAAGCTTCCTCTACAGATGAGCTTGTCTTCTTACTCTGTAACATCTGGTCTATTTTTCCTTATGCCTTTCCTTTATTTCCCTTCAATGTTTAATACTGTTGCATCTCCATCAGCATAGTCAAAAGTGTTTACACAGTCAGTGTGTAGCAATACTTTGAGTTGCAGCAGAAGTTTGTTCTGATTCTTTTAGCCCTGCAGGTGCACACAGGGTAATTGCCCATTGAAGGATGCTCAGGTTTTTGGTTCAGAAGGTGTTATAAGCATTATCCAAGAGAAACTGAAACACAGTACAAGGAAACAAAGTCAACATTTCTTGCATCCAGTTATATGCCAATGCCAAGGCCAGACCAAGCAATTATCCTTCAGGTAGAGGAGATACCTGTGATCTGAGCCCAGATTTTACAACCGAGGCCCTTCTGCAAAGGAATCTTAGAACAGGAATAGTAAATCAGGCATTAGAAGGACAGATATTTGGTATCATGACTCCAACAGTTACCAGCAGATAGTTTAAGAAAAATACCAGTTCAGGTCATACCTACATCCACAAAGTAGGTTTTTTGCTCTTTGTTCCTCCAAAATGCTCTAGAAAACAGCACTGTAAAGCATTGAAACTGTCAAATGCAATGCAAATTGACAGGCTTCTCTCATATGAATTTGTGTAATCTGTTTTATTTCTTTTTCTTTAAATGTGTTCCTACTTTGACATCTGTAGCCTCATATAATTGTACCTTGTGTATGATATTTTGCATGTTTGTTTTGAAGTTCATTGGAAGCTACTTCATTTCAGTGTTGGCAGAAGCAGTGAATAATTACCAGCCTCACTAATCTCTGAATAAAGTTAGAATTGTGAAGGCAAAGAAGACCTCAGGGCTTCAAAAGGATGAACTATGCACATTTTTTATTGTAGACAGAGATACTTCTATCTCATGTATAAGAATTTAATCCAACATTATATCTCAAGTTATTTTTAAAAACTTCTTGCTAACAGATAATTCTTTGTCTGGATTGGCATAAAGGGGCAAATGTGTAGTAACAGCTTCTTAACTGCATGGTAGCTGTCCAAGCAAAATATTTGTGCAAGTCTTGCTGAGTCAGGGTATGTTTCCAAATAGGCAGGGTGTCCCTCTCATTGATAGGATTTATCTCACACAAGCTAAATCAAATATGCTTCTGTCCTGTAGACTAGGGGCAATAGTGCATATTGTTAGCAAAAGAGACAGCAATCCTATTCAACACAGTATATAAGTGTCCTAGTGTTGTGTCTGTATGTGGTGTGGTACACAGTAAAATAGATTAGCCAAAAAATTTATTGTTTTGTCTAGACAGGTGTCACCTGGCACCCAGACAGTCACAGTTTTTCACGTCTGAGATTAATGAGAGGACAGATCATTAAAATGCTTTGCTGTTGACTTGAAGATCGCACATGTAAGACATACCAATACCAAGTCATCGTGTCCATTCCCCTGTCAGTCCACGGCTGTTGCACTGCAATGTGCTACTGACACTGAGCTATAAATCAGAGCAGTTTCTCTTGAAATGCAGCAGTTCAGCAGCTTAGCGGCATGCAGATCCTCCTGGCAAACTTCATCAGGGCCAGTAATGACACCCAAACCTGCGTGGCTTTCCATTGCTGGAAGTTTCGACCTGAACATTTTGTACAGTCCTCTCCAGGAGCCCTTTCCAAACAAAATGCAGCCTCCCATCCCCATAAAGATTTACACCTGTATTGCAGGTCAGGTACCCACCTGGGGTAGCGACAAAGGGCCAAACAGCCACACAGCCACACTTCTTCACCACTGTAAGAGGTGTGGAAATGTTTGTGTTTACTGGTACTGCCCTGCTCCACAAACAGGAACTTATCTGGACCCTGTGATCAAATGAATATGGTGCATTCATGGGAGGAAGGAAAAGGGAGTAAGGCTGTCCTGCTGCTTCCCTTGAGAAGAGCACAATGTGTGGAGAGTTCAGAGTGCTGGAGTGTGAGCATCAAGAGATCATTTTGTGTTCCAGAACAGAAGAAAAAAAATAACAAAAGCACTGCAAATAAATCTCAACCAAATCTGAGTGAATCTGGCATGAGACTGACTGTGCCTGGATTGTATCCCTGAGGAAAATGATGTGCTCCTTGGCTGAGGAATTCCCTGCTCCTTGCTGCACTTTCCATGTAGCAATCCCACATTATCCCATCTGTTCATGGACAGCCACGAGAAGCTCCCCATTTCACAATAACCAAAGCCCTCCTGTTCTTCAGTTCACAGCTCTGTAGTTAACCCTTCTTTAAATAAGAAGTCAAATTTAGCACAGCATGATCTCAACATCCAGAGGGTGAATAACCCCCATTCATCTGACACTCCTCATTTCTACACAGATCCCCTCTTCCATCAAGTTTTTTGTTTACATAAAAGTTGGCTAGCCTATGTAAACTTCCAAAGTGTAATATCTCTTTTATATAAGAGGCATGGGGGAGGGCAGATAAACATACAAATGCTTCAGTAGGTTCACTCATGCCCAGTAGAAATGTATGGTATGGTTATCTCACAGTCAAAGTGAGCACACTGGCCTATAAATGGCACAAGATTTAAAGCATCCCAACAGACTGAAGAAAAATATTTATTCAATAAATATACTAAATTAATTAATTGATTGCTTTTAGGTCCAAATTTATCATAAAATCTTCTGTCTATTAGTTGCTGATGTAACTCTTATTTATTCAATACTAAATTTGTAGGATATTATAAGATGTCATGTTAGCACATGAATATGTCAGTGGTATAACGTATGACCTTTGCGAAGGGCTACCACTCCAGCACTGAAGAAAATTGCTAGTTCTGGTTTTAAGGGCAGCTTCGAACTCCTCATAT
The DNA here is from genome assembly GCA_013397245.1 of Thryothorus ludovicianus. Lineage (NCBI taxonomy): Eukaryota > Metazoa > Chordata > Aves > Passeriformes > Certhiidae > Thryothorus > Thryothorus ludovicianus. The sequence continues at coordinate 90,117 of VZTB01014293.1, read as the reverse complement.
ATTTCCCCTTCTGCAGTTACAACTGGCCACCACTAAGTATGGACAGAGGCATCCAGGGAATACTCTTGGCTATGCACAGCAAGACGCTATAAAAAGGTGAGTTTCTGAAGATTTGCTAATGAATATATAATGACATAATTTTTCTCCCAAGGCTGAGAAACTTGTAAAACACATGTGACATTATTATGACAGGCTCTGGTTTTGATGGAATAGGTAAATTGATAGGTTTTTTTCTTTTTTTCCTTCTTGTTAAAAATAAAATTATCTTAGTCCTAGTCCTACATTTGAATACCACTGAAAGCCTTTGAATTCTTTATGAAACATGAAAAGCTGCTTCATGCTTCATGTAATTCAGAGCTCCACGCCAGTAGCAGAGGAGCAGCAACTCCCACATAACTGCAATGACAAAAATTTAACAAAAGGCAAATATGCTTTTGCTAAAAATTAGGGCCTCAAGTTTCCTTTGAGGAAGTGAGATGTCATTACATTCAGCTGAAGATACAAAATGTTAGAATGAATGGAAAGACACAATAAGGAATTTGCACAGAGGGCTGAGTGAAATCTCTTTCGTCCTCCCCACAAAGCAAGCTTTCTCACCCTCTTCCCATACACATACACAAATACAAGGATATGTATTTACAAAATCACATATAAAAGTGAAGGAGAGTTAAATTATCTTCTAACATGCTTCTGCTTTTCCCAGTCACAAGTTACTCTCATTGTTTCATGCAGGACGGCTGAATTACCCAAAATACTCAGAGTGACCCAAGGCACTGGGGACATCCCATTGTGCTCTCTGATTCTGGTGACCTCAGAAGGGGGTTGGAAAGAGGGAAGCCTGGCGGAGATTGTACTGCCAAAGACAACAAGTTCTGTCATAGGGTCAGCTTTTTAGCCAGGCTAGAAGAATGTTTCTCTAAAGATTCAAAAGTCTGTTCAATTTGTGCTGGGAAATGAGTGCACCACTTTTTCTTGTGCCTTGAAAAACTTGGCATGTAACAGTCAAAACTTTAATCAGACTTCAATCAGACTGACAGAATGAAAAAATAACTCCTTTACTAATTCATTAATGACTTTCTCAGCAAGGACAATATTTACAAAACATTTTTTTCCCTAAAGCTTCTAGCAAGATCTGCAGAAAACACTTTAGATTCTCTGGGGGTGGGGGGAGGAGAAAGAAGGAAATAATGTACTTTCTGGTTTGCCTGACTGTTATCAGAAAGCTTTGTTTGATTCCCCGTTTCTGATTGTTAAAGACTTGCAATTAGTTTTGAAATAGTTAAAACTCCCATAGACTGACTGAGTTCATCTTCAAGAATTATGTGCAGAAAAAAAGAGTTACAGCCTTTTAAATAAACCCATTAGAACGAAACTTTGCTCAGCTGTGTTCTACACACAGCAAACTCAATTCCCTTTTGATTTTGTGTCACACTTTAATTCCACACATCTAGATGTGAGACCGGAATTCAGATACAAATCCCAGCAGTTATTGGGAGGGAGACAGATCATTCTCACCAGTGTGAGTCATCTTACACCTTGGGACAGTGATCAAGGGACTCCAATCCACATTGCTGTAAAAACATTCTCCTTTTCCTTAAACAGCGATTAATGCATTCTCAAAATGTAAAAATTTTTAATTTGTTCCTACAGCACCCAGTTTAACCCACCAAAACAACATGCCTTTGAGCACACATAATAAATTGACTTATTACTGCAATTGCCTGCAGTATAACCATTGTCATATTAAAGCTGTAGCAAAGATAAATACATTCCTTTTCAGAAAAAAGAAACACAAAAATCCAAAAACAAAAACAAAACAAAACAAAAAAAAAATAAACCCCAAAACTAAAAGCAAAAAACTGCAAAACTATGCTGGAGAAGGAAGAGAACAGAGAGAACAGAATTTGTATAATCCTTTTCAATGTCTCTTTATTTTATAAAATATTGCACACATGAGTTACACAGGTTGAGATAATGAGAAGTGTACACCTCTGCTAGGGACATCTTTCAAAGCCATCATTCATGAAGGTATAACAAACAATCACTGAATAATAACTACTCTATTTCCTTGGGTAAATGAGACAAGACAGTTATGTTTAGCCAACAAAGTGTTTGAGAGGAAGTTCTTCCAAACCAAATCCGACCATGTTACAACAAATGTCCAATCAATTATGGAATTTATGCTTATAAAAATACATTTTATTTGCAAATGCATGCAAATACATGCAACTGTCAAATAAAGGCATAGGTATGTAAGAGGATTTCTGTGCTGTTTGGTTGGTCTGATTTCACAGTATGCCACCCAGGGTAAAAATGTGTATGTGCTGCCAGTGCTCAAAGCAGCACACTTGCAAAGGAATGAGTACATCAAGTGTGCTGTAAATCCTCTTCTTGGGGTCCTCATCCAGTGCCTCAGATTGCTGACTACCTCTGCTATCAGTGGGAAAGGGAACTGAAGCGCCACAAAGGTTCATTTTAAATTCATATATTAATATGGTCCCAGTACAAGGGTGACATGCAAATTCATGAAGCTTTCCATATTTTTTTGGGCTGGTATGGACAGAACTAAATGTAGAAAAGTGCTCTATCTTGCAGCACACAAATATTCTAAAATGAACACAAAAATGTTAATTTTTGATTCATCCTCTTTCTCAACATGAATTATAAATCCTAATTAAAGAAGCAAATATTTTTTCTTCCAAGCAACTTTTTTGAGTAACTAACTTTTCTTTCTCTTCTAGTCTCCCATAATCCCTTTGTTTACACCCATTCAAAATAGTTCATGTTACTTGATAATTGTACAGAAAGTCTAGAAGAATCTGGCATAGCACACTGTATAATATAGAATGAAGACAGCAGAATCTTAAACACAAGAAAGAGAAAAAAAGAATCTATGAAAGAAGGCATGTCATGAAAGCAGTCAACCTTCAGCTCCTAGCAAGCTGAAAAGCACACAGGAGAAGGAAACGGTAAAATCCAGCTACACATTTAGGGAGCAGAAGTTCTGCTACAGTTTAATCCTTAAAGAAAGCGCCGTTTAGGTGCTAAGCCCTCCTGCTGGATCAGTACGCAGAAGTGATTACCATCCCTGGAAAGCATGTTGCTGGGAGCTTCTCTGAGTCTGTCTTGAAATGATCTCTTTCCTCCTGCAAGAAAGGAAGCTTTCCGCCTCCTTACCTGTAGGCACTGACTATCTCACACTTCAATACATGCTTATAGTGTAAAGGCTGGAATGCTGGATGAGGAAAACCAAATTTTCCACTATTATCCTGAATATGGGGCCACTGAGAGAAGCATTTGGGTTAGGAATATGAGTTGAAAAGGGCTACACTTCCAAGTTTATGGGAGTCCTTAGTTCACCAAGAGAGTGAATGAAAATTCCAAGCATGTGACATTACAGGCAGCTAACAAGAAGAAAACTGTGATTATGGTTTTAAAATTATTTTCCTGGGGGAATAGGAGATTGAACAACAGAAGCCAGCACTGGGATCCTAGAAGGCAGAAAGGTAGACTGTCTTCCAGACTCTAAACGGGTGTGTTTGTTTACATTTAGCACATGGTGCATGTTTTGCACCTGTTACTGTGCACTTTGCTTAGCTTAGGAATCATTCCATCTTCAGAGGAGGTGCTAGGTACCTGGACCCACACCACTACCCACACACAGCTTCTGATCCTGTCCTCTCTAAACAGGGCGATAAAATGCCTAATGCCTTGAGCACTGCAAGGATCTTGAATGTCCCTTAGAGATGATGCAAGTTCTGGGCTGTGTATTCGGGCTCTGCTCAGCATCACCCCCATCCCTCCAGGCCTATCTCCTCACTTCTGCCTTCTCAGAACAGGGAAGACAGATAGACAGGGAGCTGATACAACCTAACAGAAATTTAATAATGCACACTGTGAGGTGGTCATAATGCTATAACAGGAGCTATATAAGGAACTCCAGTATCAATTTTAATAGAAATTATTAAGGGTTTGGAATTTTCAAGGGTATTTGTCATTAGCATCCAAACCTCAGTAAACTGTTGTGTCATAGCAGCATGATGGTAGGACAGCTAAATGAGTAACACAGCAATGGCCATTTTGTGCTCACTGTGCAGATATCATTTTTGCACTTCAACGTTTTGCAGCCCAAAGCTCTTTTCTTGCCACGGTCTTTAGTAATTGCGAGCTCTTTTCTCCAAGTGAAAGTGATACCAGTTGTCTGAAAATGTTAAATTATGCTGTTGTGGCTACAATCAGAATAAACTATGGTTATATGAAAAAAACCCAACAAAATAAAAATCCAAACAATCAAGACAGCAGTAGAGGTCTGATCTTTCCAGTTCTGCTCTTTACAATGGTTCACAGACCTTTTCAAGCTTCCTTTCAGAAACCATAGATAGCTGTTCTCTGCTGCTTCTTTCTAGATAGGCTGAATGAGTGTGTCCCAATTACAGAAGCCATACTAAACATTCACCTGCACTCCTACTCTTCAGTCATAATGTACATCCCTGCCTCAGGCTATACTGCTGAAAGTATCAGCAGTGAGGCTCTGGGACAACTGGACCTCACTCTACAAGGAGCTAAAAGGTTACACCTGTCACCAGAGGAATAAAATTTTCTCTAGCATTGAAGTATCCATTACAATTTGTAGAACTTTTAGCAGAGAAACATTTGGAGTTTGGAGATGGGCTGCTGTCTATGTGTAACTGAGACAGTCTCATCTTTGCCCTGGAGGTGGACAGTTTGCAATTCTTCCTGAGTGCACTCACTTTCTCCACCTTCTCCTAACTGACAGATTGACGCTGAAGGACATTGGTGGCAGACATCCACTTTCCTTACTTCTCTGTCTATAAAGTTGCAGCACAAGGAAAGGTGGCCAGTAAATACTGTAGTGGGACTTAGGAGAATCTGTCAGGACAGGAAAAATGGAAACAGGAGGCAAAGATTGTAAAGGAAAAGGAAATAAACAATTAATACAACCTACCACACTTCTGCAAGAGGGGATGTATTTCTCCCTACTTTTGGCATGGTGAAGACTGTGCAGTGGCAAATAAATACACCTTAGATACTAGGTCTTTGGGATGGATTTCTCCCAAAAGGCTTTTTTGCTTCAGGGGAAGACAGGAAAGATGTGCTGTAATGCTTAGAGAAAGATTTTAGGTAAGACTTAAACAAATATCAAATGAACTTGAGTCTGGATTTCCTACATTGGAAAATGGAAAGTGTCATGCTTGAGAGGAGTTTGCCTGTCTCTGTAACATAAAATGCAGGTGGCTGCCAGTGATCCAACAGACTCCTGTTTTCACTCTGTCAGTGTTATTGTAAAGAGAGAAGTGGAAGTTAAAAGGAAGATGAAAGTGGCCTATAGCTTCAGAAACATCCTTTTTCTGCAAAAAAGGACTGAGTATGCAAAAACAAAATAGTAAACAGTATGCAAAAATAAAATAATAAACAGTATCCCCAAAAGAAGATTGGACTTGGCAATCTTTTTTTTTTTTAAATAGTACTTGAATATATAAGAGAAAGGGGGAAAAAAGGTAAAAGCCAAGAGTGTAAATGCACAAGGGCATGGTGGGATCTATTGGGATGGGAAGAAACAGTGATTAGGAAGAAATATTTTTTTGCCTTCCCTGGGAAATTCTGTGCTCCTGGAAATGCTAAATATAAGTACTGAGTTAGCCATGACCGGCACTCTCACCAACCTGAGGAGTCCTGTCTTGCTGGCTAAAGGTCAGCCCTGTTGTTTTGGAGGTACAGTCCCACTCAAGGTACAGTCCCACTCAAGGTCCATAACGTGTTACATCCTCTATTTCTTGCTGGGCAGTCGAAAAAGCTGTTTGTCTTCCCTGAGTGAGCCACCATTGCTCAGGAGTTCATGGGCTGGTCCAGGTCAGTCTGGATAGGTGAACACAGGAGACAAGGAAGAAAATGCACCCGTCAGACAGACATGTTGGCCACGGCCCGCTCATACATGCGCTCCAAGATGCGATGGATGCTGGCAAAGCCTGGCCGGTCGGCAGGTAACTTGCTCCAGCAGAGACGCATCAGATTGTAGAGCTCCAGGGGACAATTGTCTGGGCAGGAGAGGACATTCCCATCCCTCACGTAGTAGATGACCTCCTCGTGAGCCATTCCATAGTAAGGCTGCATGCCATAGGAGAAGATCTCCCACAGCACCACTCCATAGGCCCACACATCAGACTCTGTGGTGTAGCGGTTGTAGAAAATGGACTCAGGGGGCATCCAGCGGATGGGGATGGCATCGTTCTCATTTGCTTTGTAGTAGTCAGCCGAATACATGTTCCTTGAGAGACCAAAATCTGCAATTTTGACGACCATGTTCTCCCCCACCAGGCAGTTCCTGGTGGCCAAATCCCGGTGCACAAACTTGCGCTCAGAGAGGTAGGCCATGCCAGCAGCAACCTGCTTGGCAATGCAGAGCTGGCTGGTGCAGCACAGTGCCAGGGGGTTGGGGAGGCGCAGCCTCGTGTCCAGACTGCCCTGTGCCAGGCTGCAGAGGTTGCGGGGTGAGCGGTCACGCAGGTACTCGTTTAGATCCCCGTAGGCCATGTACTCGAACAGCAGGCACATCGGCTTCCCAACTGCACACACGCCTGGGAGAGGACAGACCACACAGGTCATTTATGAGCAAAGAGAGTTCTGCTGTCCAAAAATACTTACACAAAAGGGAGATGTTCAACAGTGCAGAGAGAGAGGTGACCATGCAAATACCATCCACTTAGCATGCATCCATCTTCCTCTTTTGAAGCTCCTTTATCAGATATCTAACGCTGAGCTCTGTGGGTGGTGCTAAAACATCATGCACAAGCCTGCATGCACAATTTTTCTCAACGTCCCAGATAAAACACAGACTTTTGGAACTATGTTTAATTAAGAAACCAATCCTGCTTAAGATAGCACTAACAAAAGTGTTGCCTCTTCCCAGGTGCAACTGCAAGGACTTCCAGGAAGTAACCTTCAAAATTCTGATAATGTTATTTTAAATTCTTTTATTTGTTGTGATTATTGTATTATTACAGCAAAAATATTGTAGTAGAGGTGACACATGCAGGAAGACTTCAAAAATATTCACAAGGGACACATTCAGGGATATGCCTTGCAAATTGAATTACAAGGAAACTCCCGCCCTTATGGAATTTTCTTTTTTTTTAAGAACTCATGCAAGAAATGTTGGTTGAGGAATTACTTTTGGCATGACAGATATTCATAAATGAGAGGAAGACAAATCAAAAGCAGACAGCAGAAAGGAGACATTTACCATATCTGTTAGATGCAGATTGCAGTCCCACTGAGGGGCACATGCTTGGGTCTTTGTCAGCTTTATTGGTGGGCCGGCATTAACCTTATAATGAGACTTACTGATCATACAGTGATGTAGTAATATTTGTGCACATAACATTAAGCTGCTAACCATCAAAGGGCAACATTTAAAATGTATGTATTTTGCTTTCTTAGGGCCATCATTTAGCAATTGGTGATGCAGCTTATTGTGAAATCTGAAATTCTGGTTGATGACCTAATATTTGAACCTTTGAGGGAAAACAAATTACATTCCCAATCTGATGACATCAGGATCTGACAAGCATGAAAATTGCATGTGAGAGATTTATCATCTAAGCTGTCTGCAACAATATGGCTCTTTCTCCACAACCCTATGATGTGATACTAGTTTATGCCTATACCTTCACCCTTTTCTGGCCTAAAATGTGTTAAAAATAAACACAAAGTTTAGTTGAGCTTGGTGCATTTCCTGGTTTTCTTTTCTGCAGTCAAAGTACTTGTATCAACTCAGCCTTCCCAAAACTGTGATTTATCCATTTCAAAATGTGGAGTTTCCTACTGAAATAAATTAAAATCTCAGATGCCCCTGTTAGTGAGAATCAGATCTGCATACAACAACTTAGATCAGGATTGCCAGATGAAGGTGGCCAGCAGCAATTACTTCAGACAAAAAATGACAATTTTCTATAAGAATATTTTTGATCAGCAGCTTTCTTCTCAGCAAACACCTTATTAGCCAAGCTGCAGTGTCAAGACTTTCTAAAAAAAATATCCAACAAAGGATGTCTTTTCAGATGAGAATAGAAGGAAAGGAAGAGAACGTTTTTGTGGCTGGCTTTTTTGTTCTTTTAATTTTGGGCTTTTTAATACTATTAAGCGTTCAGACATCACAATAGTAAGTGGGACCTATAAAACTAACAAGACCTGTGCTATTTCTTTTCAGTACCCACAAAATAAATCACAGTTCCAGGAAGTTCATGTCTTCCCTGTATGACATCTGTGTCAATGTTATTAGACTGGAAGCAGAGCTAGGCAGCAAGATGTCCAGCAATACACTCAATACAGCACGAGTTTGCTTTGATGTGATGCACCATCCTGTTAAGGCAATCAGATATCTCACTGAGATACCTAAAAGCTTGACGATATTCGGATTGTCAAACTCTGCCATGAGAGCTGCTTCCCTCTGAAAGTCGGCCTGCATGTCTGCAGATGCTTCCTCTTTCAGCATTTTCACTGCTACCATGGTGAAAGGTTCATATGGCAGCAGCCCTGGGGCCCTGCAAGGAGAAGGAAGAGAGGAAACCATCAGTGATGAATATATGCATACTAAACACTGTATCTGTATCTGATGCAAAAGGAGAGGCTGACCAAAAAAATAAAAAGAAAAAAAAGTGGAATTCCCCAGAACCAACAGAAGGAACCTTAAAGCCCAGTTTCATCTCTTGGGACTGAAATATGTATTGCATATTATAGAGATGTTTAATTTGATTCAGGCAGGACCAAATTCAATATACTTTCTTTTGATCACTGGTCTTGCTGCCTACAGACTTATTACCATGACTGGTTGTCCTGGGTTGATGCTAATTTTTTTTCTATCCCAAACCAACTAAAAGAAAAAACAATTAAATTCATTTTCTAAAAAGACTCCATCCAGAATTTTTTTCCCAAATTTGCCCTAAACCAAAACACTGGTAAAGACATGAATAATTAACAGGTTGGTAAGAAGCAACCTCTCCCTAGGCTGGAGATCATATCATAAACTTGATGGAAGACAGGATGGACTCTTCAGTCCAAACAATTCACTTTTGAGCTGTAATGGCTGAGTTAAAAATAAACTTATTTTCTATGGAATTGATGAAAGAACCTCCTTTCCCATACCTGACTTTGACATATCTGGCTACTGTTAGAGTGAAAGTAACTATTACAATAAGTGTATTCTCTTGGTTTTGTAAGGAAAATGGCCTTTTGTTACTGTTCTCTGTGTATGCCTGTGTGGCACATGTATGTACCTTGAATTCAACAAATTATAAAAACATTAGCTAATTTCAGCTGGATTTAATATGGTGTAACTCAGGTCTAGAAAACTATTCATATTCTTACAAGATTTGTGAAAATACAGGACGGGACAGAAGGGACAAAACAAACCTGTGCCTTTTCTGAAGAACGAGTTAATGCATAAATACACACATTTTGACACTGGTGAATCTTCAACTAAAACTTATAGACAAAAATCCATAGGAAACAAAATCCTGACTTAGAGCAACAAGCTTGTTTTCTTATCTACAGGTCCCTGCACTCTCAACAAGCTTAATTAGATGGGCTTGCCAAAGATTTAGGGGTGGCTGTTGCTGAAGAAGAGTAACTTTCCACTCTTCAAACACGCACCAAATCTCAGAGGTACATTTTGTTTCCTGTGCAAGTTCTTCCCAGGGGCCTTGAAGCTAAAACACATTCTTACAGGTAGCCAGCCAGAGTCCACAGGGAGTGGTGCCCATTTATGTGTCATGTTATTACACCAGCCTGACTGCCCTCCCATTGCTCGAATGCCAGGTTATTTTATTGCCCAGTAGCACCTAGAGGAGACTCCAATTTCCAAAGCAAACTTCCAGCTTCCTTGTCTTCTACTTCAGACACATGGCAATTACAATGGTTGCACTTGGATGCTGGAAATGTCAAATGTCACTGCATGGCAGGGTGTCCATCAAGAAAAGAACCACAGGTGGCTAGATAACAGCTGACACACTCAGCCAAGAAGGTCTGGCATGCCAGAGCAGAGGATCAGACCCCACACTTATCTGCTACTGCCTCCATCATAGCACAATATCCTCCTTCTTTTCCCCTGTGCTAGCAGCAGTTTCTAGTCTAGTAGGAGGGGAGGAGTACAAGCACCTACCACCTGCTGTCAATTCTCAGCACTAGAGCCAGCAGTAGCAGCCTGAACAAAGTAGCAGAGAATTTAAAAGTAAAAATAGGAGGCCTTTATTTCTTCCAAATAGTTTTATAGATTACTACATCCCTGACAAGCAGACCCAGCACAGCACCAAAGCGTCGGTAGGCAGAACTCAGTCCTGCCTGCTTGGGAGACAGAAACACGCCTCAGGCTGGTGTACACTCAACCACTCAGTTTCACTGAATCTGTAACGTAAACTAATCTTAATGTAACCAAATCAGGTGAAGTCATTTAACTGGCCTTCAGGCAAAACCCAGAAGTTTCACTTTTGGTAGCTCATGGGAATTTAATACAGTTCTTAGCAGACCTGGGAATCTCACGCTGATCTGGCACAGAGGCAGAGACTGTCTGAAGTCTTGGCAGACAGCTATCAAAATTGACCCCTTTCATACCCTAAAGACGCTCTTTGCACAAATGATAGGGGCACATCTGTGAGGTAGCAGTGGGAAACAGCTACCTCTGAACCTGGAGAATTCAGGTTGAGAGCCAGAAAGGGCAGTGTTTTTAGAAAAATAGGTTAATTCTCTTCTGGAAGGGAGAAGTATCAAAACAAATTACCTTAGGTAATCTCTCTTGTAATTCATCAAGAGCTGAGGAGAAATTTACACTGTTTGTGCACAGGGTGGAAAGCAACAGTCCTTTGTCTGCTTCACCACCAATGGATTTGTGCACCAAGGGCATCAATTTACATTTAAGTACATACAGTTCAAAGAACTAACCAGCAGTCCAGTTAGGAATTTCACCCAGAGCCTATCTAGAGAATGTCTGACTTAAGCTCCCAGACAGGTTTTTTTTCCAAAGTAGTAACTATGTAAAAATCTTAAGAGCAGTCTGAATTTGTATTTGAGATGATGTCCTGTCTCCATCTTGCTCACCATAACAGTTGGCTAGCTTCTCTTAGGTCATTAAAAATGCAATTAATGTCTGCTGAGTCTGATGGGAGCCTACCTTTACCCTATCCTTTGGTTAAGTTAATATGTGACCAGGAGACTACTCTGAATAATCAGGGGTTGCTTTTTGAGGAGGAAGGGAAACCTGGGTTTTTTTTTTTTAGTTAACACACACACTTTTTTTCAGCTATATGTGAGACAACAGGTCAAAGAAATACCCTTTGCAGATGGAGAGAACATGAGGAGACTTCTGTCAAGAAACTCCAACCTTAGGGACAGTCTTGTTTCTATGGAATAACAAGTTGTGCATTTGTAGATCTACCAGTCTACTAGCAAAAACCTTGTAACAGCCTACTAGCAAAGACTGATATCTTTTAGGCAATCCTGATTTCAGGCTTAGCCTAGACCACACAGCTCCAGCTGCGGGACAAAACTTGCGTGTTGGTCTGCAAGTGGAGAACCGCGTGGAGCTGGTGATCTGGTGGCTTGTGGGATCACTGTGGTCCTCCCAGGAGGAGAATCAGCCTTGTGGACCCAGCTGGAACAGACCTGAGCCAGGTCCTGAAATTTGTTTTAAGCATGGTTGCTTCCTTATCCTTCCACGCGTGAAGCTGTTCCTGGTGAAGACAGCAGCCTTTCAGGAGAAGCTAGTAAATGATAGCTAGACACTTCCTGTCTTAACATGTTGCTTGACCCAGGAGTGAGTAAACACTGAATCAGGACTCATAGCAGCCAACTGGCAAAGGCATTGCTGGCACTGAGTGCAGAGCTGTGTTTACAGAAGAGCGAGAAACATGAGAGCAGGAGAAGTAAGAGGATTGCTAAACTTAGTTCAAGATGTCCATTTAACACACGCAGGAAAGTACATTTTATCCTTCTGAAATGGGAAGGCAATAATTTGAGTTTTGATAGTTTCAGTAACCTGGATGGACACACAGCTTGTACTAGTGGAGGAGCAGTCTGCACTGATAGGCCAGCAATGCACAGAAATGTCCATCGCTTATTATAAGGAATTACAGAACCTTGGAGGCACTTTTGATAGAGATGGTAATAAAAAAAGGAGGTGTCTCAGAAGCAGTATTTCTGTGGTTCCTTCCCTGAGCTACAGAAAGCAAACATCTCTCAGGATGTGATACTCCTCGCCTTGGAAATGTTAGATATGAAGTGATGTTTTCTATTTTTCTCCCAGGTCTTTTTCTCTCAGTTTTCACTGACATTAACAAAAAGTCTTAATTGAAAGAAATTGCAGTGCTGAAGTGGGTGAAACCCACATTAAAGGTCTTTACACCACTTTTGCTCATGCTTAGCTAGCACTTTAGTGACATTTGAAAGCCCTTTGAGAGGTCATGCTTGATATCCATGAAAGTCATTTCAAGCTCAGAAAGGTCTGTGCTGCACTCAAATTGTATTAAACATCCCAGAGCAGGGCCAAAGCAGCACTTGGCAAGAAGAATGTCTGCCCTGTTCGTGCACAGGTGAAGACCCCTGCAGCATGAGCAGGAAGGTGCTGCACCCGAGGGCACCTGGAGTGCTGTGCTGAGGCTGGGACAAGGGCTGCCCTGAGCCCCTGGTGTGCAGTGCCGCAAGCACAGCTGTTCAGCAGTTTCCATAGCTTTATTCTTGTTTCAAGCTCAGATGGGTTTGGCCATCCAGGCTAACAATTCATCACAGGCTAAGCATCTGTGACGATTCCACTGCATGCCCTTTGAATTTTGTTATTCTTAGTTCTCTCTGTAATAAAGAAAAGTATATCTGCTTTTCTTCCATTAGAAATAATTTATCTCTTTATTAGGGAAAAAAAATCCATCACAGCTATTGAAACTGTTTCCCAGCTGTAACATATTTAACCTGCATGGAACTAATTTTCTAGCAGGTATATCAACAGGTTAACTATAAATATTACAAATACCTGCATTATGACTGCTTTTTGGAAGTATAGTCCTTTGTTTTGGCAGTCAACAGAAGCATTTCACCAAGCAGATCTTGGCCCATGGTGGGATTCTGATCCCTCCCTGGGTTTTTATGACGCCATCATACATTATTCCAGATACAGCTACAAAATCAACCATGCTCCATAATTATTAACTGCAAAGGACAAAGATAACTGCCCTGTGTAATCAGGGAACTATACAGCCTGTACACTTTCTTCTAGGAATTTGGGGATGGAACTTTAGGAGGAAACCATTACTGTCCAAAGATTGTCTTGCAGAAATTATGAATTCTGTCAAGAAAAACTTCCATCCTCCTCATTTTTGGGGCTGTCAATTAAAGATTTTTCACATTTGTAAAAGTGCACCATCTTACCTCCCATGATATTATCAAAACTGGGCTGTCATCTAATATCTTAAGTTTAAAACAGGTAACAATGGCTGCAAATTCCAAAAAAAAAAAAAAGAGAAACCAACTAAAGGGGACACTGTAGAAGTCTAGAGATAAGGGAATTTATGTGTGTTACTCAAATACTGATATCCAGATAGCCATGGAGCCAACCAAGGATTGTTATGGCTGGAGAAAGAGGCCATACAGAGGTAAGACAACATGTTTCTGAGACAAGTGTCCTTGTTCTGACTTCTGGAGATAAGTACAACACCGTACATCACATTGGTACAAGAATGAGGCTGAGAAGTAGGTGGGAATGGACTGTAAGGGAGGATCAACAGCACCCAAGAGCCCCCATACCATTTCTAGAAAGGTCTGGGAGAAGGAGCTGCCCATGATAAGTTACTTGTATAGAAAGTGAAAAAGTTGGTTCCGGGGCACAGAAATTTTACTGTTAAATGACACCCCCATAAAGCCTGGACAGGCATGTGCCCCCAGGACCCTAAACTTCCTGAATTGATGGTGAAGCCAGGACGACTGATTCTTTTTTCCTTTCTTCCTTTCTTTCTCACCTTCCATCTTTATTCCATCTTTCTGTCTCCATTTTAACACTACCCCTTTATTTAAAACCCACTGTCCTGCGCTTATTTAGGAGCTCAGGGACTATAAAATAGCTATTTCCATGACAGGTGTGTAATTTACTAATAAAAATCTGTACACTTTTGCAGATACTCTGACTTTTGCTGCTCCTTTCACCCATGAGCATGTACAAATCTTGGGTGTTCATTTCCCATTAAGATTATGACACCACAGACACACAATCATCCCCCACCCCCCACTGGCCTATGTGGAGAGGGTTTTTAGGGGATTTTTGGTTTCGTTTGGTTTGGTTTCATTTCGTTTGATTTCGTTTGTTTTCGTTTGGTTTCGTTTGATTTTGCCACTGAGTCAAAATGAAATTTGGTTGGGACTGAACTGTAGCATGATACAATGACTTCTGTGGTAATCACACAGATCAGTATTGGTGCTATAGTGTAGATCACCATGCACTGATGATTCATAAATACTGGGAAAATCAAGGACTTCATGGACAGTAGTCTCGGCAAAATCTAGCTGAACTTTTACACCAGACTTTAGTATGTGAGTAAGGCATTTCATATACTAGAGAGTAGAAAATAGTAATTTGTGGCAAAAGTTTAACAAATATTGACAGATAGCAGTGGAAAACAAAAACAATTATTCAAACCAGAGTGTTGGGTACCATTTGATACATGTGCATTTGAGTGGGTGGATGGATGGATGGATGGATGGATGGATGGATGGATGGATGGATGGATGGATGGATGGATGTATGGATGGATGGATGGATGGATGGATGGATGGATGGATGGATGGATGGATGGATGGATGGATGGATGGATGGATGGATGGATGGTTTCCAGTGCCAATTTTTCCATAAGTATCTTCAGATATAGGGCCACAAAGAGACTGCTTACCTGGCTTGGAAGACTCTCCCAAATGCTCCCTCCCCAATATCTCTCACATATTCAATATTGTTCCTGGGATACTCCAGGCTAAGCAATTTTGGATTGAGGAGAAGAGGCATGCGCTGGTACATTGGGTTGGGGTGCAGCCGGTCCAGAAGCAGTTCGGAGGGCAGAGTGGTGAGGGTTGGTGTCTCCGACTCTCTGAAACAATTGAGTGATTTTTGGTCAGTGTGTGGACAGCCCTCAGCCAGGAGATAACTAGTTACCTCTCTTCCTGAGCTTTCTTTCAGAATGGAAGAGGAAGGTGCAGCATGGCTACTGAAGGAGCCTTGCAGCAAGGCGTCATGCCATGTTCCTAGTCACCAGGCTGCCTTCTGCTCTGGCACAGGAGTTAAACAGAGCTTACACTGGGCTGCCACAGGCAAAGGGAGGGCTGCTGTCCCCTGCCAGCTGCTCACAGGACTTCACTCTCAGAAACAAGAAGGCTCTTTTTTCAAAGCAGCATTTCTTGCACTGAATCAAGTTCCAAGCTTTACCTTTTTTTGTTTTTCCACTGTTTTCGATGACGGCAGAAAATCAAGGTGATAATGCCAAAGATCACAACCAGAGCAAAGCTGGAGATGATCGAGATGATAACAGTCATGGAGTATGTAGGGGAAAATGGAGGAGGAGGGGGAAGATTTAGAGTCTCTCCATTTGGTTTTCTTGTTCCCAGTGATAACAATGCTGCAATGCAAACAAAATCAGATGGTTATGCCTCTGCTAGTTTATAGAGCTTTCTCTAAGAGGAATTTACAGGGCTAGCCTGTCATCTTGGGAATAATTGACATTACAGATATAACCATATGACCACATGAGAGGACCACACTAGGGAAGCTTGGCTGGCAGAAAGGAAAACCCATTTGTGCTTGCCACATGTGAATATCCAAGACCTGGTGAGACCAATACATAGTTCCCATTAAGCTGAAAACAGAGTTTTGGTATAGAATATTTGCAAGAGTTATAAATGGGAGGTCACATCTGATAGTCCCAACAGTATTCAAATATAGTAATGTCTGCAGTGGGAAAGATCAATGGTGCACAATGTAAAGCACAATGTATCATGTGTCCTAAAAGGAATCTGCAGGGACAAATGTAAGACCAAGTAAGTACAGAGTGATACTTTCCTAAAATATCCTCTTGCCTCCAACAATTTGCATCTCAGTGTCTTTAGCAGGCAAATATGGAAAACTAGTTTAAAACATACTTGGCTGTATTATTGGGGGGAAAAATCATGTAACCACCTGTGGAGAAGTCTCTGAGACATTCTAGAAAATGCTACTCTTTGCATGTAATGATTGAGAACAGAGAGAAATTTAAACTCTTCTTCTTAATTGCCAGCTAAACTGAAAATTACTTGTGTCCACTTATGTACATGGACCCCTATTCCTTGTGCAGGAAGTTTCCAAATGCAGTCTTATTTCTAAGCACTGAAATCCAGAAACTGGGAATCTTGGATGAAATATTTTTCAAAAGTTGGTCTGTTCTTTGAGCAAGGAGTAATAGAAAGACTTAGCTTCAACATCAAAGAACAAAGATGTTTCCATCTTTTTTAGGCTTATTTTTAGTTAAAATTGGGGGGGGGGGTTATTACTGAAGAAAAAATCATCCTAAATTAAACAACTTTGGAAAACAGCCTGAAGCTCTACCTTTGAAACAGTGTGACAAATCAATTTTTCAGAATATCACAGGACATTTCAATTCGTCTTTGGCATTTATATAACCTAGGGCAAAGTGTTTGATTTGCCTGTCTTCATTTTCCCCTCTTCATGGGGCATATTAAACCCCTTGGTTAAAGATGCTGAGTGAATCTGTGAGAACACCCTGAACTAGCTGAATACAGAAGACAGAACAGATTGGTGTACTCAGGATGCAAACAGCTAGCAAAACAACCACAGTGGCAGAAACTATAAAGTCCAGTTGCCTACCATCTCCACAGGGAGACACAGTACAATATTCCCAGGTCACAGCTGGATCCTTTGTGTAGCACCAGGGACGCTCGTTCTCCCCTCCTGGATTGCGGCAGTAATTCTCAAACAGCTCAGGGAAAACCTGAGGAGTCCTCCTGTGCAAATGGGGAGCCTTGGGGTTGGAAGAAAATTGTATTAGTGTTTCAATATAATTTTCCCTACTATTATTATTAAAACAAATTGAGAAAAACCCAAAGAAGTGAAGCAAGATAGAGCCTCTCTTGAAACAGTCTTTCAGGCACCTGAACTGATAGAGAACACATTTTGACACAGTATGTGGAACTTGCAGAGTGAAATATGATGAGATTGTAAAACACCAGTAAGCTCAAGAATGAAGGCAATCTGTTCCCCTCTCATCCCTTTCACTGAGATTTGGCTGTCCAACTCTGAGAAACTCCTTGGAAAAGTAAATCTCAAGCACAACTCTTCATTTGGTGGATCTCACACTGACACGCACCTGATCACTCCACTTCTGACAGGGAATGCCAGATGCCGTGACATTCACTGTGCCCTGGTAAAACTGACCATTGCCACTGTAGCAAGTTCCTGAGAGAGAAAAAAAAACATGAGGTCAGGGCATTTCAGACCATGTCCTGCAGCCAAGACTCACAAGAATAGTGTTGACTTCGTTACATGAGACCATCTGACAGCATCAGATCTGAAGCACACAGAAGGACTAGACAACACAGAAAGGGTACTGCTTAGCCTCCTGTTTACACTCTAATGGATTTTGCACTCAACACACAGAAGAAAATCTGGTAAAACTTCAATGAGGGCACTGCAGCTCTCTCAGCTTGAGAAAACAGGCCGTGGGCCTTAGGCCAGTTGAGCTGCAATTACCTAGTTCATAGTACATCATGTAGAAAGTGCAGGGCAGAACCACATTGGACCCACTGAAACCATACCAAGGCAGAAAGCAAAACCCAGCACTGGTTCCATGATTTGCAGCCTGCATTCTTACTGGGGAATTAACAGGAAGACACTCACGTTCCTCAGGATGATAGCAGGGAGACGGTATTCATAAAGTTGCCCTCCTCCTGCTCCTGTACAGTGCTCATCCTCTTCGATTATTTGGAAACAGCCTATGGTTTTCAGCATGCATGGAAACCATACCCTGGAGTATAATCTGATCTATGATCTGAAGGAATGGTATCAGTATAAAACAATGTTCTTTATGATGAAGATAGTGTAGTCACTACATACACAGGGTTTGTAGTTTCCAGCTGCAGAAAAATTAGGCAGAAAATCTTGAGATTTTGCAGCAGGAATATCATAAATGTCCTCATAGGACATATGTCCTGACATACACCTGTCCTCAAGAGAGTTTAATGCATGCTGGCATAATCTAGGAAGCAGAAAGACAGTAGAGGAGATGCAGCGTTACACATTTCAATACATAATAGCTAATTTCTAAACTCAGCTGAGCTGAGGCTTGCATTGTGATTGATGGCATATATTAGGGTCCACTGCATTGTTAGCCTTGGTAGAAAAATTAACAAACCAGCAAATTCTTTTGTCATAATTTTATTTTCTATTGCGTTCATAATCTCACAGCTCAAGAAAAAAGAAGAACAAGAGGAAACGTGATGTGTTCTAAAATAATGACTTTTTTAAGCAAATATTTTTCTTCTTCCTGAAAGCTTTGCATGAGGGTTGACCCAAATTTGACATAAGGCTATGTCTCTTTGCGAATTGTACTCTTTCTCAGGCACAAGGACCATAGTCAACACACCACCATGACTATCTGCTGTTTTCTTTTTGCATCACACACTGCACTCAAGATTGCAGTTATATACTGTGATAGACTCTTAGCTTACTGAAGTTTCAGCAGGTAGGAGACACTAAACATTAACACTGTCTTCAAAGTGTTAACTCAGGTGAGTGAGCTTAAACAAAGGATCAAGCTCCTGTAGATCTGAGGTATCCAAACACTTCAGCAGAGGAATGATCGTGGACTTTATGAGAACATTTAAACATAACACAAATGCAAAGTAAAATATTCTAATGTGGATTTCTTTCACTGATACATAAATGCCATTTATGACTCATATCTGCAATAAGATAGCAGCCCTCACATGACTGGCATCTGTCTGTAGCTCTGTAGAGGTGTAAAATCTTGCTAAGCTGTCCTGGAACATACTTGTGTGTCTGAGCCCAGAATTTTACTTCATTCACATTCAAAGGTAAGAAAAGCAGTACCTGAAACAAGCCCCATGACACAGCTAGTAATAAACAAGAAAAAGATTTCTGCATAGATCTGAAATAAATGTCAGTGGGACACCTTAAAAGATTAATATGGAGAGCTTTAGGGGCAAGAGCAACACTAAGAAAGAATTTCTGAATCCTTCATACTCTGGGAATGCAGATGCTTTTATAGTCTGTCTTGCTACAATGAGGACAGAGGGAATAATATAGCTGGTCCATCTGGGCATTAATGAATAATTTGGTAGTAAACTAGAAAACAGTTCAGTTTGTGCCCAACAAACCCTTGAGCACATAACAGCGTGTCTAAAGTAAAAAGGAGGGGACAACACTAACAAAATGTTACTGTTATATCTTCCTGGTTCATGACTGAATATTCCACATCTGTTCAATGCCACTCTGGGAAATGCTGTGGAAGCTGAACAAAAAAGGACGTGCACACTCAGGAGACAGAGAATATGTCCTAAAATATCTGTAGAGAGACTGAAGCCATTCCATAAATGCTCCACTCATATGCTGATACCCTTCTCTTGTGGTCCCTCCACCAGAGCAGGGATGGCTGTACTTGCAGGCTGTAGGCACTGGCCAAGAGTGTGTTGAAGCCTTTGTCTCCATGTATGCAACATCAGGTCTCTATGTCTTGGGTTGTCAGGTGGAGTCAAGATTTTTCCGTTAAAGAATATTCCTCAATTTTTTCTGTTTATTTTTTTGTTGTTGTTGTTGTTTGGTTTTGTTTTGTTTTGTTTTGTTTTGGTTTGGTTTGGTTTGGTTTTGACTTTCCCTGTCTCTCCATGCAGAATATGCCTGACACTGCCAAATCTGCAGACCTCACCCACTTAGATGCATGGCAGGACAGAGATTCTTCCTTTTTCCATTGAGGCAAGTTCAGAGGATGAGTCTGAAGCTGCAATTGCACATGAGTAGAATAGCTGGGTGTGCATGTTTCAGCCACAACCAGCAGCAGGACGGGAGTCTGACAGAAGTCAAAACAGTCCTGCAGGGGTTATCTGGGTCTCACTATTCATACAATGCTCATACAAGAAACAGCCAAACTTCAGAGGTGATTTGAGGAGAGTGAACGTCTTGGGAGGCCAGCCTGACATAGGTCATATGTCATTAACATATAAGGATGGGACAACCTCAGAATCAGAAATACAAGTATGAGTAAAGGGGAATGAGAGGCAATGGGTAGAAAAAAAGGGAAACAGCTAGAGAGAAGGGTACTTTCCAAAAAACTTTGCCTCTCATAAAAAGTCATCAGCCCATGGTCTCCCCAGCCTCTGAAGAGCTGGAAATGTGTCTCCCCATGACTCGGACGTGGAAACCCAGGCATTCCTCAGCAATAACCTAAATTCAGTCAAGCAGGACCAGCAGAAAACACAATACTGTGCAAATGACAGCTTCAATGAAGATTATCATATCCATCTCTAAAAAAATAGAATGTGGAACAGTCTACTTACTGGTTATGTTCTCCTTCTTAAAATCTGTAAAAAGACAAGACAAGATGTAAGGAGGGATTGTCCAGGATCCAGGATGCTCACTTAGAAGCATGTTACAGTAAAAAGTTCCCTTCCTAGCAGTGCTTAAACAGCTTGTTTCTTTGCAAAGGATCTGAGTGGCAATTTTCCTATCATTAAGACTGTTTTTTGAGAATGCTATGATCTTCTCAATAAAGATCCAGGCTTTATTTACTTGGGGGATTTTTTCCACACTCCAAGAGAGGCAGACAGCCAAAGCAGCTGTCACAATCCCATGTACAGTTGCTGACAGGAGAGTACCCACCATCAGCTTTTACTTTAGTTGTGAATTATGGATCATACCTTTCCCCTCTCCCTTACCAAGAACACAGCTCTCTGGACTATCATCTGCATGTGCCACCTTACCAAAGAAAGGGATGCGGGTGCAGGAACTGGGATTCTGGTGCAGGCTGGGCAACCTGTTGCATTCAGGAAGAGTGAGCAGCATCAGCCCTGGCTTGTAAATCCCCTTCTGAGAGTTCTCCTCCATTGAGAGCCATTCCTTAAAGCAGTAGAGATCCTTTACAGCAAGGCAATTCTCTCTACATTGTTTTGCAAAAAACAGTGAAATACAGCTGTAAAAAAATGGCTCAAAAAA
>VZTB01014293.1:50661-68834 GCA_013397245.1 Thryothorus ludovicianus | reverse complement strand
AAAAAAAAAAAAGCTGCACTTATCAGTGATGTGCAGGGATTATACAGGCTGACAGAAATCCATTAATGGCATGACACTTCTTTAAAGACAATCTGTCTGGCTCATAAACCATAAAAAAACAGTATGAAATGCAACACTTTCCTTTAAGAAACATACAAACCTACATTTTTAAAGAAGCAGGGTTATGCTCAAAACACAACACACACCAAGCTATGAGGAGTTAATTCCTATCTTTTTCTAGTGATTTTTTTAACGTCTTCTTCTAATAAATCTCATAGTATCATAGACTGTTTTGTGTTGGAAGAGACATCAAAGATCATCTAGTTCCAACTCCCTGCCATGGAAAGGGACACCTTCCACTGGACCAGGTTGCTCAAAGCCCCATCAGCCTGGTCTTGGTCACTTCCAGAGATGGGGCATCCACAGCTTCCTTGGGCCACCTGTGCCACTGCCTCACTACCCTCAGAGTAAATAATTTCTTCCCATTATCTAATCTAAACCTATTCTCTTTCAGTTTGAAGACATTCCCCCTTGTCCCACATGCTCTTGTAAATATTCTCCCTCCCATTTCCAGAGTTAGAATTTTTCAGTATATTCTAAAAATCTACTTGGCCTCTATAAATTGTACATTGAAGTATCATCTACTAAGAGCAAGAGGTGAGCCGCAATTCTTAATCTCCTTATATTAAACATTTGCATATGCTTTTAATATCACTGAATAATTTATTTTTTTTTATTGTCTCCACAGGTAATTTTAAATCATTTTTTTCTCAGTAGATACCTGCAGTAAAAGCTTTAGATTGCCTGGCAAAAAAGTGGCCTGTCTCCCACCTAATGTGAAACATTCACTGACAAGAAGTGCTTTGGATGTTTAAATAAGCCTTATATGAGAAATTGTTTGTGAAGAAGGGCAAGGCAGAAATTGCTGCACCAGGAAAAAAAAAAAAAAAGAAAACACACCATACAGGGAAGTGTGTGGATTTGTAGTATTGGTGAATTTATCAGTGATTTGCCTATTTATGTAGCCATTTCTGAGTGCCTGGGTTACAAAATCAGCCTTGAGGTCATATGCAGAGACTTCTTTTGCACAGTTCAGCTGAAGTCTTTCTCAGATCCACAATTTTCCCAATCATCACACAATGATGCAGAAAAAGAAGGGTAATTCTGGGGTCTATGGTGTAGGATTTAGCCAAGTTCACCACCTGGTGGGTTGATGCAATCTCTCTAATTATACAAGGATTTTGGCAAGAGCAGATGGTCATGAGTTTCAGCAGTGGCTAACAACACTGCAAACCCTCTAATGTGCCTGAAGGATGTAGGTCACTGGGAATTCTACTAGAGTAACAGCTTTTCTGCAACAGTAGTGGATGCCCTTCAATTCAGCAGGTTGAAGTCATCAATGTCCAGCTGCTCTGTACTTGGTTTAGCCAGTCCTGATTTATTCCTACCTCCCTTCCATGGAACCCAGAATGCAGCCAGATGGCAAATTTATCTTTTTTTATGTTAAACATGTGGAACAGGAATGACCTTGTGAAGTAAAGAAATACTTAGATAGGGAAATGAGAAAAATTTGCATTTGAAGCACTGGCTGAGACTTGGGAGATCTGGATTGAATCAGCTCTGTTCATTCCTGAGCCCTGAGCACCCTAACATAAACCCTTTATTTGGTGTTTAATGGCAAAACACAAGAGACCATTTTTCTCCAATGCCATCTGCTCTAGGCTTAAAGGAAGGTTATCTGCACCTGGAAGAATGGTAAAGCAGCCAGGGGGAGGGATGGTCTATCACCTCTAGCTGGGTTCATACTGTTGTTGTAGCGCTTGATGCTGATCAGGGAGAGCTTGCTGAGATCACATGCAAGGATTACTTCAGGTTATTATTAGAAATATTATGTCATGTAAATGACAGATGGACAATAGAGACTGAAGAACAGTAATGGTAGAAGACAGCAAGTGTACCAGTAGTGTTTCTAGGGACCACAAGAGACTATGTAAGACGTGGGAACACACAAACCCAAACAGAGACTTTCCCCAACATAAGACCGTTCCCTGCAGCCTAATTTCTTCTTATCAGCAGTGATTGAAACAGAAACTGGGGCTACTTCTGCCATTGCGTAGCAGCCCCCAACAAGAGGCAGATATAATCAAGAATTATGAGATGAGACATCAATTTCCCTTAAGAATTCTCATTTTAATCCATTTGCATCTAAATTTACATTAAGTGAACTCTTCCCATGTGGTTTTCTTCTGTTTCATTTCATCTTGGTTTACCCACTGATTACTTTTATAAAAGCTTTACTAAGCGTGTCAGCGGTTATTCTTGCTAACTAGCTTCCAAACCAAATGAATATTAAAAAAACAACACGGAAAGAGAAAAATTGGTGCAGAAAATAAATAAATATGGATAAAAATACATAGATATACATGGAAGGCAGTATGTCCCTCAGAAACTGGCAGAACTCTCCCACATTTGAGAGTTAAATTCTTACTTGTAAAGTATTTCAGTTGAAAACTTGTGTAGTCTAGCCAGCTTCTGCAGAAAGCTATAAAGTTGTCAGTAAAAAGTAGTTAAGAGAAATGGAAAGTAACGAAGACCATGTGAGATGTGCTCAAGAGCCCCTAGACCTCTCTCAGTCATTAAGAATTATATATTAGATGTCTGACTTATCGAAAGGAGTATTGGGCTCTGGAAAAATTTCTGTGCAGCTGATGTTCTCTGAGGACAGGAATTGGGAAAGATGCTACTCCAGGATTTTTCTTATGAAGAAAACTGCATTAAGATTGGGGGGAAGGAGGGAGGGATTATTAATGAAAACCAACAATGACTCATGGATTTGATGAAAAATGGTTCCAGGCAAGCCCATTATACATATTTGTAAATGTTGTAACTGTCAGCTCAGGTGCATCAAGATCAAGTGTATATTTATGTTGGTTTATATAATTCTGACTTTAGAGATACACCAGAAGTACAGGTCTACAGTCAAATCACTGAGTTCTGGTCCTGCAGGGCCACTTATGTGCAGGGGTAAATGAAGCAAGGCTGAGATGTAACTGAAATAACTTGCAGAGCAATGTGCAAAACCCTCAGCTGACTAATGTGCTGTGCCTGTGAAGCTGAGATATAAATATTGTCACAGATCTTGAGAAAAGGCAGAGAGATCACGTATTTAAGGGCACAATGACAAAGAGCAGAATATTGAGGTGGTAGGGAGGAGCCTGACAGGAAAAAGCAAATTGTAGTACTTGGCTGCGTAATTATCTCTGGATGTTTGCGCATAATCTTATCTCATAGGATATATACCACTCCTATGTCAATGGTAGAATACTAGGCAGCATAGGTACTGAATAGAAAACTAAATGTATGGTCAGTATTCACACTGGGATTTTCCTCTGTGCTTTTGTTTTACAGATATTAAAGGAGGAGCAACAAAAAAGTCCCAATTACAAAAACAAAATGCTGCTGATTGTCCTAAAAAACCTCTGTGTAACTGGACAAATTATTGCCATTAGATATCTGGCCAAGTCCAGTAAGCACTGTGCTTGCCACATCTGTAGAAAAGATTTTTATTTTATTTGAGATACTAGAGTTGGGGTTACTCTTCCAATAAATGCAGATCTGAATAGTATTTTAAAATATGTTTCAAGGAAGACAAGAACAAAGCAGTGCACTTTAGGCAAAGATGTCAGCTGTCCAAATGTGAAATGGGGAATGACTAGTTTTTTAGGAGCTGAATATGTCAGGAAAAAAGACAGNACCAAGTAATCGTAATTCCATTATAGTTAAAAATAACTAAACCTGGATTGGGAAAAAGAGTAAACACTATGTGCAGAGCTTGGAAAAACCTGTTTTATTCTAGTCAGAGAATCTGGGAAAGGTACAAAATTTCACTTCAAAGAGGAAAGGAAAAAACTCGCCTCCATGACCATGGTGGGAGGACAAGGAATGAGGCAAAGACTGCTTGGGAGGTTGCATAGAAAGGGAGAAGTGTATGTCACTGGGATGTGTTTACAAATACCTGTCAACAGTAGATTAGTTATAGTAAGATTACTTTGGACTCCTCAGGGTCCCTGTCAGCCCAATTTCAATGCACATTTCTCTGTGTATAGAAGGATACAATAACTACATTGGAGTTTTGGTTTATCAGGTACAATTACACTGGCTATGGCTCGAGTCTCATAATTTTTGTCACGCTGTCATAGCAGGAAGTGCTAAACGATTGGCACATTTCCTTGACTGGATTTATGGCATCTTCTGGAGCCACCTCTAGTCAAAATTCCAAAGAAGCAATTACTCTTTATAGTAATAAAAAAAGATATATACTGACTTAGTAAGATTTAACAGATAACAATATGTTAATTATTGAAACTACTTATGTAATTCAAATGGATACATCTTTTCAATATTGTCCTCCAAAAACCTGATATAATGTAAAGGTCTGGACTTCAAATTCAGACCATACCCTAGCAATGAGCACAGTGAGAGCTGATTCAGTCTGTGTATACAGAGGAGAGAGCAAAGGGAATATCTGTGCAAACCTAGAGGGCCCAGCTTCACTCAGCTTCATTTCAGCTACTGCAAGCCTGGACAGTCTTTCACCACTCCCCTCCTGCATACACATCCCCACGAAATGTAAGTGAAACATGAGCATGTTTTTCTTCATTTACCTGCACACTGGTTTTGGAGCTGGCCCAGCTCCCGAGGGATTGCACTCCTGGAAGATGTAGTTACACAGCAGAGACTCAGCAGCCGGTTGGCAGAATGAACTCACCATTTTCAGTTCAGTCCAGGCAGTGTGCACAAGCAGCTCTTGGGTCTCCTCTGGGTCAGCATACGAGGAGTTGAAGAAAACAAGAGCATTCTTCGCCAAGATAGCACTACACACCTCACCTCTGTATGTGCTGCAGTAGCCTGCATCACCCTTGTACAGCTTGCTGTCAGGGACAAGAGCATAGACACAGTAAGCTCACAGATCTAAACAGCTGCATGAGCACAATGGCCCTGTTTCTGAATAAAGTGGCATGTGTTAGGCTAACAGAAGGCAGAGGAGATGGTAGAAGTTTATAACCACTAAAATCAGCTTGTATAATCCAAGAATGAAACTTCTGCAAGGTACCCCAGTGCCAGCCCAGGTGAGCTCCAGGGGTGAGGCTCTGACCAAATATTGTTAACGTTATAAGTGGACTAAAGACTGAGCAATCACACAGAACCGTACCTAGCATGGCCCCTCACCCTTCCCCTAGGCTCTAATGAGAAAATATTTAACTTTGCTGCTTCCTTGCAGTAGGGGTCAGCCATACTGCTTGCTGCAGTCCTGTGAGAATTCAGGATTTTCTCTGCTAACAAGAGTTAGAGTTAAATTTAAAATAGACTTGATGAGCAGGAGCCAGGTAAGTTCAATCCATCATGTGCCAGGGAATTTTTCACAATATCAGACCAAGTTCCCATCTGCTCTTTCTCAGCTCCTGCACCACTCCTGACCCTGCCCATCTTCCACAGTTTTAGCTGGGGGACTCAGAGACAAGGAAGGCACAAGTCTCTGTTTTTCTTCCCGGTGTCTCTTTGCAAAATGCATCTTCCACATCTCTCATTTTGCAAAGTCCTGCCACTTACCAGAGAGACAGCGCTATGCAGGAGCAATAAAAATCATAGTAGGGTCATCTTTTTAGAGGGCCATTTATTTATCTTTCCCATGTTATTACTTCCAGAAGGACATCTCTTTCCTCCCTTCCCTTCCTCCCTTCTTCCCCGTGGTCAAAAGGGAGCACCAGATTAAGATCATTGCACAGGTCATCCATGCTACCAGTAGCTCCCACAGACCCAACAGCAGCAAGGTCTGTGGGTGAGGAAGTGTCCTCTGCCTAGGCAGACTGTGGCATCCAGTGTCCTTAGTCTGGGAGGTAAAGCTGGGAAAACAGACTCTCTGTGTGTGGGAGGTGGCCAAATCAGGGCAGGGAGGAGGGCTGGGTGCAGCTGTCCCCACTGCTCATTTGGTCAGTGTAACTGGGGTCAGAGAGTTCAATTCACAACATGCCAACCATTTGGAGCAGTCAACAGAGCTATTTGTATCTTTGCCTTTTATTTCTTTCCCCTGTCCAAATAATTACCCATTGTTAATTCTGGGGTTTCTTGCTGTTCTTTTTTCAGAGAGCTGGAGGTACATGGACAAGGGATTACACAGAATGCTTACATTTCTGTTCTTCAGTTGCTGTTCTCTGCAGATGACACCCCCTGACCCTGTTTTAGCTGCTCTATTTTGGGTTACATGTGAATTTTTTTTTAATTTTTTTTTCTGTGTCAGATTGGATGAAAAATACAGGAAGGCACCAATCCCCTGGGGTTTATCAAAATGGCAGTGGTGCTCTGATACTGCATCATCCCAGGTTCCATGGACACACCTTCATGTGATACAGGAGTCCCCCAGCACTCTCACAGCCCATGACATCTCCCCAGCACACAGCAGATTTCCCCAAAGCAATGCACTGATCCCAGAACTCTGCTAGAACCGTTCTTGGCACGGCAGAGATAATGTTATTTACATTTTCCTGATGATTCCCATTGTGCTTAATCTGAAAGTTACATGCTTCTTGTGCCCCAAGGGCAAAAGCAGGGACAGGTGTACATGGGGCAGCTGTGCTGCTGACTTCAGGGGGCTGCAGAGGCAGACAGAGCAGAGCTAACAGTGCTAACATTATGTTTCCATACTTTTCTGAAATATGCAGGGAGACACAGACCAAGTCGCAATGGAGAAGTAGCAACAGCATGTTTCTCACAGTGGTTTGTCACAGAAAGGGAACTTCATGCAGCAAATGTTAACACCTATGGGACAGATGGGCTGAGCACTTGATCTGTGTCCCCATGCGGGTGCAGGTGTAAGGCATAAGTCGGCAATCATCACTGGGTGGTCACTTAATCACTTACAAACTCCCTGAAGCAATCTTGCAAGCTCCTGTGATGGAGGCAATAGCCTTTTCAGGGAGTCTATGTCAGCAGAGTGGCAAAGCGATTCGCTCAGACTTTCCCAGGCTCTACCCTTTTCTGTGACAGCTAGAACCACCCAGCACATCTCCCAGATTAACATTCTTATTTTCTTTCCAGACTGATCAGCCAGTGCAGCATGTAGAAACAAAACTAAAGACAAAAAGCCAGCTAAATTGTTCAGTCCTGCAAAAATAACTAAGCAGAAATTAATTTCTCATCACATGTAAGTGGCTGCACTCAAACATAACCCTGCTTAGAACAAATATAACCTTTTCTTGCCCTAATCTGGTGAGCACCAAACCAAATTACATTTATTAACTGTGAACAGGCAGGAGTTTAACTTGCAGTTAAGCTTTGCCATGAAAATTTATAAGGTCAAGGAAAACTGTGGATCTGTAATTGAACAGAATTTCCCTCAGAATATTCTCCCCACTGCCATATTTCAAACAGCCTTACTGCTGGCTTGGATCAAACCCATCATTATCTACCCAAGCTCAGTCTCCAATTATTGCCTTTGTAAAGGAGCTCAGTGATTCCTTCGGGTGAACCTCTTCTGCACAGATGGCATTCAGAAATCCTATTCCTTCATTTAAGACAAATTAAACAAATCCCCTTGGTTCATCATTCTTCTCCCTCGCCCAGAAAGAACCTCCACAAAACCACAGAAAGTCATTCTTACCTCCATTCTGCCAAGAGGCACCAGATCCAGGAATTGTGATGAACAATGAGAAAGAAGAAATGGAAAAGACATCAGTGACACTTCATTGTTCCCTCTGAGATGCACAAGTAAAGATTTCCGTGCTAGGAAATGCGTCTGAAAATTTTAAGTTGTACGAAAAAAAACACCTAAATTCTGTTCTTTTTTTTGTATCTTGTGGGGAAGAAAGGTTGGCCAACATTGAACACTGTAAAGTAAGAATGAGGAGGAAGTGGATTGTTGATGGCAGCACCAGCTGAAGTGGGCTCTTGCACCATAAACCCACACTTTTGTCCTGATCCTTTGGTCCTATGTACCTAGCAGGTAGCATCCTCTGTTAACGCCCTATAGATATCCATTACTTCAGGCAGCAGCTGTAACAAGCAGCAGAATCCAGGGCTGGAGAGGCAGCACTGGCACAGAGCTGTGGTCCTGGCTTGCAGTGTCACAAGGAATTAGGCAGTGCCAGCACACGGAAGAGGCACTGGGTATCAGCCAAGGGCAGGGCACCTCTGTCCTGAGAGCCTTGTGAGCTGTGGCGAGGCCAAGGCTGACTCCTGCTCAGGTCTAGGGGATGTTCTTCATCCTGCTGAGCACCCACAGCCTGGAGGACTACAACTTCCATCAGCCCAAAGCACCTGTTCTCTCCACTGCACTTGTAGGACTCAGACTTGCCTAGGCTAAAAGCAGAAGTGGGGATGGGAAATACAGCTCCAAGTGCTGAGTACTTACGGGGCACAGTTTCCTGCTAGTTTTCAATGTCCAGTGTAAGAAAGGGCATGCTTATTTTCTCAATAAAGCAGAAACTAAGCCACAGAGAGATGAAAAAGTACCTGCCTGGTTAAAAGCAGGGCCAGGGCTACCATTTCATGTCCTATGTGATTCCTCTGTCCTCTAACTAAATCCCCCTCCCTGTCCAAATGTGGATGGGACAAGCTGTCACCTTCTGTCTGTATGACAAATGCTATTAACTAGCTGTGACAGAGATATTTTTCCTCTTTGTAAATTAATTTTCACATCTGGGAGATGTCCTGAGAGAAGAGATAAGTCCAGGCAAGGCAGAGTACTGCTCTGACAGCAACTACCCTGCTTTCTGGATGCCAACCCCTTGTGAAGCTGAACTGCTAGAAGCTATTTTCACTTTGCTGTTAGATGATACCAGCACTTGGTCATGGCCACAACTTCCTCCAGATGGATGAACTTACCAAGTGTGCTTCTGGGACACAAAGTACAAGACAGCATCAAACATTCAGGAAATGACAGCTATGCCAGCCTCCAAAGTGTAAGAGTATATGAGGAAATAGCCTGGTGGAGGATGTACTTGTACTCAAATTTAGGGCCCCACACACTATCAGCTCTGCAAGGCTTCCCCTCTTCCTCCAGATTACTCCACACCCCTTTCCTCTTCCCCAGCAGGAAAGGCTAAAAAGTTAATGGCCTTTTCTTTCCCTGCATACCTGAAATACTGATGGTTGCTGCTGCTTTTGCGGCTCCAAAAGTTTTGCTGTGCTTGTTTGTGGCAAGACAAGTGAACAGGCCAGGTCGAGTGACATACACTTGCAGTCTGGAATCAACCACTCTGTCCTTGACACTTTCTGCTATAGACCCTGCAGAAACCTGAAAGAGTGAAAACCCAGTGCAGTAAGATTTTCAACCAGGATGCAAACAAGCCAACCAAGGAAAAATCTAAGAGACAGTGTCCCAGACATTCAAATTAGAAGAGGAAGATGTTGCAAGGAGACAAAAGTGGCGGATAGCTAAAGCTGCTGGCATTACTTTGGTGCTTTTGTAGCAGCTGATTTCACACACAAAAATAAATGATAGAAGATCTCTCCTATTTCACACTTCAGCAAGACTTTTGCAATTTGGTTTCAGTTCAAGAGGGTCATCATCATAATTTTGTTTATGTAATTAAGCTGGCTAATTACTACAGGGATTCTTGTAGTAGATTGTTTGCCTCCTCATGCCTTTGCAAGGAATGGCACAAAACAGCTTTGCGAATATCTGCAACACAGAGGAAAAAAAGAAAATAGTTTGGAAGTAATTGATTCTGGATTAATACAACCACTGCCATACTCTCAAAGCAGTAACGAGCAAAGAAATTGCTCTGGCTCCAATACTCCAACAGACATCCGGTAGATTTTCTTATCTCACATCTAGAAATATGGAAGGGGCTGCAAATATAATGATTTTGGCCACCTCTTTTCCCAGATCAGTAATTCCCAGTTAAATGAGCTTGATTTTGGCCAGTTGGGTTTGATTTACCATCAAGTCTTTCCTGCCAACATGGCATTCATCAAAGTAGGAGAGCATGGTGTATATAGACTATCTTGCAAAGGCAGTAGTAAGAAGAACATTGCCTGCTCTAATCTTCATATTGATAGGAAGCATCAAATGTAACGAGACATGTTCCCTGTAGATCCCATAGGTGTGACCTGACTCTGAGGACATAGCATATTGTCTCCCTGGATTTGCCCCAGCAAAAGCACTCTACCTACACATGTAACTAAGACAGAGATATCAATATGACCTACCAGGAGGTACCAATGTGCTTTCAATGAGATCTTTCACTGAAATGAAATAACCATAGGTATTGACAACAATCACTGAAAAAGCAAGAAGGAACCAATCGGTGTTGTAGCGGGTCTTGTAAGCAAATTGGATTCTCTATAAAAATAAAATGCTGAAAAGAATATGTTTATTTTGCCTCACTCAGAGTCAACCTGCAGTTGTGGTGAGAGAATGTTCATGGGAAGAAATCACTAAATAATCAGACCAGCACAGTTTGTAAGTACTGCACCACGTAAGTCAGTTGCTCTGCAAATAGAGGGACCAGGGGTACTTTTGGCCTTATAACATTAAATCAGTTCAAGAGGGTGGGAGCCCAGGGGTTATTTTTTCGCAGCTATCTCTTTTGTTACAGAGCTGCTCAAATTTAGTTTTAGAATCCTTTTCTCTCCAGAAACCACTCAGCATTAAAATGGTGCAGAGAACATCTCAGTGGGAAGGAGGTATTTTCTATAGGCCACCCCTGCCTTCCAGCATCTTGGTGGGATGGGGGGCTGCTTGCCATGAACAGCTCATGCTAATCCAGTCTTTTCTCCCTGCTGGCTACTCAGGCCTCAGGTGTGCCATGTATGGCAGCGCTAGGCTGTCCCTGCTGAGCACAGTTAACTGGGATTGTTCCTTCTAGCTTCAGATGCAGGATGAAAAAGTTGCTCAGGTAACTGGAAGCAGCACAAGCAGAAAGTACCATGTGCAGTAGAAATTCACAGGCAGTGGTGCCTAGGACTTCTACATTGGCCATCTGTTGTTTTCTTTACTGGATACTTCAAGATGTTTCCTTGTGTTAACTGATTCCCTTTCCTTTTAAAGCACATTTTCTGAGATTTGGTTCCCAGAAGTTCTCTTTTTAGCCTTTAAAACATCACCTCAGATACCAGGAAATTAGAGACCTCTTCGTATCTTCACATCTGGCTCATTTACTCTTGGATATAGGGAAAACTACATTATAAGGTCCATGATGCCCTATGGTGCAAGGTGGGAGGAAAATGAACTGTGTTTCTATTTAGGTAGGCCAGGCAGCTGCTACACAGAGGAGTTTCCATCCTCCTCTTCCAGAGCAACTCAGTACACTCAGCAGACTCCTGTTCTTTGAACCTCCGGACAATTACAGGTCAGTGTTCAGAGACCATAATGCCACAGGCATGCTTCATCTTCAAATGACTCACCATTGCTGTGAACCACCCCTCAAATTCACCATCTCCATTCCACTGGCTTCCTGCTGACTCACCCAGAGGTGGGCTCTCATTAAGGTTTCCTTGCCCTATTTAAAGTGAGTCAATCTGGAGCGCTGCCTTCCTGGGACTGGGCTATGCCTTTCAGACAGGAATGGGCCAGAGCAGATACGACTAGTCAAGCAGTGTCCCAGGCAGGGGCTGAGCATCATCTCATGTACCTCAGCCCTCTGTGAGACCCACACATCAGGATCTTGGCAGAGCACAGGTCTGTGCTCTGGAAATACACTGCTCTTACAAAGCATCCCAGACTTCTGCAAAAGGTTTTGTTCTCAGTGGGAAAGAAGTCCTAAATAAACACCTGCAGTTGTCTGAAACTAAATATTGACAGAAACCACCTGCACCCATGGGTCTCAGCAGAGGCTGATCTTATCTCTTTGCTTCTCTGACTAGCAACACTGAGGGAATATGGAAAATTAGCCCTAATCAGACTAGAGGACACAAAAAGGTATAAAGGAGGTAAGGAAGGCAAGACAGCCTGCAGAGTAACTATGGGGTCTTAATTACATATTTTAATGTATAGAAAGAGGACATACAAACCAGAGTGGTGTTAGCCCCCTGAAGTAAGAACCAAGGGGATCTATTGGTCCTCTGGAGAAGCAAGTCCAGAGGAATGGTCAGGATCAGCCTGTGCTCAGAAGGAGTCAGGGTTGACAGGAGGTCAGTGAAAAAGAGCCGTGGCAAATTGCCAGCCTGCACTCAGTAGACACTCCACTTGCCTCCACAGAATCATACCCTGGGGCTCACATCTTTAAATAGCTGTCAAAAGACCAAAGACTGTATAAAACATATTCACCTTAAGAACATGAAGCCTAGGGGGAACCCATGGCAGGCTTGGGCTGCAGAGCTTCCACAACTGTGGTGCTCTGCTCAGTCTCACACAGTAAATACTAGGCATCAAGCAGGTCTTCAGTTCACTGAAATGAAGGCATTGCAATAGCTGTGGATTTGCATCCCTGCCACTGAAGAGGGTGTGCCTTTCTTAAGAACATGCTTCTGGCCAGGGATAAATTTGTGACATATTTAGCATCACCTAAGTCACTCTAGAAAAATTCCAATCTATTCTCTTCTTCAAATATGCTGTGCATAATGCTGTTCTACAGGTATTTGACCTCAAGACAGTTTGCTCTAACTCCTTGATTTGTGTTACTTTGTCAAATACACACTTTTGCCTTGTTATTGTTACCACATTATTAAAAGAGGAAAAGAAAAATAGATGCAGATATGCACAATGAAGTCCCAGAAATTCTGTCTTGGAGGAAGGTTGAAAAGGTCTAAAGCATCCTTCATCTTGGGCTTTCCAGATCCTAACAAATGAAGTCATACAACACCCTGGAGAAGGAGGACAATGTTTTTTCAGAGAAGAAAATTTTGGCAGAGAGAGAAGCTTGACTCAATCAGTTTGAAAAACAAGGTGCTAAGTTAGGAAGGAATTAAAAACCACTGGTGCTGGCTACCAGCCCTGTTGTGCTACTAGCTGATAGCAGACCTCCAGTGCCAAAAGCAAGAAAAAGAGGCACTTACAGCTTTCCCATTTTCCAGCCAGGTGACAGTAGGGACTGGAAGGCCGGTCGCCGTGCACCGCAATGTCACCACGGATCCAAAGGTGATGTTTTGAGATTCAGGAGCCTTCAGAATTCTGGCAAACACTGTAAGAGAAGACAAAGGTGCTAGTTGAATGATAATGTAAAGCTGAGGTTGGTGCTGGCATGGGAGTACTCCCTCCCCAGTGGGTTTTGATGTAAGTCACAGCTGCATTAATAAAAGCAGAGCATAGAATAGACTTCCCAGTGAGTAACAGTCTTGGGAGAGAGATGAGGAGGATAAAAAACGTATTCAATGTTGTTACATTCTGCACCCTACAGACCAAAAGTATACCTCTGGAGATTTCTGCATCAAGTCCAAAGCCTCAGAGGAGGGAAGGTGCAAGAAAACCAAGAGCAAACTCTTCAGTAGCATGCAGATGGAACAGCTTACAGCAAAAAAGTAGCAAGCTACCATGCTGCCCTTCCCAGGAGGTCTTCCAGTGAAACTTCGTCCAAACCATTAAGGACCACCAGTACAGACACATGCTATGAAGGTTAAGGGTCAGATAAACACCTCAGTCTGCTTGCAGTGATTTAGACTTGCCACAGAGTGCTGCAAACACTGGCATTTTCCCCACAACAACAAGCTGCCCTAAAGGAAAAGTGTCTAACATCAAGCGTCAAGGTATGAGAGAATGGTTGGCAAAAATTTTAAGAGATGAGATTGCAGTGGAAAAGCAGATATTTTAAGTGGCTTCCCATTTCTGCAGGTCTTGCATCTTTTGTGGAAATATGGTTACTGGGCACCTTGTAGATAAGCAAAATAAGCATTCCCCTCACACCCCCCTCCTCCTTTTTTCTTTTTTTTCTGGTTGTTGCTTTTTGCTGGGGGGGAATTGGGGAAAGGGGGGGGAACTGTCAGCCAGAGATAACAACTGAAGAATTTTTGCTGAAAATTTATTTTGATCCAGAAACACAGCCCTAATGGTCTTCACAAGCTGCTGCATTTGGACCACATAGAGAAAAGCAAAGAGAAATTTCCCATCTGGAACATTTGAGTTTTGACCTAAAATTTTTAATAGAAACACCAGAATGTCTGTACGGAAGCAGGCTCAATAGCACTGCCATTTTTTACTCAAATTTCTCATGCTTAGTGAGTAACACCTTCTGGACCACACAGCAATGTCTAAAAGTCTCCATGAAAAACTTTAATAAGCAAGGAAGTTTCTCTTGGTGTTGTCAGAAAAGCCTACAATCTTGCTTGCCACTTTTATCTGTATGTTTCTCCTTATTAACATACTTCACCATGTCACCATCTTCTGTTTTCCCTGTTCAGAATTAGAACATCTGTCTCCACTATTTGGGATGGGAAGGCTTTGTCTGCAAAATTTCAGTTAAACTTAAAAAAAGTATATGCTGTCCACATAGTCCTTTCACCCAGTTCTGAACTGGTGTGCAGCAGAGATTTGTTTTGACAAAGAGCCTAAAAACTGGTTTCGCTCATAGATAAGCAGCAGTAGGAGTTAATTTCAGCATGGAAACTTTTTGTCATTCAATAAGGTATTGGGCAGGGGCTTTTAGGAAGATTAGGATTAATGTAAGTGAAGTGAAAATGATGAGAGGATAAATATTATATTACGCTTCTTAATCATTCTGTGCGCTCCAAGCAATCCCACTCTCTGTGCTCAGTGCCACCTTCCTAAAGTCAAAGCAGAGCAGCATCAGGCTTCTGCACCCCCTTACCCCTCAGCAACACAGCAGGTATAAAGCTCCATCAGTAATAAACAAAGATGTTGTCACTGGCCAGAAGCTTTTCTCGTGAAAATAAAAGGAAACATTTGTCTGAAGTTTCTCTTCAGGCTATTAACACCACATGGTTGTGAATTTGGACTCAAGTTTTTCGGGTTAAGCCCACAATTATTTTTATACTTCATTTGGAGAAATACTAAACTTTGGGACCTGTCCTCTGGCAGTAGTTGCATTCACATGGCTCCTGCGGAAGCCAGCATGTTAGCTTCCAGAGTTGGAATACAGCCCTTGATGCTTTTATTGTGCTGTCCAGTGTGCTGCTGGGACCCTTGCCCACCTGATGGCTGCTCTCTGACTCTGCTGTTCAGATACTGCCCAGTCAAGTTAATACCAAAGTGACAAATCACCAGCATCCAGTTAGCTGATGCTGGACTGTGGCACACATGTCCTCCTCTGTACTAGCTGCTCACCCAAAATCTGCTCGGATCTTTCAGGGGGAAAAAAGACACACTTTGAAAGTGGCAATAGCACAGGTGGGGTGCAAAGCCACAGTAGGTGCTGTGGATGGCATGGTGCCTGTGGGGAGGTCAGAAAGCTGCATTCCTCTTCCCAGGATCCAATCAATCACTGCACTTGCTTTAGTAGCCCAGCACTAGGTAAGCAATTGTCTGCCGGCATAGGGAAGGTAAAGCATCAGGCTGTTCTTAAAATCCTAAAACACCAAATACATGGATAAAAAATTCAGCAACAGTCCTAAACATCCACATGTTTCTGGTGGCAAGTACTGCAGGGAGGGATGGCCAAATTTTATTTTTTTATTATAAGGAACAAAGCCGATTTCCAAAGTGTAGAAGAATTGAAATTCCTTCTATCCCCAGTGCTACCAAGCGTGCTTTTCAAGACCTTCAAAACTGACGTTACAGATTCAATTCTTTAACATTTCAAGTTACAAAACTTACATTTGCATGCTTTCAGATATTTTATCTAAAGCTTAGCTATGTACCTTAAGTACATAGCTGTAGGTGGTATTACTGGAATAAAATAAAAATAAAAAATATTATTTTTAAATGAGAACTTTCCAGGGACAAGGGCCAGACTTTCTGGGTCCCAACAGGTATTGGAGCATGGCTGATTGGCAGATCCAGTGACACATTTTCCAAAGGGCTCTTAATTGCTTTGGGAATCAGTATTAAAAAAACAGCATTAGCTATTTCTCAACCACATAACCTATGGTAGATGATCAACACACTGACATTGCTGTCAGACTTGAGTGCTATGGGAAAGTCAGGATGGGTTGCATAAGTGCAGCCAATGTCATCACCCACCTGTGCAAAGCAGGGCAAGAACACCAGGATGAGCTCAGGATCCATTTTAGCAACTGCATGAGCAATGAAGTCTGCCCTGTATCTAAATGGCAGAACACAGTCCCCACAACTATGATTTTTCTGCCCCCTTTCCCTCACCTCCTATGCCCCTCAATTCCACAAGTAAAGAAAAGAGGAAAAGACAAAGAAGAAATGGCAAATATGGTGGTGTTACAGCTGGCAGGAAGAGGTGGGTGAAAAGCAGGAAGAGGAAGGATCCGGAAATAGTAATAAATGTTTGTAAAATCCACATTTTTTAGCAGGCTCAGGGCCTTGTCTTATTCTCAGTTTTTCCTCAGAGTGAAAATTTCCAACAATCAGGTGATTTCTAATACTTCTGTTACTTGTCTGTCTTTTTCCACATCCTCCTGAATGTGGATTTTGCCTTTGCTTGTTTAGCTACGTTGCCATTACACAGTTAACAACATTCTCATCAGTACCCCGGTGATCTCTGCACAGGATTTACCTACAGGCATGCCAAAAAGCAGTTGGGAAAGCAGGCAAAGATGGGTTGATTTATTCATTTATTCATTTATTTTAGTGGAAAATAAAACAGAGGAGCTGTAAATGAAGTCCAGACAGCCAAAAGCTAAGCCAGCATGTCAAATATCACTCCCAAGCCCCTTAGTAAATGTGGTTTTTTACAGCCTTGGTAAATGATGCTCTGTGCACTGCAGGGCTTGCTAGGAGGTATCTGTACCATGGCCAGATGCTCTCATTTCTGAGAATTACGTAACATCATCCAGTCCAAACAGTAGGGCTTTAATTCAGTCACAAAATTTTTATACTATAAAAAGATTAAAGCATCATGCCCTTCCCCCTGCTTCCACTTTGAATGGCTAACTCTTTCCAGGTGACCTTTTTCCCCATTGCCTTTGATTGAGCTACGTTTCATTTCCCAGGTTTGGGGTCTGGTCCCACAGTCCTGGCAGACACCTACCAACCTTCAGTCCGGGTAAGACTCTTTTTTATTAAAGAAGGCTGGATTTGGCCAGTCACAACCAGACATCTGTGTAACTGGCCTGGAGCCATGATGCTGCTTTGGGGAAAGGACAAAGTGATGCCTAGAGCACCCGTAATACTGTTTGGTTTTCACCTTTTTTCTTTTATATGTTCTCTGTATTTTTCACACATATATTTGTATCTTTGTAGCCTATTGTATTTCTGTCTAGTTTTCCCAGTACTTTTCCGTGGCCTTTCCCTAGCCAGAAAGACAAAACAAATTCCAGAGCTCCAAGCCCTGGGAGGTGCAGGGCATTTATGCTGTCTTGGTTGTTCCTAGGAACCAAGGCCAAGAAAACTTCTTTGAAATACATTTTCATGGACAAAGCACAGCTAGTGCCAAGGTGGGGACTCCAGAGAAAAGGCTTGACCTGTGGAGGAACTGCACCCCTTGTCCTCCTAATGGATGCTTTTTTTCAATTATGGTGATTTCCTAAAACCTATAAAAATGTACTCACCCCTGAGGGGGGCTGAGCTTTTGTGGACATCTTTCCATAACTGCCCGTGAAGGCCTTTAAATAAAGATCCACTCTTATATTACCTCCTTACTAAAATTATCTCAAGTTTCATTTCCAGACTGGGAAAAAGGCAACACTAGGACCTAGTTCTGGGGTGTGGAGTATGTTGCTTTTTATCCAGAGGCCACAGTTGCTTTGGTGAACCCTGTATTTAAGAGAATATGAGCTATACTTTTCCATGTACATCGATTAACCCAGCCTTTCAACATCCACATTTGTTCACATCCAAGAGTTTGTTGCTAATCCTGGCATACTGTAAAGAATCTGCATCCCCAGTAGTCCAAACCAAGGTAAGGCCATCAGGAGATACATTTGCGTTGGCAACTACCCAGCAACCTCTCCTTCCTACTGCAGACAAAATTTGCCCTGACGCATGAGCCAGACCCAATGTGCCCATCCTGCCAGATCTGATATCTCAACCTGCCTCACTTTCCACAGTTTCTTTGTATTTATCAATGGAATGTGGCCTTTTGGGTGATTGAAACTCAGTCTTATGCTTTTTTTTTTTTTTTTTTTTTTTTTTCTCTTAACAACCACAAGGT
>VZTB01014293.1:39294-50622 GCA_013397245.1 Thryothorus ludovicianus | reverse complement strand
CAAATCTTGTGCAAACAACGTACTTTCCTTTGCATCTAGTGTTGGTTGAGATCTAATGTGTCTACATTGCTGCAGTAATTAGTAAACTACATATTCTCTTGGAAGGTTTCCTGATACAAATATCCTGGCAAAGACTGCACTGTGCAAAATTCATGTGTAAGTACTTAGCTAAATTGCAAGCATTTTTTATTTGTGTTTTCCAATATTCCCATAGCTCTTTTGTACCTGAAAAGTGGAAGGTCAGAATTATTTCTTGTCTACAGAGGTATGTCTGGGCTTAGATTTTTCTTATTAAGCCATGAAAAAACATTTCTGCTTGCCAGCTCTATGCTCTGAAGAACCATGAACTTGTGCCACTGTGATTTTTGTCAGTGAGAAGTCTGCTTGTCTAACTCCCTATTCAGATTCATTCAGCTCATAACCATTCACTCCTCCTGATAAGCCTAAACTAGGCAGTCAAGGAGAGGTAAAAAGCATAGGGACTACCATTTCCTTCCCAATGGTGAGAGATGAAGGAAGATCTGACAAATACATTTTTAAATACATAGAAACCTGCAGAATTTGTGTTTTCTAACACTACCTGCACAAAAATAAAAAAAAAATTCTTGAAGTACCAGGGCCAAGAACAGGCCATGCACTATGCTCGTGGTTCAGGAGTCACAGAGACAGCCACACCAAGCTGTGAGCAGCAGCTAATCACATTCCAAGAGCCAGGGCTGACCAGGCAAGACAGTCTTTGCAGCTGACATGACAGAACCAAATCCCACCTTGGAGAACAAATTCTGCAGTCAGGAAAGTCAACCCCTCCTCTC
The DNA here is from genome assembly GCA_013397245.1 of Thryothorus ludovicianus. NCBI lineage: Eukaryota > Metazoa > Chordata > Aves > Passeriformes > Certhiidae > Thryothorus > Thryothorus ludovicianus. The sequence continues at coordinate 49,810 of VZTB01014293.1, read as the reverse complement.
ACAGAGCAGCAGCAGCAGCAGGTTCTGCATGTGGCTTAGCATTTCCAAAATGGGGATGGGTTAATAATTAAATCCCAAGGTAATTGCAAGGTCAGCCTCACCTTGATCTCCAAGTATTCATTACGCAAGTTGCAGTATTTTTCTTTTTCTGTAAGCCTATCAACTAAATACAAAGAGGTGCAAAACAGCTCAGGCAAAGCTGATGTGAGACACTTCCATTTATCTCCAATTGCTTACCTATTTTATTTGATCTATGTACAAACATGGTTATTCCTGGAGAACCATGTGTATACAAGCTATCAAAACAAAAAAAAAATGTACAAACACGGTAGGAAATCCACACAATCACTGTACTGTATTATTTGTCAAAGAACAGCACTCTTATGTATGGGACCCAAAAGAGTAAGGTGAGGAAAAGCTGTAAGCAGGCTGTAAGCAGGCTGTAAGCAGGCTGTAAGCAAGCAGTACTTCACCATCCACTGACTCTCACCCTGTTATTGTGGTTACCCTGGAGGATAAGCCTACAGTGCATCTGAAATATCTGGAATTTATACAAAATTGCAAGATGCTCTTCTGGCTCTTAATCTATTAATTGAAAGACTTGGGCCTTGTCGTAGTCCTTAAAACATCATGCAGCACAGGCTAGACTCCCCAGCAATACATAGACACTCAACCTGGAGCCTGGGGCTATGATATGGGCACCAAGATCTGTGTGGATGAAAGACGGAGCAAAGCACAACATCTCCATCCTGAATCATAAGCCTTCAGATTCAAAGCTTTAGTGTCTGATATCAAAGCAAATTTCTCTTAGCAAGGCATTTACTTTTCAAGGTAACTTTATTTAAGGGTGGAGTCCTAGATTTATGGGTGGTAGGACAAATTGTGTTAGTAGAAATACTCATGTGATGGTTAACATATAAGCCAGTAACTTCTCAGCTATGAATGATTTCTCACTGCATGTAGATGTCTCTGGAATCCTAAAAGGAAACACCACAAATACGCAAAGATGTAATAACCAGGAGTAAAATGTAAATAGATAGCCTATATCCTGTGTAACTATATAAAACCTGTTCTGTACAAGTGTTCATCTCTATATAGAGAGCAAACACTAGATTCAAGGACAAGTGAGGATAATGTGTTCAAATTACTTCCCAAGGAAATGAATGAGGAAATTCTTTTCATGTCAGTACTGGTCTTATAGATGTGTTTGGTTTCTTTGAAGGAAAGATCCTTTTAAACCTCCCCATGCTCTGTCTCATCTACAGTACAGAGCCATATCGGGTGCATTTATCTCTGCCTCTACCTACTAACGCATGTGAAATTGGAAAGGTAGTTCCCAGCCTCCCAAAGTCAAGGAGCAATTCCTTTGCTTGTTGCATTCATGATCACGACCCATCATGACTGCTGCCAAGGCTACCAGTCTGTGTGCATGTATTGAAATCTTCACAGCTGCACACAAAGTTTCCCTCTCCCACTCTAAGGAATTGAGTAAACAATTATGGGGAATCACTGGGATACCCAAAAATGAGATAATTCATGCATCATCCTGACATTTGGTCTCCACCACTGGGTAACAGCAAAGCCATAAATTTAACAATGTGTCTTGTGAAAAGTACTTCCTTTTGTCTACTTTCAAGTGCTGCTAGCAGTAGCTTCTAGGATGTTCCTCTGTTTAGGGGATAACAAGGAGTCCGGTTCACCTTATCAATTTTTCATGCTTGATTTTTAGTATTGAAAACTCATCTAGTTTGTCCTACATCAGAAATCCATCTTTGTTCCCAATTCTCAACTCACTGTTTGATATGCCCTATTTGTGAGGGTCTGTGAGGGGCTCCAACCACTTCAGAATACTAGTCTTAGTTTGCAGTGATCCGCTTTATCTGATAACTATCGATATTCTCTACTCTCTACTCCCTTTATTGTTCTGTGGAAAGCTCATGCTTTCTAACTGGCCAGCGGTTTTCAAGAGAGAGGGATTTTAACTAATAAATAATAAGCCGTATCTTTTTTTCTCTTAAAACCACAATTCATGCAATGTTGTTAGGAGGTCATAAATTTTTCAAGGCCTTACCAAGGTCTTTGTTAGGGGAAAGAGGTTTTTGCAAAAGGAAATAGCAGGCTCAAATGCTTCCTAAGAAAGAATTTTGTGTATGTGCCTTGTCTGAAGCCTCATAATCCCAGGAGGTCTCCAATGGAGTTCCTCGGTGCCAGAGGCCAGCCTGTGATAATGACTCGAAGGCAGCATGAGCCACATGCAAATGTCACAGCAGAGCAAGCCTTGGGAGTAAATTGAATAGCTCATGCCTACTTGTCATTTGCTGAAGGTTTGAGGCTGTTTTCCTCCTCCTGTTGCTTACCCTATTATCCTGTAATCACAGCCATGGTTGTTTCTGCAGCATCTGAGAGCCTTAGGATGACTCTGGTGAATGCCACAAGTTGGAGGAGATTTAATGAAATATTATGGGTTTTCAGTTACAGCCACACCATCCCAATGAGGTCAGTCAAATATTTTGATATAATTACAGGCAAACTTGTTCTTTCCCAGTAATGCTTCATCCCTCCAAACCTTTTGCAATTTTTGAAATCAAACTGCTGTATTCACCCTTTACTGTCATAGGACACTGCCTGTAGGTACAATACACCAGCACCAATACAAACAGGAAAGCCATCCTTTCCCAGAGTTTCTGTCTTTGCTCAAGACCAAGATAAAGACTCTTCTTCAGTGTTAGTATTAGAATTTCCATGAGGAAATTTCACCCAATACTTAAATGAAGAACTATAAACTTCTTTGCCAGTTTGCAATTTGGCAATTCTTTTGACCCAAAACACTCCGCCTTAAAAGATGACATAGATAAAAATTCAGATTACACACTGAAATCTGATCTGTGGGAAATGTGAGGTAGCAGTGATGACTGGCTGCTTCAGTGGTCTCTTGGTATCTCCCTTTCCTACATCATCTATGCCGAGGCAGGCAAGTTGACACAAAAGTTTAAAAAAATTTCTGGATAACATATCAGGAGTCAGATTTCATTTGAAATATGGACCATCTCTGGAATGTTGCATATCCAAATCAATGGAATTATCTGCACTAAATACATGCTTTGATTCCTATTACTTAAATTTTGGTGTAACTTGAAAGTCTATTGATTTATCTGTGTTGCAAATTTGTCCCAAGTCTATATGAGACATTGATAAAACAGCTGAAGGAAGCTAGTGCTTTACACTTTACAGGGACAGTCTCCAGTCTCTTGACTAAATAGCAGCGGCATTGCTTTCTATCATCAACAAGCCTGTTGTCCCTTCACTGGCACAAGAATTAGACTAATTAATTGAAATAAAAAACTAGACCAAATCTGGCAGGTCCTTTCTTTTGAAAGGATGGCTCTCCAAGGAAAACCTTCCTATTTTTAAGGCTAAGGCAGTTTTCAGAAGTGGCTTACAGGGGAACATTTTTGTGGCCTGTGGCAGGGTATTATTTTAGTAGCTAGTCATAAGCAATAAAATGTGGCCAGGAAAAGACTTCTATCTACCAGGGCTGGAATGCAATATCAAACAACATTTAAGTCAGGGGAGTGTAAGGAGCCTTGCTTCTACCCTTGTTTTGATTTGATTGTTCCATATGCTGCCACATAGTAGCACAGATTGAAGTGAAGCAGCAACACTTCAGCAGAGAGATTAATGAAATGGCCTTGTTAAAGAATGGATCAGTAGTCCTCAACCAATGCCTCTTTAGACAGTGGGAAAATGTGTAGAACCAAAAATGTTAATGAATCCATGGAGAATACCAGTAATTTTTTGTTAAATACACTGCATCTTCTAATGTTTGTCCTGGCTAGTTTGTTTGTTTGTTTGTTTACCTACAGATCTATGATTGGGAATTTCTAGACATATCTATAGAGTGACAACTTCAAAACTAAATGTTATCACACAGTATATTCCTGAATTCCACAAGTCTCTGGTGCCACAGGCTGGAGATCAAGATCAGTTTCATATAAACTGCAAGATGGAGTTGCATCTAACTCAGTATGCAACCAAAAGGACCAACCACACATTCTCTCCTCTCACATAGTAGTCCCTATATTTATTGCCTTTTTCTATCCTTTTCAACAATAAAAAATTCAACTGAGCAAACTAGAACTTCAGAGGTTTCACTAGCTGGATACAACACCTAGAAAGACAGGAAGTTTGGTCTTTACCCACAGGGGAAGAAAAACCTTTTGCACACCACATTCCAGTTGATTCTTCACGCTGTCTCAGAAGACTGCTACTCACATGCTGTTGTCAGGTTGGAAGGACACCCCTCAGAAGAATATTTTACCTTCTGTCATGTTAGTGCCTAATCCATCACAACCCTTTGTACATTTCAGTGGCAACATCTCCATTAATATCCAGAAAAAGCTCTTTCAATAGTTGAAGCTAAATATGAGGTTAAGGCTGAAACGTGGTTTATGGCATTGTTTAATTTGTAAGCAGGTGTTACTTTTGAACAGTCAGAAATTCATAGTCAACTTTTCAAATCTTTTGTGATTTTCTTGTTTTGAAGAATGAAGACAGACAAGATCCTGTCTTTATGTGAATTCTACCAAGTCACAAAGTGGCACTTTCTTTCCCCCAAGGACAAAAGAAACATCCTCCAAGACAAAGAAAAAATCTGATCCCATGTAAGACAGTGACACAAAATTTGTTGGTTTGTGGCTGCTCTGCCATAAACACTTCTTATTTGATGCATAAACAACATATAAATTGAATGCTGGCTATAAGGGCAATATCTGAAAAAGGCAGTGAGAGATTAAAGCAAAACCATCCAATGGAATTTATTGTGCATATTAATAAAAAATTAATGAGGAAGCTTCATTATGTGTCTAAGTGATAATCATAGTCATAACAGGAATATTCCCAAGCCTCTCACCACAAGACAGTTTTAAATATATTCTTTTAATGTCACACAATTCATACATAATGGATATGGAGAATATTATTCTTAACACATGTCAAACCTTGGAGACTGTATAGTTTTAGGCAACAGGCCCAGAAGCTGAACCTGAAAAGCTCTTGCATTGTTTTTGGGAAACTCGTCTTATTAGTGGACTGGTTCTATGTCACTGCAAATACCAACAAAAAGAAAAATTCTGCCCCTTCTATGGCCTATGTACATTAATAGCTGCCCAATGCATAAAGGAAAAAAACAGATAAAGGTCTTAAAGACCCTACAGATTTCAAATGCTCAGAGGAAGCCCAAAAAATACCTTCTTGGCACAGCTTAAATCTTTATATCCTGCCCTGAGTTTTTACTTACTTCATTGGGAATTCCTGCATTTGTTGATAAACCTCAACACTATTGATGGTAATGGCTGCTTCTCTATTTCCTGAGGAGTGATTTCAGGTGTCAGATAAAACTGCAAAATCTTAGCCATCTCAGTCAATAAACTTCAGCTTTCAGATGTTTGGGTGAACTACAGATCAGGTATGCAAGCTACTGCTTCTATTCAACCATAGTCTTGAAACTTGGATTTATCCAGGAACCTTTCAGCCAGAGATTCACTTTGAGAATCAATACAGCAAACAACAAGAAATCTGCAGAAATCTTTTGGCAATGTACTGCTTCACTGAGTATGTAAACACTCTTCTAGTTTTTGCAGAAGTAAACATTACCAAAATTGATAATGCAGTAATTAAAAAGCTAGTTAGCAAAATGCTTAAGATGATAAAAAATGAATACAAAACTGCAGATTAGAAATGTTGCCTCCAGAAAATTAAAAACTCATTTCCTGGAAAACAGTCAAGATTATAATATTGTTCCTTTATCTCAATGCACATTACCTTCTGTACACATCTGTGAAAATACAGTAGCAAGAGGAATTCATCTTCACATTCTAATTTTAGCAGACCCAGTAAACTCACCATTTCTTATTTGTGTGGTTTTTTTAGTGTGGGAAAAGCTAGTTTCTGCCTATTGCACTTCTGCTGCATGCCAGTGCTTCCACTAGTCCTTTTTCTATAAGCTGAGTGGGATGTAACTAGAAGAACCAAGTGAGGAAAATACAACCAGGCAGCTCTGCATAGCTGTGAATCAGCTCACTAGTGGAGAACCAAATTATAATGACTCCAGCACATGTCAGAAAGAACCAGCCCTACTCCTCCAAGACATTCCTCAGAACTAAACCAAAGACATGTATCATTTTACAGCTACAGGACATACCAAAAATCACAAAAATTTTGTGTATCTCTTCTTCAGGAGCAATGCCTATCTTGCATAGTCACTCATTTGAGTCACTTGACCAATGTTTGCATCTCATATCCCTTCTCCATCCCTCATCTTCAGAGCCTGTTCCCTGAAGCCAAATCAAGAGTATGCTTGTTTCTTCTCCTAGTACCCTTCAGGCACCACAGGCAGACTTTCAGTAATGCCAGTGCTGCCCACAAATTCAACACAATTCCCAGTAAAATACCCAGCTCTTCCCACAAACCCAAAAATTAGAGCCATTATGATCATATATATACCACTTGTGGAAGATGCCTTTTAAGAAAAAAATCTATTTCAACATCACTTGTCCAAGTTCGTCTGAGTTTGCCCCAGACTTGGAGAAAAGATGCAAAAAGACAGGCTTTTTAATCTTTTTAGTTAAAATCCTGACCCAGGATTAATTTATTATAATTTATGATCTAGGCTCTGGCACCTGAAACATACCCTGGGAATGCAAACAGGCTTCCATAAGTTGGGAGAGGTCTGTGCAGGGTGAAGAACCCACAGAATCCTTATTTCCTTTATCACATTCACTCATGAAAATCAGGAACTGAAAAATTACCAGGAGGTCCCTTCAGTGGTTTCTTTTTCCTCATAAGAACTGCACCTGAATTTTCATTTAAAATCTATTACTCAAATTATTTCGACTTTGCTTCAAAAATAATAAAACCTTAAAAGTACTAAAGCTATGCTTTAAAAGTAATAAATAGAGGCCAGTATTATGAATGCTGAGGAAAGCTAACAAGGAATAGAGGAAAAAATACTTGGAAAATCAAAATAGCAGCATTTTTCAAACAATTCTGCCTTGGACCACTGAAACCAGACAACAGGTTCTCTATGGTACCTCAGTAGGGTAAACATTTGGGCCAAGATAGTTGTCAGTTTGAACAAATGGATCCTGCACAGTTCAGTCTATGTTCTGGTGACTTGCTGTAATTTCTGGGCCATCTTGAGCAAGACATGTAAGCATGTGCCTGACCAAAAGAACTTTTAGGAGCCTGATTGCCTGCAGAAGGCAGAAAGTCAGTCTTTCAAGAACACATCTGCACTTTGAACAATACCTTAAACTAATTGCTTGATGTGGAAGCCTAGAAGATAAGGGGCTAATGTGTATGTCTCAAACACTGATAGCCACATAGCTGTGGAGCTAATCAAGGATTATTGATAGCAACAGCCCATTACCAATCATGACTGGAGAAAGGGGCCACTAGGAATAGGGCAATACTTTTCTGGGAAAAGCATCCTTGTTCTGGCCCCCGGAGCTAAGGACAACAGAGTACAGCTGAGAACAGCAGGAATGAGGCCGATGAGCAGACANCTACAAAGCCTGGACACACATGCGTTCCCGGGGCTTGTGTAATCCATCAGCTGGATTGATGCTGGAGCCAGGACTGGTGATATCTCCCTCTTCCTTTCTTCTTTTCATTCTCTCCTATCCTCCCTAATCTATCTCTCTCAGTCCCTCTCCTTTCATCCTAGCCCTTTATCCAAAACACACTGCCCCATGCTTATATAAGAGGTCAGGGATTACCGTACATATTTCTACGTCAAATATGNTCTTTCAAGAACACATCTGCACTTTGAACAATACCTTAAACTAATTGCTTGATGTGGAAGCCTAGAAGATAAGGGGCTAATGTGTATGTCTCAAACACTGATAGCCACATAGCTGTGGAGCTAATCAAGGATTATTGATAGCAACAGCCCATTACCAATCATGACTGGAGAAAGGGGCCACTAGGAATAGGGCAATACTTTTCTGGGAAAAGCATCCTTGTTCTGGCCCCCGGAGCTAAGGACAACAGAGTACAGCTGAGAACAGCAGGAATGAGGCCGATGAGCAGACATGGAATGTAAGGAGGGACCAAGATCCCTGAAGCCCCCCCCCAATCCATTCCCATAAAGGTTTGCAAGAATAGGCCTCACATGATTATTCATTTGCATAGAGAGAAACTTAGCTCCAGGACATGGAAACTTCACTATAAAAAAGACTACAAAGCCTGGACACACATGCGTTCCCGGGGCTTGTGTAATCCATCAGCTGGATTGATGCTGGAGCCAGGACTGGTGATATCTCCCTCTTCCTTTCTTCTTTTCATTCTCTCCTATCCTCCCTAATCTATCTCTCTCAGTCCCTCTCCTTTCATCCTAGCCCTTTATCCAAAACACACTGCCCCATGCTTATATAAGAGGTCAGGGATTACCGTACATATTTCTACGTCAAATATGTAATTTATTAATAAAACTTTGTAAGTTTTTACAGGCCCTCTTACTTTTGTCATTCCTTTCAACCACAAGGATCTATGATCCTTGGGTGCTCCCTATCATCTAAGTGTGGGATGCCACACAGGACTAATGCTGGACCCATTAAGAAGGAAACACACAACAAATCAGGATCCATGTTATCTAGATCTAGCTAGGCATAAATATTTACACTGCTCTTTGAATGGGCACTTGCCTTGAATTAAATATTCATAGTTAACCAGCCATGCTTATTCATTTTATTTTAATATTAAACCACACTGCACAGTCTGGGAACTCCAGTAAATACTAGGACTAATTTTTTTTTTTAATATGGTAATGTTATTACAGAGAAGAAATAAAAAATTTTCATAAATTTTCTGAACACAATGAATGCTCAAAAAATATTCCAGTGTGATTTTCTTGTTTGAATAATTTTAGTATATTATTTACTTGGAATAATTTTTAAATGCTCATAATGGGGTGGGAGAGGCAGGAGGGAAAAGATACTAAAAATAATAAAAGAGGTGTGTGAGGGTGACTTGTGCGCCTACCTATTTGCAGGCATACACAGGTATGCACAGATATAGTTATGCTAAATACCCATGAAAATTAACCTAAAATACCATGAAGGGAAGGGATTTGTATGCACAGCAAGATGCTGTGTCAGGATTATTAATGTTGTTATCAGTTTGAACAAATGGATCCTGTACAGTTCGCTCTTAGTACAGTTCGTACTAAGTCAGGATTAATACCTCTGGATATTGGAAGCCAAAAATATAAACCAAATGTGTCTGTCTAGCTTGGGTGGCCACCTGAAATTTCTACCAGACAAACCAAGGTGAGCCTGGAGGAGAGCCTTTTTTGTTCACCCAGCACATGAATGGAACATGAAGACATAACTTGTGTGGGGCCATTGACCTGCCACTGATCAATTAGGAGCTAATCTTCATTTTTAAAAGAGCACACATACACACCCCAAGCAAGATATTTGTGGCTCATTTTGTCAGTCCTTGAATTAACAGGCCACTGAATAATTCTGGAGACAGAGATAAAATAAGACATCAACTATAGCAGCCTGGATTTTTGGTGCAATCCCAGTTGCTTTTAGATTCTCTAACTGTCTCTGGCATATCTGATGCAAAGAATTGCAGTGCCAGAGTTTCTTCAGCATTTGTGTTCATGGCACCAAGTATGTGCCATTCACAGTTTAACTCTTGACAAGTCTTTGTCCATTCTCTCAATGACAGTGCCAACCTAAAACCCAGGACTCAAACTGTTCACATCAAGATTCAACTGTTTTCAGTTTGCTTCATCACTTTTAGCTTGGGAGAAGTACAGCTCTGAATCTAGGCTAAATGGCTGCCTTCCTGTTTTAAAGCTATTTAAGGGATTTCTAGCATACATGGTCAGTATGCATAAATACTAAGAAGGGACAAAAACACTCTGAAAAATTACTGTGTCTTATAGGAAAACAGCAGGCCTACAGTAATGTGTAGTTGGATCTAATATACCTTATATTGCTCCTGATACCTGCCCATAGAAGGAAGTCTATATTGCTTTTAGAAATGGAATTGCACACTAAGAATGAATTGCACACCTGAGAATTCCAGGCCAAATGTAACTTACAATAAGATCTTGAAGCTTACTAAGCAAATGAAGACCCTTCTCTACTTTCTGCATTACAGTCATTCTGAATCAGAAATAAAAATTAGTTCATCTACTAAATCAGTGATTCTTGACTCAGTCCACAAGCCCTTGCCCAAACTAAATCCTCTTAAAAGATTCAGAAAGATAGAATGCCTTGTTGCCAATGTTTGCGTACCCCTGTGTACTGTTCTCAGCACTCTGAAACTGGTTGTGGTTCACACCACAAAGCAAATACTTTCTCTAGGTACGAATTGGACATGGAGTACCTAATTATCAGAAATTGAAAAATCAATCTGATGTTCACTTAGTGGGCAGAAAATGTTCAAATCCACAAAGGCAAAAGCTCTCCTCTCCTCTCCTCTCCTCTCCTCTCCTCTCCTC
>VZTB01014293.1:272-38652 GCA_013397245.1 Thryothorus ludovicianus | reverse complement strand
TTCTCCCTTCTCCCTTCTCCCTTCTCCCTTCTCCCTTCTCCCTTCTCCCTTCTCCTTTTCTTGTCACCCTCTAGGGTGGTTTTGACAACATCAACACAATACTTCAAGTTAATTCAAGTTAACAGGCTGTGCACAAGAGTCTGGCACATGGAGCTTTAACCCAGTTCAGTAGTCACTCACCTTCCACTACCACAGTTGCAGGTTTCGAGTAGGCTGTGCCCAAACTGTTCTTGGCTACACAACGATACTGTCCTGCATCTTCTCTCTGAACATTATGTATCCTTAAATTCCCAGAATCCAGGACAGCAATGCGAGCAGTCTCCTGTCAGAGGAAGGAGCTATTGAAGACTCTACATGCAGGCTGCACACAAACAGCATCAAAAATCTGTTTACAAACTTTGGGCGTACGTATATGGACACTATACATGTTATCCTACAACTCAAGGATTTGGGACCAGCTCTTCCTGCTTAGCATTGTCATGACATACTCACCCATTGCTATTTTTTGCAGATCAGTGAATAATAGTTTCAAATGAGCTCTTATTTAAGAGAACACTCATGAGTTCTTTCCTCAGTGATTGGCCATACTTAGTAGTAACAAGCATATATCACATAAAATACACAGAGAACATTTGGTTTGTATGTAGAATTATTGCAGATGAAGATATTTATGAGATGAGCCTTGGATTTTCCAAACGCTTACTTTCAAGCTACTAGAATTTACACATACTGTAACTAATGCTAATATTTAACACAATACCTCTAGCAAATAATTAGCATTACTGAAAACCATTCTCTACTCACCTTTACAACTGTTTCTCCTTTGACCCATGAAACAGAAGGTTTTGGATTCCCCATTGTAGTGCATGGAAGAACAGCCTTTAACCCTTCTATTATTTCCACATTTATAGGTGGACGAGTTATTTTGGGTCCTAAAATTAAAAAAAAAGACAAAAATTTAAGTTGAAATTAAGCTAAGAAATAATAGAATAAGACAAATTCAGAAATTACATCAAAAATCTTCTGCTTTTTCTGTGTATTGCTGAAAGATAGAACAGTCTTTCTTGGTTATGAAGTGCTTTGGTAAGACAGAACTTTCATCAGCATAGTATTCAGTTTCGGTTTATGGATGCAAAAGCAGCTAACTTACATGAGTTATTTGCTTTCCTGAGTGAAGTTTGACAGTCATTTGAATTAGGACCTGGGCTAAAATCCAAATTCAGATAAGAGTATTTGCAATACTGAAGAATGTTAACATTCCAGGTTCTGACATTCTTCACAGTGTAAACACTGCCTTGTCTCAAAGCTCAGATCTGGATTGAATTGATTTTAAAAGAGTTTTAACCCAGGCTTGCCTCTAGCTCAACAAGAGGAACATTTAAAAGCAATTAATATCTTTAACTGAAGGATTTATAACTATGCTAGTGAAAAGGACAATCAAGCCTTAAAGAAAAACCAATCGAACTCCCTTAAAGTTAAGGAGGGATAAATTTAAATCCATTTTACTGAAAGAACATGGCCTGTCTTAGTCTGAGCTGAGAGTATAAAATATCATCATTTCAGTATTTTGGGAGCTCTGACATTTTGAGGCTCTTGCATAATAATGAACACGCAGAAAAACAAGATTCAGAGAGCATCACATCCTGGCCACCACCTGCAAGTGACTGGGATGATGCAAAGTTCCAGAACTACCAGACCTCAAGGGTCATCTCATTAGCACAGACAAATCCTTTCCTACAAATAGATGCTTTAGCCAGAATATACCTCCACTGCCCTTTAAAGTGTTTTTGTAAATAACTCTAACCACGTGAGTCCAGCTTTACTTAGTTTGGCGCATATGTAGCTCTCTGCAAGAACAAGTGTTTTGTCTCCCATGTGGGATGATGAGATTTACAACATGGTGCTTCAGACTATTCAACACTGCAATTGAGAGCATCTGAACATAAATTAGTTGATTTTGCCATTCTCAGGTAGAAATCTGGTTATTGAAATTTTACATTTAAACTCACCAGGGATCTATGCAATATTGTCCCAGAGGTCTGATCTATCAAACTGTGACTGTTTTACAGAGTTTTGCACAGAGGACATTATTCAAAGCATCAGTTTTTGTCTTCTGATCTTAGAACAAGTTTGTGTTATTCAAAGTAAATAACCACAACTGCTTATGCCATGTCTCTGACTCAAAGAACTGCACTCAGCTTCACAAGAAGATGGGTCTGCCCTGAACGTGGATCCCCAGGCAGCATACATGGGAGTCTACGCAGGCTTTCAATCTAACACTCACATGCTGCCAGGAAGAAATAGCATTCTCACTTACGCATTTTCACCTGGAGAGCCCCACAGCTCTGTGCAGCTGCTCCAACTCCATTATCTGCTGTGCAGCAGTACACCCCATCGTCGCTGTCCTCCACGCTCAGGATGGTCAAAAGCTGTCCATTCCTCTGGATGCTGTACCGTGTGTCAAACAGCCTGCACAGGGCACAGCACAGATTGCCAGGGACAATCAGGGACAGAGAAAGGCAATTGCACTTGAATATGCAGACTACTGATGTCACTACAAATGGCAATAATCTTTACCTTTGATTTTCAATCCACCAGCAGAAGGGAAGGAATGTGCTGGAAATGTTGAAATCAGCCTTAAGATTCAGGCTTTCATTAGATCATGCAATTCCTGACTGTCACTAATGTAGTGGCAATTCTTCCTCCACCCAGACATTGGTAAAGTAAGTAGGTATCATGTTTGGGATTTTGGCTGGTCAAGGACTGGCATGAGCACAAATAATCTTTTCTAGTCAGGTCCTGTTTTAGGTATAATTGCTCAATGTAAGAAGAAGATACTTATATAGGAATTAGAGCTGGCTGCAATTGTTTAAAGAAACCTTCTTCAGGAAAAACAAAACAAAACAAAAGTAAAAAATCCACAATATTTTTTATTAAACAGCTAAAGTTTTGGAAATATTTTTAGTTATTAAAAAAGACACAAATCAAAAAATATGAACATTTATGTCTACATCCTGGAGTGATTTTTTCTATTTAAAAAAAAACAAAACAACCCAACAAACAAGTAAAGAAATGTTCTGAAGCCATCTGAAAGTTAGGGGATTCAAGGATAGCTATAGTTTAATGACAGCAGATTTTAACCTGGATATTTCAGAGATTAGAAGAAAGTCCTGAAGCTGGAGTAACAAAAATACACAATATTTTTAGAAAGTATGCAGAGCAAAGACCAATTTCATATGTGACCATGACAAGAGAAGTGAGGTATTTGAGTAGGGAGAATGTGTGTATTCAAGTGTGAGAGCCAGGAAAAGCAGAAAGAAAGATGGTGAGAAATCAGAGGGCTGAGCTACTGATTTTCATTTCAAAACTGCAAAACGATAATAAATATAAATAAACAGTATAAACAGACACTACAAACAGTAAATTTCTTTGTATTATATTTTCACATCTTTGTTGATGCTTTTAGGGAGCACCTTCATGCAATTGCTTCATGCAATTGGACTTTGATTCTGATGAACACTAGCAAAAAGGTTCAGACTTGAGGATTTTGTCTCAAGCAATCACAAATATCTGACCACTACATTGGTCAGGTTTTGTCTTTTACTGTTAAAACTTGTACAGTAGTCATTGACTAATCTGAATGCACCACGTATGATGTTTTAGGCATGTATTTCCTTTCAAAAGGGTTTCACCATTCAGTATTACACCTCCCTCCTCTTTTCCAGCGTGGGAAAGAAGAGTGCTACGTGTTCTACAGCGTAGAAGACTGACTCTGAATGCTGGCTCTGTCCCCTTTTTGTCCTAAGGAAGGCTGATTGCAGGAAGCTCTGTTCTGGAAGATGGGATGTAACCATTTCACTCAGCACAGGGCACTTGCTGCTTTACTTGCACAGGTTTTGATGTCAAAAGGAAAGGCACATCCAGAAGGCAACTGCTAATTGTATTCTCTGCCCTGGCTGTATTCCCATTGAAGCTGAAAGTTTACATACTGTTTTTTTTGAAGGTAAATCTTTCTGTCTGTCCAGGATGCTGGGACCTTAGCAAGAGAAGAAAATTTTGGAAATTAAATAACTGATATTGTTTTCAATAATTAGGCCCTTTGAAGTTTGATACTTGCACATACAGAGGCACAGAAATACATTTATCAGGGATTTTTTTCAGAAGAGTCTTCTGATCAGATGTTTTTCCATTGTGCAAATACTTTCATCTGAGTTTTTAGAAAGTAACAAATATATTCAGCTTATCTTTACCTCTGTCTTTAGTCTGAGTTTTTGTATGCAGCAGAACTGAATATTAATGCCTGGTGAAAGTGAAACATTGGCTGTTATTGATGCTGCTTCAGAAGTCACTGTAAAGGAATGAAACACCTGGCCTTCCCAGAAGAAGTGTCTTTATCTTTATTTTCCATTTTGGTCAAAAACACTGTGTCACAAAGAGGGAGTAGAATGGTTTTAAGAAAGATGTGTTGGGCTTTTGGAAGAGGAGATTGAGGTGATAAATGATCCAGATTTCAAATTTTCTTAGAACACATGAAGAATGATCATTTTAAAAACAAGGGGAAAGAATGACAGAGTCCTTCATGGATGGCTTTTTCTCTCTGCTTTGATTTTAAGTCATAGTGTCACTGATGGGGAAAGAATTAGGAAAAAGATGACCTGATTTGGAAATAGCATCCATGGAAGTTCAGACTTCCATGCTGGAACAAAGCCAGGGTCAGAAGATTAAGGCCAAATTTTACTGAGATTGTAGACAATGAAAAAAAAATAGTATTTCTGAAGGTTTATATTAAAATTTTTAACTTTATCCAATTTTTAACTTTCTCAAATTTTTAGCTTTAAAGCAGTTTTTCAAGCAGTGAGACCTCCCTCTGCTGCTGACTTACTTTGAGACTCCTATGCTGGTGGTTCAAAGGCTTTCTGGATGTTTGACCACAATAACAAGAACCGTGATTCAGGTGACCATCTGCCCAACATGGACATCTCCTGTTGCCTAGGTTACACAAAGGTTGTGCTGCATTTTCTGTCACAGAGGAAGTCACTTAATGCCATTTAGAATAAGAAACTGATGCAAAGCCATGTGGCAGACGTAATGTGATTTCAGAGCTAGAAGATCAAGTACAGTTTACTTTGTAGAAACCTGTCTACAGCAAAAGAGGAAAAGCAATGATAGCAACTTTCATAACACATTTCCACACTTCCAGAAGGTTGCCATCTTTGGTGGCATCTTGATGCTTTGTGGTTAATGTCTGACAGTGCATAACAATGAGAAGATAATTTCCAGATCCAGAACTAGAAGCAAACAAGAATGGCACAGCACAGCCCCTTCCATGCAAAGTTTCCAAGAACATTGACACAGACTACAAGACTTGATAAGCTCCTTTTAAATGTTATACAGCATGTTCCTCCTTCATAAATGCATAAACTTGGGAAGAGAGCAGATCAAGTTGTCTAAACCTGGAGAGAAAACTGCTTGCATAGCTTGCAGTGGAAACCAACTCTCTACAAGCTCAAGTGTGTGAAGGCGCAAAAGCAACCTCTAAGTGCCCTTACCACTCCCACAGAAATAGAGAATCCCATATAATTACAGCTACTCATTCTCTCTCCTGCCACAGACCCATTTTTATACTTTGAGATATCTCCTGTATCATGGAAAAAAGCACTGCCAATTTTGGCAGAAGATGCTGATGCAGGCTGGGGCTGCTCCCTACCTGATGGGAATGCTGTTGCGTGTCCATGTAATCTCCGGCTCAGGATATGACTCCACTACACAGACAAACTTGGCAACATCTTCTACCAGGGCATCCACTGTTTCCAGAGGAGTGCTGATTAAGGGAGCTGTATGAAGAAGAGAAAATGAGAATTCTTTCTAGTCCCTACTGGAGAGAGTTTACATAGCCAAACACCTTTGGTGGAGGGAGCCATGACCCTTCAGGGTCACTCAGTAACATTTTCCCTTGATGTCTCTCCGTAAGATGCAAAATAGAGCAAACCAAGCTCCAAAAATTCAGTGTGTTCTGTGTTTCTGATCCACGTCTTCCTCGAGTCTCACAGCAGTAGGTGAGTCCTTGCATACTGCAAGGACACAGGTGACTGTCCCACTGCAGTGAGGGTGGCATTGCATAGGCTGGAAGTGCAAGGGGCAACGTACAAACTGGAGCCAAGCTGACCTGCCTCTGAAGTGGGTAGAGTGCCTTCTTATTAGTTCATGAGATTTGTGCTTTTTTGTCATTATTACAGGATTTATTCACTTGACTATTGATCTTTAAGAAAACAAAAACAAAGAAAACCCAAACTAAACAAAATAAAACAACAAAAAAGCCCCAAACTCTGTTATATAAAAACACCAAACCAGTTATAAAGCACTATATTTTTCTAAGCCAGTCTCACAAAGATCATTCAGGTCATTCAGTTTCAATTTCTAACCAAGTAATATGAGCGTTACAAGTTGAATAGCTATGTCTAATGCTTATTATCACAGACCTGTTATCATACATTACTTAAATGTATCTTTAGAAACATTTGCCATTGCTCTGGTGAAAGACTCGAAGCACAGCTGGAAGGGATCAAAGCATAAGCCTGCCACCCACTTTCCCTGCTCATGGTGTTCATTGCAGCCACTGCCTCCAAAAACACTTGAATGAGCTGATCAATGGCTGCAAGAGACACATACCCATATTGGTTGGACTGGATTTCACTGACAACTGTGCTGAGATAAATTAGTTTTTACCATATTCCTGAAAAACTACCATAAAAATATATCATGGTTTCAGGAGTCTTCCCATTCCTCACTGACTGTAGCAGTATCTGGCTCATTACTTTTTGACAGAGAACCCCAACTGCTGTCTATCTACTGGCCCTCCTTAGTACAATGAGATTCAAATTCAGGCGAAAAATAAACAATATCTGTTTTACTCTTCCCTCCCTAAGGAATGGGCGAAAGAGAAGATTAAAGTGACTGAGAATAATAGAAAGTCTATACCTTAATCCTTTTTCAGTATACATGGAAATCAAAATTAGAATGTCTTTGGAGTTCTGCTGGAATGAAGCCAGAGGAAGAAAGGATCAGCTTCTGCTATCAGGTCTTTTTAAAATTCTAAATACTTTTGAGGTTTCTTCAGAATTAATCTGCCTCAATAATATTTCCAGAATATGTGACTTCAGGTTGTATGATTGATTCACAATAATGACTATACTTATGTAAATCTCAAACCTACATCAAAGATGGCTCTAAAGATCATAAGGATGAAAATTAAATTAGATCAAGTTTGTGACGAATTCATTGTTTAAGATCACTGCTTGAAATTGTATCATGCAGCATTTTATTCAGTCGTTTCTGGTCACATAAAACAGAAATATTCATCTGCACTGTTTCCCAGATGAATCCCATGCCAGTGAAATCAAATGGAAGATTTCTATAATGTCTTTATTTTGCTACTACTTAAGGTTTTCTTAGGAGAATAACCCCCACCGATGGTTATCCCGTCTACTTCAAATGAGACATTGCTATTTCGTGACAAAGTTTATTGGGATTTGATGGCATTAACCCCAGAGTTTTCCAATCTAATTTTATATAGCATGTTTTTGTTGCTTTTGTTCACATGCCTTGATCTCTGGACGGATGCTTTTCTAACCCTGAGAAATGTAAATTTTTGCAGTAAAAATAATTCAAAGCAAACAGTTTTTTAAGTGTTGTAACGATAAATACAGCCACTCCCACAAGTAATAAAGTTACATTTGTGCGAAGACCTGGTATGCATAATGACAGTATTTTGTTTTTTGGGCAAACAAGGCCTGATGAAAGAATATTGCATAGACATGATCTGACTTGGTATCTTTTGAAAGCCAGCATACAGCATTTGGGTAGAATGAAGCCTCACGCTTGCGAGAAAACAATGTCCAAATTGACAACACTGTAGTGTAACAGGAAAATAAATTATTTTAAAGCTGCCTTCCCAAATTCTACATCTTCAAAGAGCAACCATAACAGCAACAGGGATGTATAATTTTCTTATACACTCTTTTCACCTTTGTGATATTTAGCCCAAGTAAGGACAGTGTGCACTGGAACATGCCTTCATTTTGTGAGGCAGCAACAGAGTCCCAAAATGGCTGAGATGATACTCACATCTAAAAGTCATCCAGACAGCTTGGGTGCTGGTGTTAGTCCATGTTTTCTCCAGAAAGCACTCTAAACTTATAATGTGTGCATTACTGAATTTTAACATAGGAAAATAAAATCTGAACAATGTATAGACATATCTATCATCACCTAGAAATAGAGCCAGGCCTTTCTATGTTCGTATACTGGAGCTTTCTGATATATATAAGGCATCCTTGTGGCTTTAAATAAATTAAAAATAAATTAATTTATATATGTGTAAAGCCACACAGGTGCCATTTTTCTGGATATCAGCTGTAGTTTCCCGAGATAGAAAAATGACCCAAGATTGGTCACGGGACCATGAGAAAGCCAAATCCCCTTCTATCCCCTGCCCACCAGAAGCTTCCAAATGTCTTGTGTTGGATTTGGATTCATACATTTGAAACCAGACCAATCAGGCAAACAAAACAATGCAGAAAACAGAACCAGTCCCTCTATAATATTGCAGTCACCTGGACAAACTGCAATTCCTATGGTAAGAAACTGCTCAGCTGTGATGTTCTAAAAAAGGGAATGTATCTGTTCACTACACTGTGACACCAGAAAAAAAATCTATTCCTGTCCTCTTTGTTTTTCTTGTCTCTCCAGTACCACTTGTCTTCCCACAACATGCAAAAGGTGTAAAGTTCACAGACTTACTTTAGTGCCTTAGGAAAAGACTAACATTTTTATTTCAAAACATTTTTATAAAGAAGATAGATTATTTCTCTTTTTTTCTCATTTTGGAAATATTCTGACTAACAATTGTAAAAGCATAGCCCTGCAAGAGCAGCAATTTTGGCCTAAGTGAATACTGCCATTCCCCTTAAGATTTCATTTTGTTTTCCTGAAGCGGCAAAGTTTCTAGTAAGTGTTAAATTGCACCGGACCATCACTGTTCAGCAAAAATTATTGTCCGCAAGTTTACCAAATGGTACATCCAGAATGGTACCACGGTTGCATTTCATACCTAAAAGACTTTTGAAATACATTTTTTACCAATTCTTTTGGCTAAAAGTACGTGTGCATATGTACATATGTTTGTATGCGCACAAGATAGGAAGAAGGTATGATAGCTTTCCATGTTATATGCTATAACAAACAAGCCATATTTGTACTTATGTATGTATTCATCATAAGTACATAGACATCATAGATATTTATTTCTTTTGAAGCTTTATATACTTATAAACCTACACAGGTGTGCTGAACACAACAGATTTCAGCAACTGATGCTACCAGACAATTCTGAGCTTACTTTCACATGAAAGGCTGAACACAATCGACTGTGTTCTTCACAAAGAACCTTCTATTCTAAACACAAATATGAGAATATTTTCACTGCTATCCTTCCAGAAGCAGAGAAGTGACCATTGAAAGCAGACCATTTCTGTCTTTTTTTGGGAACGCTACAGCACAACCCACCCCACCGTTAGCAAAGACAACTTCCCCTTTGCAAAACCATCTCCAGCAAATGGCAGAAGAGCAGGGGAAAAGCCCCTCCGAGCAAACCTTTCAGAAGTGTCTCAGCCAAGCTGAGGACTGCCAGGGTGAGGACGTGCACCAGGGGCACCTTCAGCAGGTCATTCATGTTTGATCCAGAAGGCATCCAGCTCCTTCAGGC
The DNA here is from genome assembly GCA_013397245.1 of Thryothorus ludovicianus. NCBI lineage: Eukaryota > Metazoa > Chordata > Aves > Passeriformes > Certhiidae > Thryothorus > Thryothorus ludovicianus. The sequence continues at coordinate 28,889 of VZTB01014293.1, read as the reverse complement.
AAGGCGTGCGGACTTCCCAGCCGGCTGCATTTCGGAAGCAGTGTGCAAGCAGAGCTTCTCTGCGAGTGACAGAGTGGGGTCTGAGAGATCTAAGTATAATCAGGAATTCTCCCACCCAGTGGTGGTGATGGACATGGCCAGCTGGTGTGTATCCACTTTGGTCAGTGTGAAAGCGTGGGGCTCATGAAACAAGAGAAAGCAAATCCCTTCTGAATTCCTTCTAAGCAAACAGAGAATAGTACAATGGGCAAATGCATTTCCAGGGCAATACCCTGCCCCAGTGTTGTGAAGTCACCAGACCTTTATTCCAGCACACTAAAAGTGCAGTAGTAGGCAAAAAAGCTTGCCACTGCTTTTTCCTTCTTCTTAGTACCCGTCTTTCACAGATTTTCTCTTCTTGCTCACCCACACTCCCTCTTATTGTAACCTTTCAAGATTGGCTGTAATATGCCACCTGTTGCCCTGCTGATAATGTTTCTTTTCTTAACAGAGGCATTTGCTGGAGCAGAAGAGGTTGGCATTGGTGACTAAAAGCGCCTTTCCATAGGGAAATATGACAGTGGATTTTAGTATCCAGAAATACCTTGTTAAACACCAGGTCTCTGCCTAAGATGAAAGACAGATCATCAATATTTATTTTCTAGGAATACTTAAAGAAACATAAGAATCAATATCTTCTGACTTACTCTGTCTTGCCCCATCCTACCACAAAGGCCTATGTTGTATTTTCCAAAATTGGCGAGTCATTTGTACTGTCTGTTTTTTCAACATAAATATTTATATGAAAAGCAAAGGGGCTTACCTCTGTGGAAAGGCTGATGCAGGGGCAATATCAACATGAGCAGAGAAAAAAATGAATAATCAGTCCAGGAAGAACCTAATTGTTGATGATCCTCTTGGAACATGACTCTGCATAGTTTTTATCATTTTACAGCTGAGTGGATGAGAGCTTTGCACTAAACTACATGGTTTGAGGAAAGCAAATATTTTAGTCATAACATATCACAGTATTTTGAGATCTCTGGAATTTCCTTTACTTGCTGAAACTCTTGACTTACATTGCCTCTTAACAGTCATTTATGCAATGAACATGGTTCAGTAGTGCTTCTTCTGAGAAGCATATGGAGTAAAGTTGACCAGTGCTGGAAATATATGGATCCCCATAGTTTGGCATGGCTTTATAACAGTGATGTTAGTTTGGGGACATGCCATTTTCAATTAGGAACAAGGATCTCTAGACAAGTTCTCCTCTGAAGATGAATAAAGGCAGAAACACCTACAGAAGACATGAAAGATATTCCAAAAATTCTGGAGCTAGCAATGGCAACAAAGCAAAAATAAAGACGACAATGAAACAACGATAATCTTACCAGTGAACAGAGAAGTATTGACTCATGGCTGAATTGACAAGTATTTCCTTTGTTTAAGTCCAGACATAGCCAATTAAACTGCTCCATAGAAATGTGACTTGGTGTTTTAGGGTAAAATTCTGTTAATGGAGGGACTCGACCAAAGACCTTACATTGCTGGATTCCCATTTGGAATGTGTTACAAGGGCTTTGAAACTGCACCATCCGTATGAGTACAGAAATAAATATTTTCCTTTTATTCGCCAATTGTAGCATTTAGGAATAACACGGCCACCAATGACTGCTACATGCTAACAATACTTTTGCATTTTGGGGATTACCAAAGTACTCTAAATCTCTCATTTCCTCTACTTCATACCTTTTAATTAAGGATCACAATGAGCTCCACTACTATAAACTGAAAGGACATAAATTTACACAGTAAATGAGAGTAGAGAGGATACATGGGCAAAGATGCACAAGCTCCAGTTACTCATGCCACACAGCTAACATACAATACGTATGGGAAGCTGATGGTCATCTGTGCTGATTATGCAAAGATGTTTCTATAGACAGTGAAATCAGTGAAAATCAAATCTGATGACACCAAACCTTTGATTCCAAGTACTTTCCAAGCTTATCTTATAAAAGCAAAATGTGTCTTTAATTTTTACTCACAGGATTATGAATTTGCTCCTTGTTGGCTGTTATGTTTAGGTGTTTTTCCATAACAAAGTTGAGATGTGTGCAGTTTGCAGATAATTCTATTTACATCTGTTGTTACTTATAGTCATGCCCCAAGGCTTCTGCTGAGATGAGTTCCCAGCAGCCTAAACAATAATGAGAAGTCTAGTCCCCAGTTTTCAGACCTTGCAAGTGAAGCTTTGTTCCCTCTGATTTCTGCTTATCTCTCTGCACATCAAATGCTCCAAAGAAATCCATTCATGAAGTTCAGTCACACAAGACAAGGTATGGAGTGTTCATTCACCTAGCTACCATTTTTTCCCATTGCAAACTGTTTGTGAAGTGACAAATATAGTATTTTGAAATAAATGCATAAATACAAAAAAGCAGTAATTTGTTAGAGATGGCAGAAGGAATAATTGTCTCGCAGGCAATGATTTGCTTGGCATCTCACCACTATGATGAGTGGAAACTGTTTGCAGGACAGAACCATGCTGGACCTTTTTTCTGTACACCTCTGTACACCTCCCTCCTTCCTCCAAGTATTCTGCTGGAGGTTGAAAATTTCGCATGCTAACGTGACATAATCAGAGCACTAAATTTTTTGAAAAATACCTTTTCTCCCACGTGACCCTCTGGGATGTCTTCGCCCTAGGTAGTCCTAGAATTCCATCCAAGTAGAGAGGCTAGGACAGGTATTTCCAGCAGAAACTGTCCATACAGAGAACAAAATTATCCTACAGAGAGACGTAATGAAATTGCTTTGGCAGTGGCCCTAATGACCTAAGCATCTGGTGATTCACACTGAAATAATCCTAGTCAGCAGTAATCCAGCCTGATTAGTGATTGACTTGCCTGACCTCAGATTCAGGTGAGGGTTACTGGCCTGTAGATCCTCAGATTCTCCTTCTTGACCTTTGATTGGGCGACATTTGCTTTCTTCCAGTTCTCAGGCACCTCTCCTAGTCACCATGACCTTTCAATGATTTGTTGTTGATATGAGGTGCAACACCACACCCTTTGTCGTTGGCTTCTCCAGCTCTTGTGAGAAAGCTATCATCGATACTTCCAAGAACCTCCTAGATTGTTTGTGCCTCGCTGAAGGCAAGTCAGAAAATGAACATGCCCTAACCTGCCAAGATAGCAGATGTTTACAGACACAGAAGACAGGTGGTTTTCAAATCCCAAGCTGCCATGTCATGGCTCCAATAAGGTCTTCCCTTCAGATGGATGGATGCACAAGTCCCTGCATGCACTAACCTAACGCCTGATGTATCCTCGCTGCTCCCTGCCTCAAAGCTGATGGCCTCTTAGATAAAGGCATCCTCACAAAACCTTTGACAGTAAAACTCGATTTGGGATTGCACATGTGCTTTTCTATGCAGAAATGAATCAAAATCACATTGTCATAGGGTTATGGTCACACCAGTCCTCCCTCTGCACCCTGCCCGTTTTGTTAGCAGTACCTACAGGCAGCATAAGCTTCTAGATGTCTGGTGTGAAAAAAGAATCTTTGACAATGCATGCCAGCAGTAGGGGAGTTGATAATATAATTTTAGTTCTTTTATTACACATTGCAAGTCACTTCTTTGCAGTGATCCTGAGCAGAAGCAGCTCATGTAGCCATCAGCTCCAAGGGATTCAACCCAACTTCCAATGCACATGTGGCCAGTAAGGTATTGCTGCTTATGTCAGAACAGCTGTACTTGGTGTGACATGTAAAGGAATGAGCTGTATTGCTGCTGTTCTTTACCTTGCACATGAGGGTCTTTTTGTTTAGTGTTTTGATTTTTCAATTGTCAAGTTGAAAGAAAGGCTTTTCTCTACAGTCCTTTAGGAAACACACTCTTCCCAAAGCCCCACTTAGTGTTTAAATTTGGGAATTTGAGGCTTGGTCTCTACCCTCAGCCAATCCCTGTTATATTTCAACCCTTACTAAGTGAACACTTACTGCCTGAATCTAAAATAATGCTCTTTTATTCTCTTGAAATTTTGTGACAATTGGGAAACCTAATATTTGTATTAATTTCTTGTTATCATCTTGCTATAAACTTCCCTGTAATTTTTCAGCTCACAGGATCTGACAGTACTGACTAAGGACAATCTAAGGTGTTTTACTATGTTTTGTGGTGGGACAAAATTATGTAGGGTTACGAGATGTAATTAGTGTAGAGAAATAATACAAACACTGTAAAGAAAGAGAAATCACTCGTTATACACTAGCTAGCTGTGCATGGTATATATAGCGCAGAGAGCGAGCTGAATGCAGTTATTTCATACTATATAAAGCTAATTCCTCTGCTGGAAGATCTACCTCCTATTTCAGTTGCTGCCAATGTTATCCAGCCCCACACCATGACACAGGGAAAGACCCCACACTCAATAATCCTCTCCTCTCAGAGGATAATGCTGTCATGGTGCTGAGCTCGAGTGGGACAGAGATGCCCTGTTTCCTCAGGGTAAAGAGGGTTGCCACAAAAAATATATGACCCTTGCTCCTCAGCCTCTGGTTCCAGTTTTTTTATCCTATGCTTTCCACAGGAAGAGCAGAATCTGGGGACCAGGATGGCTGCTGACACACAAAACCTGCTCTCCATCACATGGAACCACATGGTACCACAACCCAGCAAGTGAGAAACAAGACCTGCATTTAGACAGTTTGTAACAGAGCTCTTACTGACCATCCCCCCCACCAGGGAACTGGGAAAGGAGGGAGTCAGTGTGGATTTTTAGGCTGTGGGAGGTACACAAAGGAGAGCATCTACCTACAGAATCTCTTTTTGCATAAATAAGAAGCAATACATTAGAGATTGAATATATCTCATTGATTTTGATCCCAGAATACTGCACCTTGTAATATCTCACTCTCAACAAGAAATTAATAAAACCTCAGCTTGGTCTGACAGTAGTATTGGAAGTTCTATAATTTTTCAATTTTCAGGTTTTGTCTGTCATTATTTGCTGCTCTTGATTGCTGTTTTAGATTATGGAGGAGCAAAAGGCAAGCAGTGGGGGTTCATAGGCATGCCAAAAGCAAACAGCCCACTTGATTTCAAACACAGAGCCTCTAGCACAGTTGGTTTCAAGTGAAAGATTTTGGTCCTGTACACAGAGTAGAAATCCACTTTCTTGAGTGATCACAGACCTGTAAATACCTTATCTTTCCATCACTATGACACCTCTGAAACTCATAGTATCTCTCTGCAGCCAATTGAGATCCAAGAGGTGTTTCAACATAAGGGTGTGATATGAGGAAACACTCAAGTTTCAGAAGCACCAGCACCCATGCAATGGCTTGTCTGCCAGTGGAACAGGACACTTGAAATGGAGCTGTTGCATCCTGCCAGCTGATGGCAGGTTGCCATGAGTAGCTGCAGGAGGTGTGCGACACACAGGTCCCAGGGGCATCCTATCCCCTTTCCTTTCACTGAATGTGGACAGCATGCAGCAGGATGCAAAACAGCTCCACCAGACAAGATAGCTTTTTTCTGTCACTCTGCTTGGAAGAAGAACTTTACAGCATGTGTAGCTGAGGAGACTTTAGACACTATGCTATATGCTGGAAGTCATTTTGGGGGATTTGGCTATACATATTAAAAATGAGAAATTAAATTCTTTTCTGAGCTCACCCCAGGCAACCCCATTGACGTCAATGAAGTGTAACTGAGAGCAGAATGTTGCCTGTGATCTTTCTTACTTAGAGATCACCTGCTGCTCATTTGAAGCCATAATCCTTAGTGACATCCCAGTCAGAGAGAGACTTGCACAGCAGAGATCAGGTCCCAGTGTGAACTTCACTCAAGGAGGCATTCTTGGCTGTGGTGTTTTGGATCATCTCAATATCTACCTGCTACAGCAGTCACATTGGCAGCTATTTAAACATTGCTGTGTATTATTTGGGAGCACCATAATTAACACAGAAGTATATGTGAGTACATCTTCTTAATCAAATGGCAGATCATGGCCCAAAGGTGCGTCCAACACATTCAGCACATTAAAGAGCAAACACTGCAGAAGTGGTATGCAGGTGGCATGAGGGAAGAAATGGAAGGAGAACTAAAGACAGAACCCTCAAGGGAACATCCTTAACAATGCACAGTTCCTCATGGACAATAGGCTCCTGCAGGGGGACTGCAGTCAGGACAGCATTTTCTGCAGTAACCACACTGGGGTTCTGTGTCCTTATGCAGATTTAACCTCACAGGAAAAAAAAGCATCTGAGGCACACAGGGTGGGAGGAGGGTGTTCAAGAGCTACAAAAGAGGGTTAAGTATGGGGATTTGCGGATACCCTATGGTCATAGGGGAGAAAGCTTCACAGTCAGAAGAACTTTCAGCAGGTTCTGCATAGCAGGAGGCATTTATGATACTGAGTGAGATGTTATGCTTTTCTGTCCTTTATTTATTAGCACGGTCCAGTAATCTTCCTTAGGTTTGTTTAATCTTTAGAAAGAACTAGGAAATAGAAAACCTGATCCAAAATACTGGTATATCTACAACATTAGTCCTTTAACTTCATTGGAATTGACTTGAGGGTCCTGTCCCTGCATATTGTCAATGTAGCATCATTAAGTATATTTGGAGTGAAGGCAATGTTCACAATTTGTGGGCCTACTCCTATAGCCCAGGTGTGCAGGATGTTCTTCTGCCATTTACTATGTAAATTAATACATTTACATAGTAAATTTACTATTACGTAGTATATTTACTATTTCATTAGTTACTTTGAGTAACTAATGAATTGTCCATTAGCTGTATAGCTGGGCAGGAGATGATACAGACGGGGATCAAGAGTTTGGATTTATTCTAAAATTATCATGTGGTTAACTAAAGCAAAACATTTTCACTTGAAAATTGCAGAGGGCAGAAGCCATTTTGAGTAACTCTGCAAGAGGCTAAGACTCAGAAAGTAGGCTTAGAGCCCTTTCCAGGGGCTCTAGCTACTGTTGCTGAGTGGCAGTGACTTCTCCTACATATGTCTACATTTTGTCCCCATATGGCAGCTCAAGAGGGATGTTAGCCTGGCTGAGAGAATTTTTTCCCTTCTCTCCCTCTCTCCCTCCCTCCCTCCCTCTCTCTCTCCATTCCCCTCCAGATGGAGAGAAAGGTTCTGGTTACTGCTTCAGCACATCTCCACCTTGGATCTTTGTCCCTCACTAGTGGCAGATTTGCTGGGAGCAGAGGGCCTCTGGAGAAGAGGTTTCTGCATGGGCTCTGGGATGCAGATGGTCCCCACAAGTAGTAAGATACCTGAGCATCTTTGCAGCAGTGACTGAGGTTTCATCCTGTCTTAGAAATCATACTCAGCAAGCAGCAATAGTTTACAACTTTATCAGTCAATTCGTCCAATCAGTGCTTCCATGGAGAGCTTTTGTCTTGGACATTTTCATAGCATTTGTCTTTTTTCTCTGAGTAGCAGTAGCAGCTCTGGAGCATCTGGATAAATAAAAAATTCACTAGGCCAAATTCATCTCCTCTGACCATTGCAACAGGGCAAGAGGCATGCAACAGGGTTGGTTCCCCCTACCCAACACCAGTTTAATGCATTGCAGCTGCTGAGCAGTGCCGGCACATCAGGAGCAGGCAGGATTTTCCCATGGTAGGATTCTTGTGTGGCTGCAGACTAGGCCTGTCAAACTGCAGAGTCTCCATACTACTCGGTCAGGCCACACAGCTGCACAGGATGCAGTCATCTGTGCCCTGCAGCCCTCTCTGTTCTACATCCAGGGATGGATCATTGCATCCCAACTTCATGACTCCTCCCCAGCCTCTAGAGACTCAGGGGATGTCTATGAGGTATGCACAAAGACCCACTCCTCTCTTAGCAGGAGCTGGAATTCCCACTTTCATTGATACCAGTGGCCCAATTTCTAATGGTGTTGACAAGATAGTTGAAGATGCAAGACAGGAAAGGCAAGATAGACTTGAATTTCAGCAAAATTCCCAAGTGATGTTAACTGTTATCATACCCCTGGCTAGAGTGAAACTATGCCAGTTTGCCCTTCCTGGAGAACTTCATATTTGATTGGTATCACTGACAATCCAGTTCTTCATCTTATCTGTACATCAGAGTCTCCCTGTGCAGCTGCTGTGCTCTGTGAACAGATACATATGGAGGTACAACATCCAACCAAAGTCAGGGACCCGCTTTCTAAGAAAGCTTAGAATTTTAATTTAGACCAAACAAAATATCTTTGAGATATCTGGATGTTTGACCCTTCCTCAGCTTGCATGGCCCCAGAGCTGCTGTCCCCATTCATGCCAATGTGCTTTTCACACCAACAGGAGTACTCTGGACAGGCCTTTCACAAACAACCACCACTTTCCTTTTTTCACCCAGATGAGCTGGGCAGTAATTAGGCAACTGTCTACAACTCTCATGTAGAAATCACTGCCCTAGCTCTGGTAGTTGTTGTCACCAATGCCAGCTGGTGATGCTTGTCCCAAGCAGTGTGCTTATCCCAGTAAGCGCTTCTAAAACACTGTTGCCTACCTTCTTTCTCCAGAGCTATAGCCCAAAAATCCAGCTGAGTGGAGGCATTGTCTTCTTCCCACTCAGCTCTCTCCTTTGCCTCCTGTGAGCAAAGAAAAGCCTTGCGCAGTCGTGCAAGAGACAGCATCACACACTCTCAAGGGTCAGACAACACGGGATGCATTTCTTCCAGGAGTCACCTCGGGGGGATGAAAGCACGTGTCTGGGGAATGCATAACTTTATCTCTTCAGATACTGGGCAGAAAAAGAAGGAACCAGTTGTACCTACAAAGTGACAAAAGCATATGAGACGGCTGCTCACAAAGTCACGGTGCAAACACAGGTGCTTCAGTGTAGTTGTGTGTCTGCTTCCATACATTGGAAAAGGAAAGGCATCTGATTTCCCTGATGGAATTTACATCCTGAAGAAAGTGTCGTCACACAAAGACGTCAAAAGTGACATTCCATATCTGGAAATGACTGAGTTTTCTGTTTGTTTTTGAGATTTTACGGACAGGCATGATTTTGGATCTATTAATGTGTGGTATCACACTTGTCAAAGCACCTCCAAAAACAGATGCATGACAGAGGCTCCTGGGGATTTGCTTCTGGAATGTTAGAAATGCATTACAGAGCTACAGTATTCAAAACATCCAGAGGAAAAAAAAATCCCCAAATTAGGCAATTCAGTCAGGCTGAGGAAATAAGATAAGAAGCTGAAAAATTGAAGGATGGTTGTATTTTTGAAAATACACTAGTGTCCCTCCAGCACTCAAAAATCATGAGTCAGATCTTAAAAAGAACATAGTTGGCTTAAAAATGAGTTGTGGGGGTTAGTAACCTTGCATTGTCTGCACTATTAATGGTCACATTCCTAAATTCTTCCGGAAAAAATGGAAATTGAACTTTATTTTGTAATTAAAGCTGAGATTTTTACATAATCTACCAGTCCCAGGGGCTGAGGCATTTAACAGAACATCATATAGCATGATAAAACCCAAACAGTTGACAATGCTGGAGCTAAAATAATTTGTATAGCCCTGGCAATAGATTTCAGAGCTGGTACAAGAACCTACATCCACAGGAATGGTGCACTTTGGTGGAGTCATTCACACACATAATTTTTCTAGGATGCAGTTTTTGGATGGTGGCTGTCAGAAATTACATGATTATCTCTGTTTCATTTAATGGAAAAAGTCTCTCTAAATAAAAGAAAAGAAAAGCCCTTGAGGGACAGACTTCTTCAGTGACAAATTAACTAGCAGAGCAAAGCATAACATTTCAAAAGACCTTCTGAGGTTTTAGGGGCTTTACTCAAGGCAAATGTCTCCCATTGTATTTCAATAAATGCACTCTGTTCCTCTAAAACTTGTCCCCTATGTATTACATTCTGATGACATTCATGTGTAGCATTATGTTTGACTAAAATACGTTTATTTATTTGGTAACAATTTAACTTTTAAGAAGACCTAAGTTTGATTCAAATGGAAGAAAAACTCTCAGCTTCCTAAACTTCCAAAAGTCCTTGCAGATGCCTAGCCTCTCCTAGCAGAAATCAAAGCTCTTCCAGTTGTCAAGTTCCTCATGCTGGGAGATGACCTTGAGGCCTTGGGTCTCCACCATCACACTGAGAATGGATCTTGCACAATTTCCTAGTCTTTAAGGATGTCACCATGCACTTTGCTCTGGGAGAAACTCTTCCCATATTGGACTTGATTTATTATAAAAGTCTATATTTAGAAAAAATTCCAGAATCACAGACTTACCCTAAATGTCATATTCTCCACACTTTGGGGTTTTTCCTGGAACATAGGTTACTATAATCCTCTGCCAGAGCTTTCATTCACCTCCTCAGATCCACCCAGCCTTGATTGTTGCCGTACATCACACAGTGACCAAAATATTTTTCAGAAAAAAATGTATCAACTTTTCCAGCAAGAATGTTTCATCACAATTTCTTTGCCAAGTGATGCCGCATCTAGCCATGGCTTGGTTACAAAAGACAGAGCACCATATGCCTTTGCTAAGAAAAGCAACGAGGCTCCTCCTCATCAGCCATTGTCCTTCAAAGCAAAGGTGCTGCCAGTATAGCACTCTGTGCTCAGGCAATCCTCATGGACTGCTCTCTGCCTGTCAGAAGCACAAAATTACGCAATCCTTTCTGTGCAGCTGCTATTTGAGCAACTGTGGTAATGTCTAGACTCTCTTCTCCCTTGCATGAGCTCAGAGGCATCACTTTGTCCCAGTCCAAGCTCATACGAGGCTTGATAAAAGATCTGTGACCCTTCTTATGTTCCAGCCAAGAACATATCTGTCTATGTGGTCCTCCAGAATAGGAGGATTTAAAGTCTCATGCAGTACCTCATGTTGAATTAGGTAAAAGAAGCTGGGGCTAATGAAGACCTGCTGTTTTGTGGCAATGACTCTGCTCTTATCTCTGAGGCTGTTGTACCTGTCTGTGAGAGCCTACAGCCTCTGTTATGTCTGTGTGGGAAGAGACACATTCCTTTGCCCCCGCGCTGCAACTACTTGGCCTCAACATCAGCACTGGCAGAAAGGCAGAGGGAGATGTAACCAGAGATTAAACTGGGTGTGTCACTGGTACAACACAAATTACAAGGGGCAAGAAAGGAGGCAACAGTAAAAAAAGTAAAAAAAAAAACTCATTCACAGCAGACAGAGAAGGGGAAAGACCCTGAAAGATGTGGGGTTAACCAGGGACATGGGGAGAAGCCAAGTTTAGCCTTGAAAGATGAAGGCACTATGTAGGTTGGAAGTAGGTCTCAGACAAAGGGGAATGTGCTAATGGAAAAAATCCATGCTTAATGGTGTTTGGCTGAAAGAGGTTTGGTGTGGCTACCCCAATCTCACCAGCACGTGCAACCAACATGCCTGGTCTGTTAGGAATGGCATTGTGCAACCAAAGTGGGCTCACCTAGACTTTCACACTGAGAGGCTGTACATCATATATTTGTGATGCTGCCTACACTAGGTGAGGTCAGGCACCAACTCTGAGCACCACTGAAAATATGAGCAGCTTAATTTCTTCTCAGCAAGAGTTCAGAGGGTGGTGTTTGAATGACAATTAAAAAATATCACCTGGGGGTCTCAAACTGAGGAACTAAGGACTAATCAAGTGTTCTTAAAGTCAGAAAAAAGACTACTGGACATAATTTACAGTACAGCTTGTGGCATTTTTTGCTATCCTTTTGCTGGTACTCTGAGCCTACTTCCAGTCTGCTGCTTTAGGAATGCTCTTTAACCCCTTGTACGGAGTTTAACTTATAGTAGGGGGGTACTAATCTATGCCCACATCAATCAATGGGGACCAGCAGCAACCAAGAAACTGTGCAAACAGTTCAAGAGGCAAAGAGTAAAAAAGAAAAAACTTGCCAGAATAGCGGCTTCTCTCTTTATTAGCTGCTGTCTCGTAAGTTACCATGTTACTACTAGATCAAGAGTGTGGGAAAGAAATCTGTCCAGAAAATCCCTGACTGTTGTGGCTCAAGGTGTGGGAGCTTTCCCCTAGTGGTACCCAGCACCAGGAGACAGCTGAACCAGAGGGGACGGGGCTTACAGTGCTGGGTGGGACAATGTAACAGCAATTAAGAGATCTAGTAGATTTTGATCATGCTGTAGGTAACTGGTGACCTGGGAGCCAAAATGCAGTGCTAATATGGGTGCCTCTGACAGGGTATGAGGCTCTCCAGTGCTACCCTATAGCAGACACAGAGTCCTCGCAGGGAACAAGTCCTGACACCCAAGTAAGTGAGTTTTAAAATGTCTGCCAAGGTGCCAGTAGTGATACACTTTAATATTGAGTTTTATATGTGTAACAAGCATACTAAACAAATAAAGTAGCACCTGTCATAATTTAAAAATATATAAATTGTTGATAAGAAGTGAATTACAAATATGTGTTCCACTTCTTCGCAGAGATATTGATTAATTTCACAAGATTTTGTATTACTACCCGGAGTCATGTCCAGAGGGCACTTCTGTATATATTTTGCTGTGCATCAAATATTGATTCTACAGAACCTTGTATAAAAAACCTTAAAAAAAATTTAAGGAAAGCCTCCTGATTTTAAGTAGGATTCTTATTCAATCTTCAAATAATCATAATGTGATACTATGTTAAGTACCTGGTTTTATATAAAAGCTATTATTTTTTAAAAGTCAGTTAATAGAGATCATTGAACATTGCCAAATTAAACTCTCCTAAACACTAAGAAAAATAAGTGAGTCTCAAAAAGCAAAATGCAACCTGGGACTAATTCCCAGGAGATTTTTGGAATATAAGGCCTCTCTTACTTATTGAAAGTACAGATAATTCACAGGAACAGAGCATGGATAGTCTTCTTTAATTACACTTCCATTTGAAGCAGTTCCAATCTAGCTGAGTTTGGACTACTAAAACATCTGCAGGGAGTTTTCAGGTTTGAGAAAAAACAAATGGGATATAGTGGTGCAGTGAGCATTAGCCGATCTGAAAAATAACTTTACTTGGTACAAAATGCAACATTAATTTTAAAGCATAGTCCCTGGCAATGGTGACTACAAAGGTTGAAGTGGCTCACTCTGTATGAGAATGAGACACTTCAGACACATATCTGAAATTGTGCACCTTATTTACCTCCAATGAACTCACCCTTTCAGCCAGACATTTCTGTGGGCCATGGCGTCTGAATTTCCAGAAAGAGCAGTATGTGCTTTTTGCTGAACTAGAGATCATTTTAAGAAAGGTTGAGGATGATTTGGGGAGATAACAACCAAGTCAAAAGCAGATAAGAAGTTCAATTTTGCTATAAGGTCATTTTGAAAAAGACTGTGCTCTGTGGGTTGGCTTCTGACCCACTATGCTGGCTAAGGACACATAATGCAGAATTATCTGCTTCCTTTGCACATATTCTCCACTAAAAGGACAGTACTAGATCTCAGATGCTACTTACTATTAAACTCTCAGAGACTAAATCATCCATTTCAGAGTCAAGCTTGCACTGGTAGAAGACATTTCAGAGAGAAAACTAAGACTTGGTCCCATTTTTATCTCATGTGGAGGATACCAGCCCTTGAGAAATATTGTTCTGTTACATAATTTAAATCTGTATTTTGCATATGCAGTCTAAAGACCCCTTCATGGCTCAAGAAAATGGCATCTGGCAAATAGATAATACTGGACATCCTCAACAAAAGGATTAAATCAAAACTATTAAGACAATTGGTCTAGGGCCTTTTTGTTTCATCATTATGAAGTTTCACTGAGAAAGTGTTTCCTGCAACAATTCTTTTGTCAAGGCATGTTCTCTTGGGATTTTTAATGCATGATCCAGAATACTCTGGTATGAAGCCACAAGGGCATCCAGCCACAGGCTTTGGCAGATAATGCTGTTCCTCACAGCTAAAGAACCAGGGCACTAATAGCACAAGAAAAAATGTGAAAAAATTAATACAAGAGATATGTTTCCTGTGTCTGACAGGAAAAATAAAATGTTAACTCTTGGGACACTAGTTTCTACCAGTCTGCCTTTTTAGTGCTGCACAGGAAACTGCAGAGTTGACTTGGACTGAAGGAATCCTACTGCTCGAGTCTTCACCTGTGGTGTGCCTGGCAAACAAAGGCCACAGCCTTTCTGATGCTGAATATAATGCTGCTGAAAGCCTTGTGCATGTCCTCACTGGGATTTTTCATGAGCTGTGTTCATGCCTCCATGACTGATTTCCTTTACAAGGCATGATTCCATCAAGGGCAGACACAGAGAAAAAGTCCATTCTTTCAAAAGCAATGAATCTGGTTTGTTTCTATATTACTGTTTATTTTACGACAGTGTAACAAAGCCTGTAAATGTTGTTAGGCCAGAGTCAGTATTAGCAATGGAAATAATTACTATGACTTTAACTGACGTTTTGTTAATGTTACTGTAGCACTGTCTCATGAGTCATGACAGGATGGAAATTAATTTGTCACTGCTGTAGGTCTCTTTCTTTACTATAAAGCAAGTTTATTCCTCTTACATTCATCTGCTCTAGTGCCTCTAGTAGTACTAATAAACCAAAAACATGCTTGAACGTGCTGCCTTCTCCGTGGCCAAAGCATTTTAAGTGTTGTTTTGCTTAGGTAATGGAACAGTCATGTGAAATTGAGGCCCTGGAGAAGGCATCTCTGAAAGTCACATAAAGGCTGTGGACTCCTTCAGCCTTTGAAAGAGTACATTTTTAGTGCTTTGACAAAGCAATTTGCTTCTGAGGACTTCATGGTATAAAAGTTGTGCCTCCTATCAATTCACAGCACAGCCAACTGTCCTTTGCCCAAACTCAACTGACAACATGGCAGGGCATGGAATGTTTTCCCTTTGGCAGCCAGCACTGAATCTTAATTTCTTAACATCCTTTCCAGGGTGTCACCTCCTTTAAACGATAATACAGTGAAAACACATAAAAAATAAGCAAGAAGATGCATATTCTACCTGGTGACCAGAGAAGGTCATTGCAGTGGTTAAGGTTAGAGAATAGACCATATGAGAGATGGCAGAGGGTAACTGGGCTGGTTTGCTGGAGAAGAGGGGAAGAAGGATAGACCTTTTGTCTGCTCATTACGTGATGCACAAGAGGCAAGTGGACGTGATTTGCAAAAAGGTTAACTTTGGTTTACATACTTAGAAAGGTTTTTCACCTTGAGGGTGGTTATTCACTGAAAGACAGTCTTATAGGTATTGCAGGATCTCCAGCCTTGGAAACACTAACACTTTATATTATTATATTATATGATATTATATGATATTATATGATCAACTTCTACCTCTGCAGCAGCCTGGTCATTTTTTAGGTGGTGGCTTAACCTGTATTTCCCAGTGTGGATTATGACTGAGACAGCTGCAAATTTAGCTGACTTCATCTGGCACTCTTCAGATCTTCTTCCAAATGCTCTGAAGACTGAATAAATAAGAGTCCTAATGCTAAACTCTTTCTACTAAAGAGACTTTTCTCATTCACAGAGCTCAAATAAGCTTTTCTTTCTTTTATTTTAAGAATTAAATTCAGCATTTACTGAAATTTAAATCTGTTGTAAGTTGGAGGCATGTACTTTGGGATATTTTGTGATATTTTAATGTCTGAAAGTGATGCAGTCAGAAAAGCTGTTTGAAATTACACTTAAAATTAAAAACAGCTTTTCCAGAAAAGAGACTCCAGCAGTGAGGAAGCCTAAGGCTCTCATCCACATGTACAGGAATTCAACTTTGTCCCTAGGAAAGTATGCTTACCTTCTTTGTCCAATGAGGAATCATAGTTGTAGCTTACCTATCCTGTACTTCATGAGTAAGATCTGAGTCTGATGCTTTAAGTTTTAGCTTTTATATTTTTCTGATTTTGTGCTGTTTTGGTGGGTAGTTTTAGGTTTCATATTAAGCACTAGTAAGCTCCCTTCACAGAGCAGGTAGACAAAACAATTCCTTTTCTAACTTGGGACCAGGATAGCCAATACAAATTTCGGGCTAAGAGCATAAACAATGATGATCTGAAGAGATAAAAACAAGGAGGATGGAACTTCATAACCTGAAGCTATGGCTGGGCAATTAGCTCCAATATGCTAATGGACCAGAACTTATAGAAGTGTGGGACCTTGTGGCCAATCGTCCATTTTGTGACTATTTTGGGGTTCAACCTGGGTATAGTCTGGCTAGGCTCTGGCACTGCCCAGGGTGTATCTATTGAGGCCTTTTAATAAATACCTACTTTATCCTTTTGCTCTTTGTAGTCCCTGTTCCAGGTCAGCCTTTTCCCAACATCAAGCCCAGCACACACCTCCACATGCTCCCTTCACCCAGACTGGCGCATTGCTCCCCGAGCACCTTTGAGAAGGTGAGAGTTCCCTCTCAGCACTGTGCTTATGATCTCATAGCAACCTGGATGTACAGCACATGTATGCAGCTGTGAAAGAACCTGTGGACAAAGGAAATGTCAGTCTCTTTTCAGAGACTCCAGACATGTAGTTTAGCACTTAAATGTTTCATTATGCCAGGATGTGCTTTGACCATACACAGAGGAAGTAACAGTGGGCTTTCCATCAGCAAACTCCACTTTTTCAGGTGAAATTTCAGCTTTTGAAACCAAATCCTATTGTAAAATTCATTACAGAGGGCTTTCTGTGAGACTGATGCATATTCCATAAGTTCTGAAACAATACAACACTCTCTTCATGATGCAGTTAAACTGCACCATTTTCCTCATTTCACCATGGCTGTCTGGTTTTAAGCACTCCAGAAATACAGACATGTATTTCAGACTTGAGAAAAAACAGGACTGTGATAGTCTACATGATGTATTGGTCAACAACATGTGTCTCTCTTGCATCAGGCATAAAAAGTCTTAGCAAAGAAGGACCTGACGAGGGAAACAGCTGCTCACCTTGGGGGTTAGGAGGGCTTGGCATTACTTTTTTTCTATACCAGTAGCAGTTTCATTTAATTCAGTTCTATTAGAAAATGTTTGGACCTGAGGGCTCGTTCCCAAAATGCATCAAGTTTCTCCAACTACTGCCTGAGAAAACCATCATGCCAGAACATAACCTACAGTATTCACAGTGCTCACAAGTTAAGACTTGAAGGGCATTTTCTCAGATTTACTGAACAAGATGCCAAAGACTTGGTAGAAAACTTGAAAAGATATCATGATCTGTCTATTTCATATCTCTTCTTCCATATCTATAATCTTCAATCTCTTGATCCATGACTTCACAGCATATCTTTTCCTAACTGAATGAGTCACATTCAAAATGGGTTATTCAAAATAACAAAGAGTAGAAGTGAAGTAAAGCTACAATTCTTTTTCGGTAGATATTGCCTTTTAGCATTTGCACTCCCCATGTGTTGGATGCTATGTTGCACTGCTGATGGCAATCAACAGTACACTTACATAACACATGAAGATTTGCTCAGCTAAGTAAAGCGAGAAAACCTGGACTCTTCTTGTAAATCACATGTGATCCCTTGGGACTTGGCATGAATTGCAACAAAGAGCTTTAAAACAAACAGAACTTGGCTCCCAGTAGGTTATTCAGGAATACATTACCTTGCCTCCTTCAAATACAAAGACAGTGGTTTGGCCAGCCTTATAGATTGAATGAGTAGATGAGCACATGCAGCCTCAGACAGTTCCTAAAGCTCTTGAGACATCTTTCAGAGCTGCTTTTTTTTTGCACGGGTGTGCAAATTATATCATTGAATGACATGAAAGCCTGTCCAGTGTGTGGTTCAACCTGAGGAGAGTTCTTCTGCACGTTTGACAAGGAAAATTAAGTTCTATTGTCACCTCTGATGTTACTAACTTAGTAACTATTCTTCTGGATATGTGAGAATGGGCTGACTGCCTAAGATACAAATAAGGTCTGAGATGGTCCATATTGCTTCCTTGAGTTGTCTGTACACATCCTTTGTGAGAATCACTCCTTGGTTGCTTTGAAATACTTGCTTTGTGTGTTAACACCATTGATTCATGAGATGGGGAATGCCTGTTCATGAGCAATTCCTTGGAGATCATTAAATTAAAGGCCAAAAACATTTGTCAAATGTTATCAGTATTCAACTAATAAAATCTGATACATGGCCATGACTCAGCAATCTAAATGTCATGAGCATTTTTTGAAAACACAAGCCCTGATTTTCATCTCTTCTTCTGTTTTTTCTTTGCTTGGAGCACTTTGATAAAATACAATCTACAGAGGGAAGGAAAAATGCTGAATTCTAAAAAAAAAAAAAAACACGGCCACTGCTTGATTCTGTCTGTGAGTAAAACACAGGTGCATTCATGCTAGTAGCTTTCCCATTAAATGTGAATATTTAATTTTCCAGAATGAACCGTTCTCCTAAGCCATGTCATGTAAGAAGGAGTGGCTGACGGCACTTGGTCTGTTCAGCCTGGAGGAGAGAAGACTGACAGGAGACCTCACTGCAGTTACAACTTCCTCCTAAGGGGAAGAGGAGGGGCAGGCACTGATCTCTTCTCTGGTGACCAGTGACAGGACCTAAAGGGATACCCTGAAGCTTTGTCAGAGAGGTTTAGGTTGGGTATTAGGAAAATGTTCTTCACCCAGAGGGTGAAACAGAGCAGAAACAGGCTCCCCAAGGAAGTGGTCACGGCACCAAACCTGACAGAGATCAATAAATGTTTGGGCAATGCTCTCAGGCACATGGTGAGCCCTTGTGAGCCCTTTCCTACTCATAATAATCTTTGATTTTGTGTAAATATTAACTCCTGAGGGGAAAATAAGCGACCTTAACCTGTCTTCAGCACAGTTTTAAACAGTCTCCAGTGGTTTGTTATTTGTGAACATACTGACATCTCGTGGTTTCAGCTGAAACTGTGACTGGTTCGCATTCAGAAGAGAAATTTCCGCAAAGGATAGTCTGAATTTTTATATAAGTTGCATTATTTCTGCTAATTACAGGAAGGTAGTGGAAAAAATAAAAGTTAAACTTGGAAAGAAAAGTTTTTAAAAAAACCCAGCTGTGTCTAAAGTGGCTGAATGGACTCTGAAACCTGGAACACAGAAGTGCAGGAATTCATAGCGTCTAGCAGAGCCACAAATGGTGAAACTCAGCTCTGTTTCCATCATTCACTTAATTGTTTTCAGATAGAGAAGGTGAAGTGATTGTCTGAGGGGTGCTGACTCAGGGTGACCCAGCCTTTTCCTTCTCTCCAGGCTCCTGGGTCACTGCCCACGTGCACTGGCACAGACTGCTCCTGTGATCAAGCTTACCTAGAAGATTTGTTCATGCCAAAGAGCATTTCCAAATGTTGGCTAAATCAAGAATAAGAACAGCTGAGTAAGATGTGATATTCAGGCCACAAAATATCACTTTTGTCACTAAAAATCTCAACTTTTCTATACAAGGAGTTTTAACAAAGTCTGTGTTATTACATCAATGGAAGTTGCAAAGAAAGGGAATAAACAAGATACGAAGAAAAAAGGTAGCAGATACAATGTTTGGCTGTAAGGAGTATTAATTTGTCATGGAGCTACTCTAACTCAGCCATGCAAGTTGTTTCTTCTGGGCTGTGTGAAAAAAAGACCTTTTCCCCATGAAAGTGGTAGTCACAGTGAGCAGGGGAAACAACAGGAATGCTCTTAAAACCCACAAAGATTACATGATCAACTTCAACCTCTGTCAAACAGTGAAAAGTGGACCAGGTGTTCACTAAACAGTCATGCTTTATGAATGCAAAGTGTATGTGACAGGAGCTGCTGTGTCCTTGCATGGAGCTTGTGGCTGAACAGCAGCAAAGGCAGAGCCCAAGGAGCCTACAGTCCCTCCCCATGGAGAGAGTGCACCCCTCATGGTCAGCGTGCCACATGCACACCAGCAAACTGCTTCATAGGCAGCTGCTCTGCCTCTTTCCTGGCTTCTCTTCACCACTGGCCCCAGGGACATTTACTCCAAAACGTGTACAGTCAAAACATGCTCATTTAGAGACAGGCTGACATTTCTAAACACTCTCTCTACTTGAGACAGGAGGAAGATAACTATGTCAGGAAGGTAACAATCTCAGCATGCAAAGAATTGCTGAGACAGGAAAGTTTTGTTCCCCACAGTCTTTTTTTAGATACTCAGTTTTTCCTTTACCTTAAAACAGTCATATTGATATCTCTTTGGAAAAAATACTCTAAGTTAATTTCTGTGTTGATTCAGTGTCACTTCTTTCTTTTTCATGTAGTGTCTAACTGATTCTATGAAGGTGCTGAGACTAGTCGGTGTGCTGGGGACCACATCCAATACTTATCCCCAAGCATCAAAACATGAAGGAATGTCTTGCCTAAAGCCATGGTAGCCTTTGTGGATAATTAGGTATGAGGCTTAGTCTGAGGCTTAGGCTGTAATTACCATCCACATGTCTGTAGTGATGCCTGTTACACTGCAATTTATATTCCCTCTGAGACTCCCTTGTTACTGTGGAGGGCATGGTACAGGAGGAAAAATGTAAGAGGAAGAGGGATTGTACAGAGTAGTCCAAGTGTTACTTGTTCATTTCAGTGCCTCCTGGAAAAAAAAAAAAAGAAAAAATAAAATCCTAAGTAGTGATCTTGTGAGAGAGGCAATTCCAGAGTTCAAAGATTATACTTCATTGAATGGTTATGGTTAGCTACTTCTTTCTCAAGCCAAAGAACACTGCCTGCTTCTTCTGTAAAGAACATTCCATCTGCATACTGCCAAAATTATCTTCACGACTGGAAAGCTCGAAGTACTTACCAGAGGAAAAGGCAGGAGATTGTACCTCTGGTCACTTCTATTAATCCTTAGGGTGCATCACTCACAATGTCAGCGTTTCAGGAGCTGTGGAGAGTGTTTTACCCTAAGTAAGACACATGCAGCAGTCCTCAGGAAGATCTGTGTGGCACCTTAATTCATGCAGGGTCTGCGTTTTAGATGTTTTGGGATGGGTTTTCCTTAGAGCACAAGATCTTGCAGCCCTTGAGAAATGTAAGCAACTTTTAGAGACTAGGAAGATTTCCCTCAAAAACATGAGAATTTTTACAATCTGTGTTTACAACATGTCATAAAGTCCATGCCAGCCTCTCCTCCTGGCTTTCACTGCCAGCTTGGCTGAACCTTAGTGGTACCCACAAGAGAGGCTCTGGCAGGGCACATGGCCACCCACAGCAAATGCTGCCATGTGTGGGCTCCTTTGATCTGATCTTTGTGACAGAGGGAGCAATAAGCAAATGTCAAGCTCTCAGCTCTGGCCAGAAATAAGCCATCTGGGGAGTGGAGAACAGTTGAGTGGAGAGGTTACCCCACAGGTTTGGCCTCTCTCGAAACTCTGAGGTGCTTTCCCCAGCTCTGTAATGTAGGTTCTCTCATCCTTCTCTAAGTGATCTCAAAGGCTTGTGAGGGAAGGGATCACAGCAAAATTATTTAAAAATGTTGTTTCAACTCATAAAGTCCCTGACGAGGGAAAAATAAGAGCAGTAAATGGTAATTGGGACTGGGAAAAGATCTTACATGCTTCAATAGATTTTGAATCAACCCTTCAAAGCCCTTCAGAATTATATTTGCCCTTACTGCTTTCAGCATCATTCTCCATCTCTTCGCTTGAAATGTTGTGACACCAGAAATTCTGATGGATATCTCTCCACATGCATGTACCGGGACCTCAAATAAGAGGCCACTTCCTATGGCTTCCACTTGTGGAAGTGATAGCAGATGCTGCAACCAGGCAGAGAGAAGAGTGGAAAAGAAAAGGGAGGGATAAAGTATTTTCCCATCCCTTCAGCTGACAAGTCATTCTTCTACCATCCTGGAATGGAGAGGAAACTTCTGAAAAAGCAATGCTGGGTTGAAACAGACAAAAAGTGTTATTGATCTTTAAAAATGACTATCAATTCAGACTTTCTTTGGAAAACGTAATTTCAAAAGTGTTGAAATAGCACAGTTTGACAGGTCTTGCTTTAAGATATCTATTTTCTTGCAGTCTCAAAATAGACTAATCTTTCTGGAAAAGACTTCATGGGAAAATGCCACTTGTCTACTCAGCAGTGTACCAGTTTACCCTGCCTCTTAACTATGAGGACACATGAGATTATGCTAACAGGAAGAAATTACTAGTTGCTTGTTTATTGACTTTCTTTGCCTCATTTGTGCTGCTTATTTCAAATGACTTGTGGGTGTAATGAAAATAATGATCTCAGTAAATAGTGGTTGCCCAGATTCTGCTCAAAGCCCTTGAGCAGTTTCAAATGTCATTGTGTCTATAGTATGTCAGTAACTAAATATTTGTAGCCTGCTAATTTTAAGCCTTTCTTGTATCTATCTCTACAAAAAGAAAGATTGTAAAATATACAATAATATCTAAAATTCCTCCTCTCCCCCAAGATGGCAAAGTCCTGACTAAATCCATCTTCACCAGGGTTTGCAAGCATGCTGTGTTCAACAGAATCAGATGGACAATAAGAGAAACTGGTCTTTTTCAGGTTTGGATGACATTTCTAGAAAACATTCATGTTAGTGATGGTCCAAGAAAACTGCTAATGTTTGCAGCAGTTTCACCAGAGCATCACCAGAGGGTGGCAGGACACTTCGTTGAGGCCACTGCTACTGACTTGCAGTGCTGAGTTTGTACAGACATCTCTCTCACTTCACCTTGCATTTGTTGTCTTGATCCACAACAGAAGTTAGCCTGAAAAAGTAAACTTTTACTCTAAAAGAGTAGACTCTATTTACTATCTTTATCTTCTTGAAAGACAGCACAGGAGTTTAGGACTGAAATCTGCAGCACAAGAGTTTTTGTTGTAATTCTTGTATGACAGCGTGCCTCCCTGCTCAGATTTAGAGGGAAGACTAGACTCACTCTTCTCATGCAATTACAAGAGCAGTTACTGTTCTCTGACTTTCTACCTTCAAGAACAAATGCACTGAAATAGGACCTTGTCTTCTATACATTTCAGAGCTGTCTTTATGGAAAGCTCTAGAATGCTAGTTTCCAGAATGCACTTTGCATGGCTCTACGTGGTTTCTTTTTAGTTGTGAGTACTTGCAGGACTCAAGGTACTTCTTTCTACATAGCAGACTTCTTTTCTTTCAGCATGGATGTTCTTGGAGGGTTTCCCAAATAGGACCAAAGTGGTTCTTGTCAAGAAAGAAAGGAAGCAAGTGAGGAAATGAAAAAGACATATATGTCTCCCAGGAACTTCAATGCACGTCAAACACTTCCCACTCACTGGCATGAAGACAGAGAACCACAATGTTTATAGGTGCACTTTAAGCTGGCTCCATTTGGGAGTGTCTAGGAACACCTCTGAAGAAGGAGAAGGCCAGCCTTAGTGGAGACACTCTGCTCATCTAGCAGCTGCTACACCAGGCTGTGTGTGGCTTGGCTGTAGCAAGCTCTTTCTGGATAACCTTTCCTCCCTTTTCTGCCCCATGTCAGGAAAAATGCTATGAGCATTAGTTTTTGTTCAGCAATGGGATCATACATCCATGACTTGAACAGTTTGGTCAGTTCCCACTAGATGATGCTGTAGCCCCTCCAGGAAGAGAAGCTATTGCTGTTACAAGGAGGGTAGTACAACCCTAATTTTAACTACAAGTTTAGCTGAAGTAGTCTTTCTGCTTATCCACTCACATTATATTAAGAGCATTCTAAGCAAGTTATTTTGCATAGATGACAAGATGATGGGCAGAGATGACCTCCCACTTACTTAACAGGATATTCACACCTGGGTGGCAGCCAACTTCCAGTGTTACCCCGAAGTTCCAGCTCTCTTCTTTTTTCCTCCTTCTTTTATTCTGCATGGGATATTATTTATGGTATTCTAACATTGGGGTTTGGTGGTCTATTTCCAGAATATATTTGCATCAGTCAAGGAGGGCAGATGTCCAAAAATCCTGCCTCATTTAGCTGAAGCTGAAACTACTCTTCTGGTAAATTTGTGATATGGCAGCAATGGGGATCATAATTTTAGGAAAACAAAACCAAATTATCATCTTTCATGTTGTAGTGGTTGGGGGAAAAATGAGAGGGAGGAAACTGTGGGCATATTATCTGTGAGTGACTTTCTTAACAACACTCTCATTGAGAGTCACTTTTGCCAAATGCTGTTTACTTTTTGCTGTCAAGTCTGTCTGAATTAATCACAAGCAACTTGATTGAAAATGAAACTTGTTCCCCTCTGCTTCCTAAGTGACACATAGACTGAGTGTGAGATGCAGCCTGCCAATGGTTCCATCAGGAATCCTATGTCAGTACAACAGCTGAAAAATAGAAGATACTTTGCCAAGTCTCCATCTTAGCCCATGGTTTCTCCTACTGCTCATCCATGGATGCAGTTATATGACTAGATCTTGGACAAGGCTTTGCTCTAAAAAATTCTTGTCTGTGGAGCTGTTCTTGCACAGATGGAAAATTCAAAAGAAAAATAAGGCAAGAATCTTATTTCATCCCAAACTGATCATATACAGCTTACAACTGAGAGAAATTAAGCCTGGATAGCATTAGACAGGAATTTGAGGGGGCACATGAAACAAGACTAGTGGACTAGAAAGTTATAAGGGAGTGGTACACCAGATTAAATTAATTGCGCTCATTTCCAGGTTCACAAAAAATTTACTGGCTTTTATGTAATCTTCATGGAGTAGCTGGACTCTAGAAGAAGCAGTCCTCAGTCTCTCATCCTGTGAACATATCCTTTTCTACAGTGACCTGTTCAGTATGTATTGGTGGTATTTATTCTGACCTTATAGATTAAATAAGGAATTCTTCTTACTAACTTACACTTATGTCACAAAAAATAAATTTACTTTGAAACACAGGCTGTGATTTTGTTTCCTCTCTTCTCAAGACATCTAAGTTAAATGTGTTTGCTTCTAAGTTAAGATACCTGATTTGTCCTTGGCTTTCCAGGTACTTTACAAAGAGTTAGGTCCATATTTGACCAAGTCACACGGTCAGTGCTGTAGCTTTCAAGGTCTAGTTATAGCTAAAAATTTTTGGCTGGCAATACTTGATGACATGAAATTCTTTGTGAGCTTGACCAAAACCTATTACTTTGGTGGTCCCTTTCTCACAGCTGTAAAAAACGAAGAACTCAAGTAAAAATGAATCATCTTCCTTGAGCTACCCTTTCCTGGATAAGCTGTTGACAAATAGGAAGCACAAATAGTATTTTAAAACCTAAATGTAAGAGAAGAAAATTAACATGTTAAGTGATCTCAGATGTTTCCATATGAACAGCCAAAGCAGTAGCCAGGAAGCCTTGTTCTCCCCTGTGGGATACTAGGCAACCGCCATCACTTTTTTATCCCTTCATGCACTTTTTACAGGGCAGACACCTGCAAAAGGATGAATTACAGACAAAAGTTTTGTGCCAGCCTCTCTCCGCCACTTGATCTCCATTGCAGGCATATTATTGTCACTATACTGTCTCTTTCCTACCTGTCTAACACCTTTATTCAAGAGAAAGGAAAAAAGAAAACTTCATAAACCAATGTACTAAGCCAGAAACATTGGAGATTAACTATATCAAGGTCTTAGAAATGGAGAGGATTTTCCACAGGCATCCTCTGGCTTTGCACTTCTAATGCTTTGTCCAAAAAATCCTTGTCAGTTTGACAGAAAGAGCTAATTCTATGCAAAGACTCTTTATGATTTAAGTGACACTAGAATGGTGAAAATCTGTTTGTTCTCTATACCTCAGATTCTCTAAGGCAAGTATCATGGCTGTGATCCAGCCAAGCTTTTAGTATGAATTTACACTCTAACTATGTGCATCATATCATCAGATGCAAGCAGTAGTAAAAATAAGAGTCATTACAAAAGAAACATTCACTGGATTGCATATATATGAATTTGTCTCTTTTAAATGGATGCGGAATATCCTCTTTGCTTGTGCTTTTCATTGGCCCTCATTTGAACAGAAAGCTTCTTTAAGAAATATTTTTGAATCAAGCAAGAGGGGGCAAAGGAGAAGTTAAGAAATGGCCCTGAAAAATAGTAGAATGACAATTTCAAGTTACCATGAACTTGTAAAATCTGTACAACCCTTTCATATGTTTGCAGAGTGAGTCTTGTTCTGCATTATTTTTGGAATCTGGGTGGAGTTCCTCTGCTGTCATTTCTAAACCTCTTCTGCTCTCTGTACAAGTCTCTCAGGCTATCTCATCCCTGGGTGGTATCTCCAGGTCTGTCTGCTGTTCCAAGGCTCTGATCTAACAATTGTTATGTTTAAACAACACCCCTGGGAGTGAACTTTCCCTCCCTGTCTATCTTTAGGGTGAGTGGGAAACAGACTTTCAGTTCTCAGACATGCACCGTGCTCTGTTCTTCCTGGCTTTGTCCAGGTTAGCAGCATGCACAAACACACTCAGGAACTCAGCTCCTGTGGTGACATAGATATGGCTTACAACAGAACATGTCCTGCTGCACTAGTAAAAGGCATATTTCATCATAAACTGTAAGGCTACTCTATCGCATTTGTTGTACTTTGAGGCACCTGAATGAAACAAGACTTTCCATCTTGGCGCTGCTGAACAGCCAGTGCTAAAAGTATTGACCTGCTTACAAGCAGGGAAACATTCCAGTTATGTAAACAGCAGAGAAGTATTTTTTTTCTCTGCATTCCTAGAGTAAGCTGGCTTTAGCTGAGTCCATAACTTCTGTGTGTGCTGTTCCCTTTGCTGCCTCCATAAGCATAAATTGGGTTTTTTTAGAACCACAGCCTGCTAAGTAACCCTTCCTAAGCAAGGGGTTTCAATGTGTTCTTGCAAAAGCCAGCAAAAGATTTTGAAAAGAAATTGAGTGACCAGCTCTAAAATGCATTTCCAAAATAAGCAAAAACTGCTATGCTAGATGAGGCCAAATGCTGCTCTGAGCAGCGATTGTTTCCAACAACAGTTGCTACAGACAGTTGAAGAAAACTTTACAACAGGACAAGTTAAGATCTCATTTTTTCCCTCCTGCTCTTCTTCCTCTTCTTCTTCTTCTTCTTGAAGTATTGAGTACAATAAAGATTAATAACCAAACACAGTTCTCTTTCTTGAATATCTTGAACCTGTTTTAACCTGTTAATATCACTGTCCTTTGCAAGATTCCATCCTAGTGATTTTCAGTCCAACTTCTGTAGTGTGTAAAGTAGAGAAGAGATCAAAAAAGGAGGGAAAGAACATATTTTTGATGATTTAACTTGGCTGCTTTTCCTTTCAGGTCAATTGCCTCTAACCCTTGAATTATTACTAGTAATTATTCTCAATCCTCTACACTTTCACTTCTTATAGTTACATTCTCAAGCATTATATTCCCAGAAGCAAGAGTTATTTCACGTACATGATGGTTTTTCTCTTGTTTGCTTTGACTTCGAGATGAGGCAAGAAAACCGGCCTGTAATGTTATTAATCTGGCTATCTGACCAGTTCATATAGGACTGCAATGCTTTGTATTTTATCTTTCTCTCTGTAGCTGTAAGAGAAAGCTGCATCTTTTATTTTTCCCCACAACATATACAGGGTCTTGAAATTCATGGAGTGCAAGAATACTGTCACAACAGTGCACAGTGGGCTCTGTTTTTCCTTCATTTGGATTGACTCTCCACCTTGACTGCAACAACAGAAAACAGGTGAAATTATGCTTGAAGTTAAATAAAAATCTGAGATTTTTCTTGTGCAACTCAAGCTCACTTCTTCACTCATTTATTCGGGAATGTTGTTGGCAATGTATGTTGCAATCAATTCAATCCTACATTCATCCTACTTAATTGACTTCACCCTATCAACAAAATTATTATAAATTTTCTGGTTCATTGCCTTTTCAAATTCAGCTTGAACAAGTATTGGTCTTCTAATATGGAGTGCAACTGCTTCACCTTGTAGTGACTCTTTCAGATGTATTTCAGGCAGAAGACAGAGCAGAACAGACAGATTAACTTCACCTATTTGATAACTAGTATCCACAGAGTCCTCAAAGTAAGGCTTCTCTGGAATGTCAGAGATAACGAAAGCCCCACATAACTAAACAAACAGCTCAGAACAATAAAGTGATCCATGCAATTTCCTGTATTGGCTCTCTGGAGTCCATGGGCTCATGAGGCTCCTGAAAGAGCAGGAAAAAGACAACCAGCTCAGCCAAAAAGAGATGTACTGCCATAAAACAAACACTCTGCAAGGACTGTGTCAGCTGCAGTGGGTGCCATTTCACCTTTTTAAACTGCAATCAAAATTGAGATTACCAGAAAAAAGAAACAGTTTGGAAAGTTTGAAGGATGTGTGTGTCAGTTCTTGCTCAGAAACAGTAATTCTACTTTGACCCCAGCATTAGCATTTATAAGTGTGGAAAATACATTATGAAAACCTAATTTTCAGGTGCATATCAGAGTTTCATTTCACATAAACATGTGGAAATGGGGACCATGTTCTCAAATGTTGAATCTTGCCATCTTTCTACTGAATCCAGAGACAGTTGCGTTGGTGGGTACATTGTTTTGCAACACGTAGTTTATCTGAGTAGCCTGTAGCATTATATATGCACCTGTTTTCATTAATTATTGAAAAGTTCATGGATTTGTGGAATGAGATGTTTTCTCCCTACGACTTTTTATTCCTGTTGGATTTTCTTTTTATTTTTTAATTAT
>VZTB01014291.1:20413-140126 GCA_013397245.1 Thryothorus ludovicianus | reverse complement strand
GGGAAGCTGTTAATTTTTCCAAGTCCTTAGGCTTGATGAAATTATTTTACTTATTTGGGTTTAAAGTGTGTATTGCTCCTGACAAAAAAAAAAAAGGAACAAGAAAATCTATCAATATTCTCTTTATGAAAGAGAGATTTCACAGTAGCATTAATTTATCTTTGTCTGGTTCACCAAGTATGCCTACATTTGTTTGTTGTATGGCTTTACTGTTTCGTGCTTCAGATTGTGAGTATCTAGGATTTAGCCTCTTTTCCATGTTCTGTTTATTCACTGTTAATTATTTTTCAAGCTGAGTTGCTTGAGAACAAGAAAAATTTAGCTTCCATTACCCTCTATTGAAGGACAGGCTTTCCTATTGCATAGAGTCTGCATGGGATTGTAAGATGCTCTTGTATGGGAACTTTTTGATGCTTTCTGATGTTAATGGTTTGTTGTCTTTCTTTTCAGTCATGTTTTTGATTTATTGTTGAATATGAAACACAAAATATCATTTTGGTTTTAGATTACTTTCATACTGAAAATACTTCTTTAAATGACACATTCAAATGAGTAGAAGTACTTACAGGCCCTTAAGCTGTGACTGTGTAAAAAGTGTACTTGTAGCTATAACAAGAGAAAAATTATTGCAGATGAAGAACAGTATTAAATCATGCAAGTATGACAATTTTGCAGTTCTGGAGTTGTTATCAGCAATACAGAATACGAGTGGCTAACTACACAGTATTTAATTGGTGTAAAATACTGATGAAGTAATGCTTGTGAATGCACATGTCATATTGTTAATAACATAGAATTGATAACTATCTTTTGAGAGGGAGAAGAATTTTAACATTACCTAATTCTTATTTCCAAGCTATAAATATGTAAATCTAAGTCTATTTATATAACCAAAGTTGTGCAACAGTAATCTCTCAGTTATGCTGTTGCTTATTCCTTAATTAGCTGCAACACCTTTCTCTGCTGTCTGCAGAAGCATTACCAAAGGTTAGAGAATCCCCGAAAAACAGAGTAAAGCTCTCTATCAAAAGAATGGCTATGAACGCTTTGCTCCTAGTTGTCTCTTGTGATGACTTTTCACCAACAGGTAAGATTTATTTCAAGTCTTGTTATAATCATGATGAGGAATTTCTTATTTCACATATGATATTATGGATCCTAGAAATGTTAGGAAAACATAGTTTTCACTAATTTTTTCCTGAAAGTGCTCTGCTGTCTTGTGTTCAGTATGGGAGTGAACACCAGGCCTCTCTGTGAGTTTAATTCCTTCATCTTTCAGATGGAGTTTTTCTTTCTTTGTCTACAAGCATTTTTTCAGCCTCATTGCGTGAGGTCTTATTCACAATCAAAATATTAGGATTTCAACTGAATCTTAGTCTGAAGAACAAGTCTTGAAAGATTCACTGTGAAGAACGGAGCATTCAGTGCCAGCCTTCAAGTAGAAACAGCAAAATTATTGTTAATACCTTATGCCAAATCATTCTGTCAAAATAGGGCCAGCCAACAGCTGTGTAGCTCCTTCCATGTTCTCCTTATGTCATGTGTGGTGTTTTCTATGGTATCTAGACTCTTCTCAGCAGCAGTCATGCATTTTACCCATTTTGTTTGTTTTGGCAGGCAGGTCTATCACTTTGCTTTCAGAAGTTCTCATAACATTCTTCTCTCTATGTGTTTTTCTTAATTTTTCCTCCCCTTAGGGTGTCCTATCATCTCTGTACAAAGGGATTGCTGGGATGAGAGCAGTGTTGGTAATTGCACAGGTCAAAGGCAGCTGATTTTAGGTTTAAGCATTCCTGCTTTTCAGTAACATGTGTGAAAGCTTTTAGGTGACTGTTGTTCAAAGCTGCAGGATCAGCCCACTTGAGAAGGTGCATCTATTTGGGTATCTAGTTGCATTGATGTCTGTAAAACACCTCAATGAAGCCAAGGCTAGATTTTGTTACAGAAATAGAATCTTCAGATTTAACCTCTATTTAATATTTGCAAAGTCTTGTTCAGGTACCAAATTCATACAGACATTTCTCTGTGTTACTAAAACTGAGAAATACGTAATTTCAAAATGTGTGGTTTTGCTTTAGTTTTCTTGAATCTTCCTTTGTGACATGCCTTTGCATTCTATTTGTGATTTATTTAATGTTTGAGCAAAGCTGATTAATTTCTTGATTTTTTAAAATTATTTTTGTTCCATTTTTCAGTGCATTTAAACAAACCGGAAAAGCATCTGGAATACAATTTATATATTTGCTGTTACCTAGCTATATTTGCTGTTACTTTCTCTGTGTTGATGAGACAGAAACTGTTTTCACAATAACATTTGAAGATTTTTAATTAGTTGCTTTATTTTCACCCTTATAGTTAGTTAAAATACTGCCATTAGTTTTGCTTTCTGATAGGTATGTCCTTCAGTACCGGTTTCCTAAAAATCCATGGAAAAAAGAGCAAATACTACAGATTGGGATAATTTATTCAAAAAATGTCTGTTGTCCCTGACTTATCTGCCGAGATTTGTGTTTTCATCTACCTAGTTGGTGTTTTAGTTTCTAGTAATCTCTAGTTTAAAGTAGAGATTATTACATGTTGAAAAAGTTTTTTGTGGACATATTATACACCAGAAAATATTCAAGAACTGCTACTTAAGCAACTGATGGCTCAATTGAGAGTACAAAATTTATGAGGACAAACAAACAGTATGTACTATAAGGTACACCTGCAACACCATGGGAACAATATCAGAATAAAAAGATTTTAAAACTCAGCCATATATACAGTGATCAATTATACTGTTTTCTTGAAAAATGTGATGATATTTAAAGATGGACCAGAAGTATTCCTGTCCTTTTGCGCAGTAAATGCCAACTTAATGTTTCAGCAATAGCCTTGTTTGCATATGGATTTTACAAAAATCCATTGAAGATTATTTGAAAACCAGCTCATTAGAATGACAGATTGCTTACCAAATTTTGTTTTCTTGTCAACCAATATTGGTTACATTCAATTAAACAAGGTTGTACTTTCTAAAAACATAATCTCAGTCAGCAGCTGAGTGCCTTGCTTATATCTGCAAATCAAATTCCTAATTTCTAGATGTAGTTGGAAGATTGTTGGAAGTTGTGAATGTTTCTAAAATTTCTCCTTTTCATACAGCTTTCACATTTTCACTACCTCTGTTCTACTATATATGTTGTTCGAGTACCAACACCGCAGATTATTATGTGAGGGTGAGGGAAAAGCTTTAAACAAAAGCAATTGTCAGCTTTCTGTCATGGTATGTTGTCAGATGTTTGACAAGCTGTCTCTTGGCCACAGACCATCTGGTTATAGAGGAGTTGACTACTCTTCTGAGGAACCAGCAAAATGTGACTCCACAAAGCACTGGCTCCATGTCATTTGGTCATGTCAATATAAAAAAGGTTTGGGGTGTAGTAATCCCAGTTCTGACATTATCTTATTGATTGACTGATATTCTTAAACTTTCTATGCTAAGTTGTCATCCCACAAAACAAGAAAGTATTATTAACTAACTTGATCTGAGTGTTGGAAAAAGTGATTTGTCAGTGTTTACAAAATGTTACAACATAATTATAAGTATAATTAAAGAAGAATCATGTAATAGAGAGAATATGTGTGGTAAAAAGGTGAAGTAAAAAATGGAAAAAAGAAATGAAGTGGTGTAGTTAAGTGGACCTTATGCAGGCCAAGACAAGAACTGAGAATTAGAGTGTACATTGTGTGTGCATTCTACCATGCAAAACAAGGGAAGAAAGGTGCTGCATTTGAAGGAGGGAGAAACTGAAGAACTTGGAGAGGGAAGACTTATGTTTCCTCCTCTCAGCTATGAAGGAGGAGAAGTAAATTCCTTTATTAAACTTACTTAAAAATATTGTTAATGGCTTTCTAAAATTTGTGTTCCATCCATTAGTAACACATCATTTTTGACAAAGCTGCCTTGCAAATGAATGTGTGGGAATTGCATTGATTTGGAAAATGCATGCTAAAACCATAAATAAAATGAGATCAGAATCATATTTTAATAATCAGATGCTCTGACATGCTTCTTGGTGACCTTTCTCACAGTACTACTTAGTACTTAACCATGGTAGAAATTATTTCAGGTAGTCAGCAGGGTATTTAGGTCCTGTTTTTTGTGTAAGTAATATATTAATGCATGTTCTGCTTAAATGGCAAATTTATCCTAAGATCTCTTGGCTGTTGTGTAATTTTATTCTTTTAATGTTTTTAAATATGCTGAGGTTAATTACTCTGAATTACTTTCTGTGCAGAGTTTTCTGCTCTGAAATCTTCTCTTATATCTGTATGCTGGGCTTGCTAATGTCCACTGAAAGTAAAACTGATCCTAGTCTCACTATTATTGTACTTGCTGACCCTTATTCAGTGGTTTAGAATTCAGATAATCGAGATTTACTTTTTTTTTTTGGTCATTGCTTTTAAAAGAGAATCTTGGCTCTTGAGTGTTCTTCGGCTCTTACGATAAAATTTTAACTAGTGTTTTCCATTTGCCAAATTATTTGGAAGTATTGATAGTTTGCTTTTAAACATAACAATGACGTGTGAATTATAATTTCATTGTACTGTGACAGTGTCTAGCCTTTCTAAAACTCTGCAGTGGGGCGTGAGCAGGCGTTCTACTTGTGTACTACTCATCTGCTTACATGTTTAGTTTATACATTATTTATTAGACTTATGGGCATGAAATTAAAAAATTGAATTAATAATGTGACTTTGATGTAAAGCAGAAGTTGCTTATTTATATATGACAAGCAATTAGGAAAAAAACACTTAGTTTAGTTGAATGCATTTTTGCTTACTTTCAAACCCAGCACAGCCTCATGAATAAATGTTTGACTCCAGGTTACTAGATTTGTGTTTTGATTAGAAACAACTCAGAGGTGAGGTAAGTTTGTTAACTTATATGTAATGGGCACAGGAAAATGTGAAGGTGACCCAGTTATGTGGCTTCAGCAGCTCCTGCTGTTGTTTGCTCCTGGAGATCAGGAATCTGTGAGCAGCCCCTGTCAGCACAGGTGTGGTCATCCAGTGCACAGCCAGCACAGGAACCCTGCGTGAGTGACCTGTGAGTCACACACAGCTCAAGAATGTCACCTTTTCCTTTCTCTGTTTCTTGCACACTTTTATAATGAGTTTCATTGATTAGGAAAGTCTATGTGTGCTGAACTCATTGAAAAGTAGATCAGAGTTGTTTTGATCTTTGAAATATCATCATTGCAAGGAAGTAAGAATATGTAGAGAATGCAGTTGGGTGGGTATGGGTGCTACTCAGTGCTGTGGAATCACTGCACGTGGAAGGATGGTTAACATGAAGGGTGTAAACAGTTAAGATTTATGGTCTAAATTTTCTGAATGTCTTACTGTACATTTTTTTTTAAGTATTAAAATGAAAATAAATGAAAACTTGTTTTGCTGCATTTGAAGTGTTCAGAAATAGACAGGGAGAGGAATGGTAGGAGGAAATCTAGTCATGCCTACAGCATTTTATCTGCCTTAATGCTACAGGTTGCAACTGGCTCATAGTGACAAAGAAAACAAAAATGTTTTATTTGAATTTTGATGCTTTTCTTTTTGTAGCTTTTTGAAGCAAGACACCATTACACTGCTACAAAAAAAAGAGAAGTGTTTATATCTAAGTGTTTCTCTTACTAATAGAATATAAATTTTTAAAGATGCATATGTTTCTGAGGCCTAAACTCTACAAAAACACTTTTCTTTCTTGAAATTCCAGTAGTTCTAAGCTGCTGGGCATTGTATAAATAATCATTCAAACTCATTTGTTGATGGTTTGCCAAAACTTTGAAGTGAAGTAATTTTTCTCAGAGGTTAGAAAACCTTAATTCAAAATTATAATTTCATGGAAAATTTTTCTAATTATTATTATGTAGAAACTCATTTATTTCTTTATTTCTTTTAAAATTATTACTTTAGAAGAAAAAGGATAAATTCTATTTATATAAGTGCTTCCAAACATCTGCAGTTCAAAGTACATAATTCACAGTGACACCAAAGGTTGGTTTGTGTTTTGACTGGATGACTCTGGTATTATTTTTGTCTGCAAAGGAAAGAGTGTATAGCATCCAAGTGGTGCAAGATGTTTGCCTCTCCAGAAATTGTGATGAATTTGGGACAAGGAGCAGACTGTTAAGAAAAAAATATTGAGGAGAGGGGGAAGAAAGGCAGTCAGAGTGGGAACACTTGTGTTCCATTTGGCATATTTGAGCTGGGAGCCAGTCTGAAGTACTGATCATTATAAACAAAGTAAGAAAAGGTGAACAAAACTGACTAAGAGAAGAATCAGTTGAATTGGTTTTGTTTGTTTCACATGCTTATTTATTGTATTCATGTTTCCACAGGTGAAGACTTAAAAATATAACAGATGAAAAAGTAGCTTTGTTTCTTCATCCTTTTCAAGTTCGGTGTCTGGAATAATTATTTGTACTTCAGTTGATCGCTGCAATGAATATGTGTTAAATCATTTCAAAACATAGATGCACTTTATCACTTCTGAAAGTATTGTGCTGTAGAGTAGTAGGATCTCAGTACCCCATAAACTTATCTTTCAGTGGTATTGATGCATTTTCCATCAATCTATGATATGTCACTTACTTTGCTCATGAGTCTTTTACTTAAAATGCATAAAGGAAAAAAATGCATGTGGGAAAATAGTTCTGCCATTTAGATGGACTAACTTTCCCAGAAGTTGGAGAATATAAACCATTTTCCCAAGTTATTCAGTAGAAACTAGGTTATTTTTATTTCACACTACTTCAGTATTCCAGTTCAGCAAGGTCTTCATACATAAAAGTCCACAGAATGTGGCAGAGTACTCAGTGTTTGAAGTGAAGGCACTGATATGCAATCAAGTCATTATGCACTGGCTGACCCAGAGTGAGTGACTTAGCACTCACTTTTGATTTTTGTGTGACTTGAATAAAAATATGTTAACCTTAAGTTTAATCACAGAATTAAGCTGTTTGTGGGAGACTCTGGTGATGTATTTTTAAACTAGGGAGGCCTCATAAGACTTAACTGGTGTGATCAGATCAGACCAAAGATCCACCTGCCTGGCCAGCCTGAGCTCACTCAGGTCAGTACAGGAACAAGCACTTTACAATAGCTCCATCTGGGCACTGGGGCTTTGTTCAGCAAGCTCCTCAAGAGTACTCTTGTGTGTTTATGCCAGTGCTGATTCTTAAATTTGTAAGCGCTGCAAGTTCTGATAAGGACTTAAGATGAACAAATGCATTCTAATGAAATATTATCTTTTGTATTTACTAATTGAATAAGACAATCAAATACTATTCAGCATTGAGGAAAGAATTTGGCACAGAATTTTACCTCATATTAGTACATTTGTTTCATTAGACTTTGACCCCCATACCTTTAATAACGGAGACAAATCAATTCCTTTCCTTTTTCCTTAGCATATAAATGGCATAATGTGTTGACTTTTTTTCCCTAGCATATTGCCATAAGTTCAGGAGAGGTTAGTTTGGATTCCTTGTAATGAAAGGCAATGAAGAATATTATATGCCATATAGTAATATTAAAAGCAAATATAGATGTAACAGGATTAAATAGCCACCAGGACTGCATTTGTGTAGTAAGGAAGTGTTATGGTTTTCTGTTATATTCATTTCAGCAGTTGCTTCTTGAGCCAGCTAACATCACAATACCCTTTCCTGGGTCAAATCTGTGCTGAAATACAACATGAGAAATTCATCTGACATTACCATCCTAGTTTGATGAGATCAGAGCAAGGGACCCTGGTGTAGCAAAATATTTATGTCTCTTTGAAAGCACGTGAACAGCCTGATTGATGTAAGGAGTGCAGAGCTAAACAGATTTCTGCATGAAACCTCTGGGGATAGGTGCTGTCTTCATACAGACTGCACAGGGACCAAATGGTTGGGGACAGGAGGTTGCTCTTCTCGATGGAATTTGCTGTATTCCATCTTTGTCCTTACTAACATTAGTTCTCCAATAGCTTGCAGGTTTCTCTTTGCTTTTGTGTAATATCTGAACCTTTTACTTTGAGAACATCTCACTGAGGAATCATGTTAAATAGCAATCAAAAAATAACTCATCAATCTGTGTAGATGTGGCAGGAACTGTAACACTATGTTAACGTGTTACAGGTACAAGTTGAAGAAAGAAATGCTGAAAAGCTGACAGCACGTTAAAGATGATTTGTTTATACAAGTGCTAAAGTTATGTTTGATATGTTAATGCAACCTCATTTTCTAGTAAAGGCCAAACACTATTAAGTGGTTATTTGCATTGATTTTTCTATCTTCTGAAATACTTGATTTAAGGTAAACCATCTTTGGTCCTTTTGTATAACTGGAATTGGGGCTGTCTTTTAATAGTCACTTTCTGGCTGGGCCTCATGAAGTATCTCAGTGATACAATATCTCAATTTTCCTGGTCCATTTCTTGGCCTTGCCATGACCGTTTTAGCAGATGCTCCTTTTTCAGTTTGTCTGGATTTTCCATTTGGTGTTCCAACACTCCCACCTGGAGAGTCACTGAAAGGGGTCAGCACCCACTGCAGCTTGAACCAGTGCCTCTCACAAACATCCTGATTCTGCTGAATCATGTTACCTGATGCTCATTTAGAAAGACTCAACAGTAGCCATTAAAATGGAAACAATAGTTTACATTTTAAGATGGGAGTGAAGGATATGTTTACCTGCTGTCTTTCTTTGCTTTCCTGGTATGTTACCTGCTTTGCTTTTCATTTTATGTCTTAGCTGCATGTGCTGTGTACATATCCTGTGCTGGGTACAAAGGTATTTGTTTCAAAAGACTGAGTGTATTTAGAAGAGCTGCATGGTGGAAATGCAGTTAAAAAGAAGAATGTGTCCCTTGGCTGGGAATGCATGATGTTGTACTGGCAGCTGTACAGCTGGGCAGTGATGGTTTCTCAAGGAACACTTGGAGTAGGCTTAATGAGGTTCACTGTCTGTCAAGTGCATTGTCTGTTTATCACCTGAATTAGGCTATCTCAGGTAGGAGACTTTTGGGGGGAAATACCTTCAGACAGGAGAACTAATGTGTGGGTTTGAAAGATGAGAGGAAACCTTTGACAGGATTGATTTTGGGGATGGGTTTTTCTGTACCTCTCAATATTGCCTCTGTGGCTACAGAACTGTGAATGCACACAGTAGATCACACTTAGTAAGTTGTTTGTCTGATACCTTTATAAAATTATGTTACCATTTCTGAGGCTTTAATATCCTTTACTCGGCAAAGTCATCAGTGTTCTGGTCAAGACATTCTCTCGTTGACATGTGTCTACATTGCTCTCATATTCCTTGATGTACTCAAAGTATTTGAGGTAGAGAAGCAGTTTTCTCAATTAACCGCCTGTGTTTCATAACATGTTGAATTCATGGGAATTTGCATTTAAGAGCACAATTAAACCTCAGATCCAATTTTTAGGTAACCTGTGTTGCACAAAATTAATTGTCTGTTTGAACTTTTCCCCAGTGTGAATTTTCACAAATTTAAGATAACAGAATTTAGACATAGTATTTCAAATTAAACACTTCCTTTAGCTTTCAGCTTTCATACAAGGATATATCCAACATTTCCTTTCTGTCAGTACCAAATTGGATGATGTCTTCTCTTCATTGTGCTCCAAAAAGTATTTTTATGTATGTTTTTAGAAGGAAATTCAATTTCTTACTTGCAGCTGTTGGCATTTTAGAGCCCTGGAGTGAACCAATAAAAACACATGTTCTCTTAAAGAACATCTATTTTTACTGGATCTTGCTAACAACTAGTGACACAGAATTCAAAAAATGTTGGCTCAAATGAATAGAAGGGCTGCATTGTTTTGAATTCTATTTTTAAATTTTTCTTTACAGCAAAGTTACACTAAAATTTCATATGCTCCTGTTCTTATGAAAAAAAGTACTTGCCTTTAGAATGCTATTTTAATATTTTAAAAGTAGCTCAGGTATCAAAGTTGTAAAGTATGAAATTTTATTAAGACATACACAGTGTTGCTGTTTAAGACTATTATTATAATGCTTTCACAAAAAGGTTAATTGAAGATTTTACTTCTTAAGACAGCCAAGAATAAATCAGAATATCTTCTGTTTATGCATTGTTTCTTACATAGTAAAACACTTGGGTGCAGAGGTCAAATTACATCACCATTTCTTTCAATGTGTCTCAAATCTAATTCAAGCAGTATACAGGTTAAAAATGCCCCAGTTTGTTTGTTTGTTTGGTTTGGTTTTTTTCCAGATATCAACACTCTCGGTAGAAATAAAATGAAAGAGAAATTACAAAATGTTCCCAAGTTTGATGTAGATATAATCATATCAAGGTTGACTTGATAGGGAGGTTCATCCATTTTATGTTGCCTGTGTTGCATCTTTACTGCACTTTACTTGTTCTTTGTTCTGCAAGATCCTTGAGTCGCACTGGTGCTCTTTATTTCAGTGTCCTGTCTTCACAAGAGTGAAGGGGAGAGCAGAATTAAGATTGCACCCATGCTCTCATTGATCCTTTCTCATGTAGTCCTGTGGCTAAATTTTACTCTTAGCATATTTTCATGTACCTTTTGGAATCAAGAGGATAGCATGATTATAAATGCAGGTTTTAAAGGTAAATTGAGATTTTAGTCTTTTTATTCTATGTAAGTTTTACTCTACATAAACTTGTTTTGTTGTCAAAATTGTGGATTCCAAAACACTGTTTTGAAGAAGAATGTTGGCAAAGCAGAAAAGTGTGTGTCCTGGTGATCATACATGATGCAATGTATAGTACCCATGGTGGCAGGTTGACTTTTTTTAAATGGTGTTTAGATCACATAAACTAAGGAAAAGATATTGCTAGAGAAAGACCCCAAACATAATCTGTGTTTAGTTCTTTAATAGTTTTATTAGCATCTGCATATCTGCAAACATAAAATTTTCATGCTGGAAATGGAAAAAGAGTTACTCTGGGATTCTGTGATTTGTGATTCTGTGTGTGTGTGTGTGTGTGTGTGTGATAAACAGACGTTAATCATCTCAAATATGTGAAAATACTTACAGTCAAATGTATCTTAATATTTTTTCTGTATTTCCCTATCTATGGGAAAATGTCTTTTTTTCTTGCAATATAAATGAAACTGTACATTAAGGAAGTTTACAACACACACTGAGAGAATGTACTAGGCCAGAAAAATTCACTGCCTTTAAAATAGGTAATCCTATTAGAAATAAGATGGGATTTCTAAAGGAAGTAATGAAATATAACAACACTTATGTGAATGGAATTTTTCATATACTTTTAGACTCCTACAAGTGTTTAAAATTTATTCAAATAGAGGATTGGATCATTCTGGTTTATATACTATACTGAATACTTGATGAACAATACATTGTTAGGTCTTATTTTGTGTTTAAGAATTGTATGTATTGACATGTCTAAAATTTCTGTCTCAAGATTCTTTAGCATTCCTTATATTACTTACACCTCATTTGTAATTTTTTCAGTTCTGAAGCTTTGTGTTTCACAGTTTTTCTTTTTCTAGAGTTTACATGAGCCAGGCTTCGTTGTCCCATATACTGAATTGCTCAGGAATAGGGTGCATATACATAATGGGAAGCTCAGTTCTGTGTTGTCCACAGTCACTAAGATTCTACAAGAGTGACATATGCAGGTCTTTCATTTGAGACAGCAATGCTTACATGGGTACTATATCACAATTCTTAGTCCTTTTTTCGTAGTTTTCAGAAAGTATGTATTAAAATATTTTTTATTAATTAATTGTCTTTTGTTCCCACAGTCTGTTAGCTTTGGGTTTTGGTGATCATATCCAAACTACTTGCTTGTAATGCACTGTTGTAAAATGCTTCTCCTGGTACTCTACTTTTCCCTAGTTCTAACAGTTGTTCCCGTATGTCTTCTTGGTACTTCATCTGTTTTGTTTACTTTTTTTGTTTTGTAAAACAGTTTTTTTGGTAAGGCAAAGAACTGTCTGCAGACAGCTAATTGCTCTTTCAAACTGAGGAACTGGGCAAAACCTTTTAAAGTTAATGTAAAAAAGAGCAAAATACAATTTGGTTTACAACTTGCAGATTTTTAATCATTAAAATAAATGCTCAGCAGACAGCAGTAAGTCTACATGCATAAGCACACAGTAGCAAGTGCTGATTTCTTCATTTTTTGTCATTAAGTTAAATAGTTAAAGAAAACAATCTTAGAAAATTAGAGTAACCTCTTAGTATGAAAAATACAGGTCTAAAAATTTAATCTATGTTTTCTAATAAAAGGCTGTATCCTTGATTTGGGAGAAGGGTCTTACATTTGCTTGCATTTCAAAAAGCATTATTTTTTTCCTTTATATCTACTTAATACATAAAAGTTAAAATCTAGCCATATACTGACATAACTAAGAGCAGAAATTCAACCCAACATTCTGATCAATATCTTATCCAATACTTAGCCTTTTTGGCATACTGTTGGACCAGGAAGGAACTGAATAATGATACACATTTTAAAAACGTAGCTTTAGTACTGCCTGGGGTTCTAACTTGCTTTTGTCTGATGCTTTCACTACTGCAGAAATGGTGATGGGGTTATTTACGTTAAGTCATTTGGCTTGTTGAAAAAAAATATGCCCACACTCCTCTACTTAATGGGATTCTTTCCTCGTTGCAGTGCAAACGGCTGGAGCAGGAGCTTCATCATCTGAAAGAGCAGAACCAGACTTCAGCAAACAACACGAGACATATGACTGCTGAAAACAATCAAGAACGTGCTCTGAAGGTAAATCTCCATTTCTTCTTGCAGGCAAATTAAGGTTGTAAGCCCCTGGTGCCAGCTTTCTGGGCTGCATATATCAGTTGTGTACATTTCGGCAGAAGTGAGCTATGGTGTTTGCCAACAACTGCTTCTTTAAACACAGATACAGCACCCTTCTGTTATGGTTTTATTTTATTTTGCGTATGAAAGCAACAAGAAAAAATAACATATCCTCCAAATTATTGGGCTGGTAATTAACACTAAATTCTTGAGAACTGTCCTTTCAATATTACATTTTATAAGGTGAAGAAAACTGCAACTATTTGCCTCGTGGTACCTTTACAAAACTAATATTTTAAAGCTTGGCTGTTTGATCTGCTCCCAGCAGTGTGTGCTATATTAATAACATTGTTGACCGATACTACTAGTGACCACATAGTTGATACTACTATTTGCAAAAGGGTAGCTACTTGGAATTGGGAGGAGGAATAATAAGTCTTGTCAATAAGAATAAAAATGAGCAGAGAGGCGGGAGAGGGTCAGAGAAAGGACAGTGTAAAGTGACAGGTTATTGCTGCTTTGAGAAAGGGAAATTGTAATGTCAGTGGAATTGATAGCTACATACCCTGCACTCTCACCACTAGCCAGGTAAGATGTGCAAGCATTGTGCACACCTCTTCAGCCACTTTATTCTTAAAAATCTCTTTTATCGGTAGTGAAGATACAATACAAATACAGAAGTTACTCTGTTTATACTGCGTTGTCATTTTAAAACTGTTTGATTTAGACAGTAAGATCCAAAGGTGTCTCATTTATAGATAGAATTTCTTCTGCCTCCTTTTTCTATTTTTTTTATTTGATAAACATCATTATAGATACAACAAGTTGACCAAAGCAAAGTATAAGAATAAAAGTAAATCCTCGTGTAGTTTGATATATCTAAGTAAGAAAAACAATATAATAATAATTATAAATGGAGAGATTCTACATGCCACACAAATGCCGTATATTCTATGGGTTTATAATTGCCATCAAAATCTACAGTGAATATTACAAAATCAGGTGTGCAATACTGAAAGCAGATGACTAGAAATGGAGATCATCAACATTCAGAGCTCCTGCCCACTGCAATAACAGCATTGTTTTAAATCTGGTGTCACTAGAAGTTAGTGCTTGCCAGGGATGCTACTTATTGAATGTAGTATTGTTTTACATTAATTGCATGGAGACTTGTTTTTTCTGTGTCATTGAAAATATTGTGCAGAGAGCCTTTCTGCTAGAAAAAAGTTTTATTTAAGCTATGCTTTTTGCATTTAATATTGTCTGACATAATGCTTACAGAGTAATTATATTTTCAGAGCAAGAAGTGATTTGATAGTTCAGAGCGTTACTAGGATTTCATTCTAAGCCTGATATTGCTCTCCCAGCACCTAATCTTTAAAGAATTTCATTTCTGACTGTCACAGGAATTTTTTTATTTTTCGAAGTTAAAGGTTAATTGATCATAGTCTCTTAGAGATGAGAGTCTGGGGAGGAAAAAAAAGACTGCTTTTCAGTTTTTTTTAAATTTAACTTTTTTAATGTTGTAGCTCTGTAGAGTTTGTCTCAGTTCCTATTACTGTTGCCTACAGTAAGGAAAGGTCCTTTGTTGTATTTTTTAAAAGGCCAAGTTGAATTCTTGACCTGGAAAACTTTAAAATGCCCTAATAAAATAATGCCAACAGTAGTTAGCTTTGATGTACAGCACATGAGCACGCAACCTGACCTCATGTGAATGAAAAGCTTATCACCCACTTTTAGTGTAACCACAGCCTGGAAAACTGATGTCTGGTAAGGATGAAAGTCATGGCAGTGACTGTCTTGGGTGTGGGTTTGGTCAGTGCTCTGGGGCTGGCTGCACATGGCTGGGGCACTCCTGCTGCTGTCAACAGCACAGCTCCCAGAGAAAGAAACAGCCAGCCAGGGCCTGTGAGGGGTCACTCTCCTCCCCTGGGAAACCCTCGTGTTCCTGGCTGTCACCTCCTGCCTCTTGTATGCACTCAGCAGCTCTTGTAAGGCTGCACACAGAGTGCAGGTGCAGACCCAAGCATCCCAGTGCTCTCCACTGCAGAGCACCTCTGGACATTTGACCATTTTCAGAGAAATAGGACGCATCATTTGTCTCTGTGGTACTGGATAAATATCAACTCAGCTTTTATTGTCATCATAATCCAAGGAATTGCATTTTTTTAAACCACCTCCACATGCAAACTGGGGAGTGTGCTGTGTGTTATTAACCTGTCCAGCAGAAGAAATCCACTATTTCTTCTGAGTCTGTCCAAGACAGTTTGTATCAAGGAAGATTTTTTTATAAAAACTGTAATTTTCCCTAGTCCCTTACACTTAATTAACATTGAGGCAATCTGTTGATTCAGTTTGGCAAAAGTTGTATCCTGAGGATGAGGAATTTGATCTGCTCTAGATTTTCTTAAGGGAGTAACAGAAGTGTAAACATCAGTTGTGGTGTAGGGATATTTGCAATCTAAACTGGATAAAAATAAGATAATCAGGATCAGCTAGATTAAGGATGGCGTGAAAGTTTGTGATAAAAGATGAGATCATTACCTCTGTGGGACCCTGAAATACACTTAAGAACAAAACCCAATTGCTATTGTTTCTTTTTTACTTTTTAAAATCATCTCACAGTAGTGAGTTGCTTGGAAGGAAAAAAGTGTAAGACCAATCCATGAAAAACCTATTTCAT
The DNA here is from genome assembly GCA_013397245.1 of Thryothorus ludovicianus. Classification (NCBI taxonomy): domain Eukaryota; kingdom Metazoa; phylum Chordata; class Aves; order Passeriformes; family Certhiidae; genus Thryothorus; species Thryothorus ludovicianus. The sequence continues at coordinate 124,606 of VZTB01014291.1, read as the reverse complement.
TCAACTGATATTAGAGTCTAATAGGTAAAATAGGCTGAGAGCTTTCAGTTTTATTTTTTGATACATCAGCTCACAGGGCTAATGCCACCCTTCTTTGAGGCAGTAGCCATCCATGGTCAGGAGTGAGGCAAAGAGGAGGGAGACACATTATAATTGTGGGAGATGTGTGGTGGCAGTAATTTGGCTAGGTTCAGCATCTGGAAATCACAAGGATGATATAAGTAGTCTTTTGCAGATTTTTGTTTTTACACATTTAGATTCCATGTCACACTTGAGGATAATGTGAAAAATAAAACACATGGCACAGAAGGCATGCAGTGCACATTGTAACATGCTATTTCATCTTACTGTGCCATATAACATCTGCACATCTTGGTAAGACAGCTCTTCTGAACTGATCTCTGCGTACATATTAGTAGTATGGATTTAAAATTTATATCTTTAATGTATTTATTGCACAGAAAATTCCTTATAGTATTTTGGACCATTCAGCCCCACAATGGCAAACTGGCACTCCCAATTTTTATAATATTCTTATTGGTCATAGGGGATTGTATTAATTGACTGAAAAGGCCAATTCCAAATCTTCCCTCCAGGCAATGCCCACAGCTGCACAGAGGTCATGCAGAGAAGCATGTGGGCCTCTATTTCCATAGTTAAAGTAAAATAATCCTCTTCTTTGTGAAACCATTTTTTAAAATCTCTTATTATATTTCACATTGAATTATAGCTAAATCTTTTAGGGATAATTGCTTCCTAAGGGTCTATACATTTGCGCTCTTAGTACATTTTCATAAAATAAGATCTGAGAGTGCTTTGCAGTTCTAATTGTCAGGGTCTATATGTAAGATTATTCATTTTTGCTTGGCCTTCATAATTAACATTTGGTCTCTACTGATTCTGATAAATGTATTCCCATAATACACAGAAACAACTGATTCAATTAAACATAGAAAAGTTGGAGAATTGCTACTTTTTGATTTTTTTTCAAATATTCATTCATTTTACTGTTGTTATCTTTGTAGTGGGTAATTTTCTAAATCGAAGTTTTCACTAACACATTTTTTCTAAAGAAAAATAAAATTTTTGCCAATGTACTTGTCCTTTTTACTGAGTTGAAGAAGAATAGGAAATAATTCTTGTGAATCTGGTAACTTAATGTTAAATTTCATGGAAAATATTTAACTGGATTTGACTGAAATAGAGGATTTTTTTTTTTCACAGATCTTCTCTATTTTGTATTTCTAATTAGGTAGTGTAGTCTTTTCAAAGGAGCTATTAATGTACTTTAAATATCAGAAAGACTTACTAATTTTATTTTCAAGGCAAACTTTTGAAAAGAAGAGGACTATTTCATGGTGATATACAAATCAGGTGCCCTTTACTGACTAAGTGAGGTTACTCCATCCAATTATGATGTCATTAGAACTTCTCAGGGTTATTAATCTCCATCATAGCTGTTGAGATGTTATGTCTTTTATTATCATAGGCTTTTTTTTGGATAATGTCTGCCTTTCCTTTTTAGTTATGATTTTTTGTAGAATTTATCCTACATACTTTCATTGTTTTAATAAGAATATAATAAATTTACAGTTAGAGCCAAGAAAGTGACCTGAAGGTGCCATCAGAAGTTTGTCTACAGTAGTGTCATAAAGCAACAGTGCCTGATGTCATCTGCTTTCTGCTGACATTTAAGAATGAAGTCAAGGGCTGGAAATCCACAATGCATAGCAGTTTGGTAGTTGTTACAGTGATGATGCCTGTGAAGAAGCCACTCTAGAATACTTAAGTACTCCTTGATGCCTTCCATAAATTGTATTAAGTTCTTTTTGATTCCCAGAATTTCCCAGATTCTTAGAGTAGAAGCTATTTTACCATACCTACTTGACAACATCAACCACAGAAAAAAGTTCAGCTGACTGGTCAACCTGTCATCCATGAAGGCATCATCACAAGAGATTCTGATGTTATAAGAGCTTAAAAAAATTTTCCAAAGCTTTAACCTGAAGTATAAAATGTTTACTACTGTTAAAAAGCACATGCTATTCCTGCTATTGAGGCATACAATATTAACTGTGGGGAAAAATACTCCTTCTTTCAGATGATGTGGCCTTTATTTGCAAAAATGAAGTAATTCTAACTGGTTTTAGTTTTGGTGCTTCAGAGCTGAAGTTTCACACGTTTAATAAGATTAGAGCTGTTTTATGGCTGTAAAGCCTCTGATTTCAACAGAGACACATGCTTTTGAAATGTAATCCAGGGGAACTTGTCTGAATCAGTGATAGGAAACCAAGACATTCTATTCAAATTCCAGTTCAGCATATAATTTTTACATTTTAATAGTTGTTAATTTCTACCTTTCATAACTTTTACATGGGGCAGCAGAGATCACATTAAAAGCACTACTCTTCTGCCTTCAGCTGTTGGGACTGTAGCACTGTGGTTACTGCAGTGCTGTGTGACTGATGGAACAGAGCTGCTGGTTTGCCTGTGTGTTGTAGCTAACAGGCTGTGTAGTCCACTGGTGAGATGGGTGTTACACCCCTCTTCAGCTCCAAAGTAAGCAGACACTGCAAAGAGTTTAAAACTTGCTCTTGATCCAGTTTGTCGTTACGGTGTTTGATACAGATGATCTTTTATTAAGAATGGTTGTTTTTTGGGTTTTTTTCAATGAAGCACCTTGGCAATATTCATATGTTGGACAATCCACCCTTTGCTCTCACATTTTGTTATGAATTCCTCTGGCCAATGTTCATTGTTCCCTCTATATCTAACAAAATAGCAACTTGTGAAAGTTCAGCTCAAGAGCTCACTCTGTGGAGTTATCATCCTTTTCATCCTGGATGTCATGTGCTGCTATCTAGAAAAAAGGACTGCGGTCACATTTTCAAATTATTTTATAAGTGTGTTTGAAGGTAGAATGTCAGCTTCATTATTGGAAATGGAAGGGGTGAAGTAAATTGCAGATCTGTCTCTCAGTGAGACATACACTGTGCCCTTGCGTTGACTTATGGTCTGTATCTGTTTTTCGGAAACTAAAGGAGCATTTCAGGACCAATGGGAATAGTTAAGAGGCTTCTTGGACATTATCTCCAGCAAACAGTATATCATTAGAGCTAATCCTGAAAGGTTCTTCGTGCTATTCTTCCAATAAGTTACATGGGGATAAAAAACTACAGGATTTGTCAAAGTAATCAGCAATTTCTAACTTTGTGTAAGATCTGTTTCAGTAGTTTGGTTTCTTCTCCTGAGAAGGATTCCTCTTACTCAGCTTTCAGAAGAGTTGTTCAGGTTGTAGAAAGCCATAATGAATTCCTTTCTCTCACCAGTAGCTACCCTAACACAGGATGTGCACTCATTTAAATTCCTAGGCAATGTGAGAGAAAAATTTGCTACCCTGTCAATAGAACTTGTTATAAAGCAGGTGAGATCACTTAATTTTTAGAGTGGAGGTTTGATGAAGTTTTAATGCTTAAATTGCTTTTAATTGCATAGTGGAGCTGAAAATAAAAGACTGGTAAAACTTGGAGCATGCTGCTGACAACCTGGATAAGAATGAGTAAGAATACATAAACATTTTTCTTCCATTGCTGCTTCCTAGACACTTTATCAGACAGAGTAGACACAGTTGCAATCTTAATTGCACTGAACAGAGCCTTTGCTTGTGCTGCACCCAGAAACACTTAATCACAAGGTCTTAAAGTATGTCACTGAGGTTAGACACAAGTCTGTTCAGCTCTTATCCACACTAAAAGAATGATTAGTCACTTTATGGCTTGGTGGCATTAAATAGCACCATACTCCTCAGAGGATAGCAGTGGGAGCTTCTGCACTGTGCTGTAAGTGAACACTAAAATGAGGCCACAGAAAATCCTGCAGAATTCTGTCCATGCTCCACTTTGATAATAATTTTCTGTGTTCATTTCTCTTTAAGTTACAGTGTCTCCAAAAGCTGTTGCTACAGACTCTGACAGTTAGCCTGCCAAGTTCATTGTATTCCTGGAGAGGGAGAAAATAATTCCTATAATCCAACAGTGACCAATGTTCCCCCCTAAGCCCAGTGGAACAATTGTGAGCACTTGTTGACTGGTCTTTAAAGCAGTCATTTGAAGTTTCCTTGTACCCAATTCTTTTGAGCCAAATTTCATCATTCAGGGCTGGAGATCCTCAAGGGATGCCAACAGTTTCTCCTTCATCTGCTGTGATATATTTAGGAGTGTAACAGTTTGCTTATGTGTATCCCTAATAGGCAGGAAGTGACTAATTTAGTGTAGGTATTTGACCATGAATCAGAAATCTGATCTACCTGTATAACAATCAGTGACCAGTTGTTTTAATTGAGTTTTTTAGCCATCAAGTCTAGCTGGTAGGCTTTATTTAGTTACATAGGTTTTGACAGAAAGTTGTCCACAAGTGCAGTAATGTTCTTAGTCTCCTCCCATCTGGTAGCTAATGTTTTATCACTGATGGGCATTTGTATTCATTGACCAAAAATATCTTGTGTAGGGAGCTGAAAGTTAGAATAATTGCTTAAATGTGCCATAAGCAAATAATACAATATTCTCCTCTGATGGAAAACATGAGAATAAAATTGTGAGATGTTTGCCCTTCACTGGGAGTGAAATTGCCCAGAAACACAGGCTTCCAGAGTTTGATAAATCTGGTTTATATGAAATATCTGCCTGGGAGTTGAAAAGGTAGACATTTGTCTGCCAAAAGTTGAAAGTACTGTAGTACTTGCACGATTTTCAGTGTGCAGCTTTTGATGGCATTAAGTGGTTGTGTGGCTGGATGGCAGGGACATTTGTACAGCTCTTGGTTCGCTAAATCATTGCTGCAGGCCAGGTTTTTGAATACATTCAAATGTTGGGTTGTTCTCAAATAGAACAAATACATATACCCAAGTTCTTATCTTTACTTCCTTGGTTGCACTGGCCATGTCACCTTCCTGTACCTTTAAGGCTGTCCTTTCACTGGCCACACCATATGGCATGTCAGCCCTGTGTGTGCAGTGTTTTCTGCACAGCAGCTACTCGGGATTTCTTGGACTCTGTTCAAATGAAAGGAGACCAAACACTGGTGTTTCTTACCTATTGTGATCTCAAGTGTTTCAGAATTTTTCAAAGCAAAGCAATGTATGGATAAGAGTGAACAATAGTTGTCCATCCTGAGAAGAGTTGAATCTGTATAATTAATAATGCTTGGCTAGAGCACTGTATCTCTTTAGCATGCTTCATATAGCTGTAAATAGCTGCCCAAGAATGTATCTGCACTGGATGTATCTTGGTAGAATGAACAAGCAACATCTTGGCTCAAAGGGTTTGTTCACTTTGCCCAAGAAGTGTTAGTCTTCCTTCTCTCCTGTTAATAGATGCTGAACATCTCTTGACCAAAGCAGGTATGTTTACTGAGCTCTCATTCAATTCTAAGCATTAAGGAATTCATTACTTATTCACATTTCGTGTTTGATTCAGGTTTTCATCTGTTCCACTAACAATTCTGTGCAGATCTGTTGCTTTTTATTTGACAGCCTTCAAATCTCTCTTGGCAGCAGTTTACTCCTGACAATCTCAAACATCAACTGTTTGTATATACCATACACAGTCGTCTTTCTCATTGGTGATGATGTGGTCATTCAAACCTCTTGACTGAGTCTTCTGTTTCTTGGCTCCCATTTCATAGGTGCAAGTTTTCTTCCCATAAGGTCAGTCAGTGGTACTGCTTCTGATTAACAGAAGTATTATTTCTGATTAATGCAGCAGGTTCTTGGAATGCAATATTTTGGTTTCAGGCGACTCTAAATCTGGACTATCATTCTCACAGTTTTTTAGGCTGCCTTTACTTCATCACTTCTAGTATGCAAAGAATCATGTCTTTCATGGTAATGGGTTTCTATGACCATGTTAACAGCACTCTTTCATCCATGTTTTTTATTTAACCACTCTGTAATTGTGCATATTAACTTAGCATTTTAGAAATACTTTTCACTTTCACATATCTGTTTTTCCTTATAACAGAACAGATCCCAATTTGTATGATTGATACATTTGACTTTCTGGAAGCTTTTTCCTTACTGAGTTACACTTCCACGTGGTCTCACAGTTTGAAAGGTGCAACATTTCAATATTCTGCAGCATTTTTGGGGTTTTGTCTAAAGTCTGTTAAAGGACCTCAGAACTGGAAGAGTTTATGGGCCTGGGTCAGATCTCATATATATGTATTCTAGAAATATATATTCTGAAATAAAGAGCTGTTCTGAAATTGTAGAAGATGGAACAAACTATACAGGCATCCCATACCCAATTATGAAGCTGTCTGCTACATGCTCTTTTACTCCTTATCTCTGTAGAGGTGACAGCCATGCCTTAAACCTATGATAAAAAAATAGTGTGTTCTGAAATACACTGAAATTCATCAGTATCTTGTAAATTAGAATCACAGAGTCTGATATGTAAGCAAAACATACTGTACAAATCACAGTCATGTTAGGAAAGCTGCTTATGTGTGTTCAAAAATGCGTTGATGTGGAACTTAGAGTCATGAGTTGGTGGTGGACTTCGCTGTGCTGAGTTAATTGTCGGTCTTGATCATAGATAGCTTTTCCAGCTTTTCCAGCCTTTACAATTCTGTGATGATTTCTGATTATAGAAAGGTGAGTTCTGATAAGATCAGAAACCCTAACTGTTGTTTATAATCTTTGTCACCATCTCTAATGGTACAATTTGTCACCCCAGTGCTGTGTTCATTTTTCCCTTCCTTCTGCCCAACAGAATGTCAGCAGGAGTACCACTGAGAACCTTTGTAAGCTCTAAGGAAGTGTCATATTGCTGCACTTCAAACAGTTATCAAAAAATTCTTACACTTTCCTGCTAGTCCGGACCTTCATTTCGGGATTACATGGATCAGGAATTAAGGCCATATGTTCATCTAATTCTAAAGCAATCATGAAGCCTAATGTATAGGACTTACTATGAGAAAACTAGGATCCCTTCCTTCACTTGCCACTTTCAGATACTATAAAACAGATTTCCAAACTAAATTCAGAGATTCTGAATCTGAATTTACTTTTTACATAAAAAAGTAAATGTTTAAAGGTGGCCTTTGTGTCACTTTCTATTAATGTTATGCCCAATCTGCGGTGGCACAGTTTTCAAAATATCTATCGGCATTGTACCATAATAAAATTTTTAAAGTACCAAAAATATTTAGTCAAATTAAGTATTTTTCATTATTGAAGGTATTAAATTATATTAAATGTATTAAATTATGCTGGAGATGAGATATCAGATTTCATGAATGAAGAGGAGCAGTATCATGGTTATGTATAATATTTTATTTCATAAATTTATTTCTTTCTTCATATGAGTTCTGCTCTCCATGCATGCAGAAAGTGTGGTAAATATTAATTTTCAATATTTTTTCCACTGTCATACCATACACTCTTCATTTTTTATGCTGCACAGGAAAATGATCCTCTTTTGTTTGAACAGCAACTGTAAACAAAATCTTGAGTCTGGATGCATGATGACATGTGAGTTATTTGTCCTTCAATAAAACATATAAAAGGTAGTAACCTAAGCTGTTGTGCAAAAGACAAGCTACAGGGTCATTAAATACCAAAGGTCTTGCTCTGACCCATCCGTGACCTCCTTATCTGAAACACCTCTCAGAATTGATAGAATCTACTTTAGATCTCAAGTACAGGAAACCAAGGAGAGGATAAAGGATCAATACAAACATTTCCGAATTTTAGGTATTTACTAAAAAAGCATATTTAACCTTTATATGTTTAAGTGTATCCAAATATCTGTTCAGAATTGGAGGACCCTTTCCTAGCATTTTGTATACAAGAAATCATATGAAGTGTGCTTCATAGTAGAATGGAGACAGATGCCAAAGGAAGACACTGAAACATTAGGTCTTGCTGTGGTTTTAAATCTGCAGACTGGCCTTGATTCAGAAGCCTCATGATCTCATGATCCAACATGTGTGCTTTAATTTACTGCAATCTGGATATCTCTTCTGTTCCCAGGTGGGCAACTTCAGGTTTTAGAGTGAGATGAATTCAAAAGTGTCTATGTCTGAAAAATGCAGCTTGGTGCTTATCCATCACTTCCTCAGAGGAGTCAGGAATCATTTTGCCTATCCTGCTTAATTCCCATCTATTTATTTGGTCCGGTGCAAAGACACATTTTTGATGTTAGTGCACTAGATGAGTGAGAGGCTTTTGAAAATCCCTTTTGCCCATAAATAAGAGGAAAGTTCTGATTTGAGTTCCAATGGAAAAGTGAACTGTGCTATTCACACAGGTTGCCCAGAGGAAGAGATCTGCTCCTCCTGTGCAGTTGGTGTGCAGTTCTAGCCAAGCAATCTGCAGGTCATTGAGAAAATGCTTGAGGACCAGAAGTGAAGAATGGAAGAGGATTTATTTTGAACTTTTTTTTCCTTGTGCAAAAGTGGGCTTAATGAAGTAAAATCTTTCTCATCTGTCTTCCAGTAGATCTCCACAGCTTTCCTCATGAGATTTTATAGTGGTATCTGGACTTGAGCTTTTCTCTAGGAGTCAGCTTTAGCTCTATGTTTAGGGATCAAGTAGTGAATTTGAAAATTTGCTAATTCTAAGTTTCCAGACCATTACCTTAAAAAATCCTGTGCAGACACCCTGTTGTACTACTTATTCAGGATTAACACAAGCGTAGATAGAACTGGACATATGATTTAACTTTTTTTTATTATTATTTGAAGTTTTACAATGTGTAAAGTCAGGTTTATATCAGCAAAAATATATCAATGTATTACTTCAACTCAGCATATATTAGGTTTATCTTAATATTTAGAAACAGTACATGAGTAGCTCTATCATGTAGCTGTATCAAAATCATTCATTACCATTGCAGAAAAAAGGAATTGTTCACTGAAAAAGCTCAGAGAAGGTCTGATTTCTCCTTCAAAATGTGTTTGGAATTAAAACTTTAAGTTTTTATGTCTCCAAAATTCAGTCATCTATGTTATTACTTCCAAAATTCAGCCTCTCTTAATGGTAAGGTAAATATATCTTACAAAGAAAAAGGAATGGAGGGGTAAAGTGAACAAAGACCTGTCTTTTAACTTTGGGTAGGAAGCTGAAGTAGCCAATGCAATTGTATAATAGAGAGTAAATGTATATCACATTGCTTGAACATGGTATTAATGTGTATTGGTGATTGTATTAAGCTGCTGAGCAGTCAAATTTGCAATTTAAAATTAAACACAAAGACCAAAATGTAGTTTTTTCTTAGATTCAATATGTAAAGAAATCTTCAGGGGCTTCATTTGCTGAACTGTGTTGATTGATACTGGATTTTTCATCTCTAGAATTGATTCTCCACTGAAGTACAGATGTCATCTTTCACAGTTTTACTAGATGTATTTAGCTTCCATACAGTTTCACAAATTCCCCATTTCCTTATAGATCACAGTCCAGGCGATTATTTCAATGCTAGCTTGTTTATTAAAAAATACCTACTATGCTGGAGGAGCTATTAAGCTGGTGGGCATTGTATGACTAGCACACAGAGTTTATTGTTTACAAATACTTTGATCACACATTTTGAAAATTGGGAGGTTTTGGTTTTTAAAAATCAATACCATTTCAATGAATTTTTAACAGTAAAAGTAGCATTTGGACCTGGTTTCCAAACACTGAACCTGATCTTGTATGTATATCTGTATATAGGCCAGATTCTGTGCACATGCACATGTCACAGTGAGTGCTGGAGTGTAGTTCTGCAGACAGTAATAGTTATTGTTATAGCATCTAAATTTTGAGAAAAAATAAACCCTTTCTTGCTTTGACCTTGAATCTTGTGAAGTCCACGTGTATTTAATGGCACTATGTCCCATATCTCTGAAGCCTTAGGCTGTTATACACACATATAGACTAGTAAAAAATAGGGATCGGAGGAAATTCTGTAAAAATTTATTTTCATAAACTAGCTGTATATACATGATATAACAAGATCTGATACAAGTACCTTGATGCCTTGCTAATTATTTAACAAGATCTCAGTCCAGGAGACTTTTTAACAGGAAAAAAATTCTTGATGTAAGCATTAAAAGAATCTATTATTCTTTTTCAGGTTAATAGATAAACATATCCCTTTAAAACCTTTCCCCACAAAAGCTCATTAAGATCATCTGTACCTTAACGATGTTTGTTAGTGAGTTCTTCACCCCATCTTCTGAAAAGATGAAACTGTCTATCACAGGTTTCTAGTTTTAAAATGGAACTCTACTCCACTTTTCCATGATACTTAATCTGAGTAAATTATTAGAATGCATAACTTGTTGTCAGTTAGATGCATTTCAAAGGCCTGAAGATTTCAAACCTTTTCCTTGAATATAGTCTGGAGGAGAGATTTAGTATACCAGGCTTGCTTTTTTTGGTTTTTTTTTTTAAGATCTTAACCATTTAAGAGTTTAACGTAAAATTGGCTAGTGTTCCTATTTCTTACAATTGAGCAGCAATTGTTGGAGAGCAGAGTGGCTGAGTGAATGGGAAGAAAGTGACTGAAACCTGGGAAATGCTGTTGGTAGCTCCTTCCCTTTGGAATTGCTATGTAACTGTAACAACAAAAACACTCATTTTCCAAATTAGATAAAATAAAATCTGTTTATCTAGCCTGTTAAATCTGGGTGCCAGCTTTCAAGCAGATGATGTTTTAAGCTCTGTAGATGCTAAATCCTGAAACATTTGGTCTATAAACAAAAAGCTGACATCAAATACAGCATTGCTGCTAGACATAGTAATGGTGTATGTAATGCTGCATTCACACAAAATAGGGAGATGATTGCTTTTTTGTATGTTGCTTAGGGTTTTTTTCTTATGTTAGAGTATTAAAACAGATATTAAATTTTATCATTAATGCAGTGCGTGGTCTCTCTTCAAATCCCCTTAATTACAGATTGACTCCAAGGATTACACAGCATGGATTTTAATTTTAACTGAAACAAAAAGAAAAGCTGCTTAAAAATTATTCTTGCTGAGTGACTTGTTGGACCACTAAACAATTTTAACATCTTTTGACAAGTGTTGTCAAATTTAAAATATTAGAGCTGATTTCACTTTCAAACTCCAGTTGTATCATGTCTACTTCCCAAATAAAATGTTTTATTAACTTTATCCTCACAAAGGAATGTCTGCATCTTTTATTTTTTGTTTTTTCAGTTATTTTTAAGGAGAAAAAGACTCACAGTCTTGCTGAGATGTGTTTATATTTGAAGAAAGTGACATCAGACATCATATTTCTTTTCTTTGGTGATTAGAGAAAAATTACCCGGCAGTTGATGTAGCGGCAACAAACATATTGCACACTCTTACATTGTTTCCTTTTTGACCCCTGTCTTTAGAACTTAAAACTCTGTAAGCTTCATTCTGTCCTGAAACATAGAATATCAGGTCTGAGTCCAGAAACAACATTTTCTTAAATTGAGGCCTAATCCAGTAAGCCTGACGTGGGAAGGTACTTCGATAAGTACCTATTTTTCCTCTGAGTAAAATCAGATGATCAGGAATCAGTTTTTCATCAGTTTCTTGTGGGGTTTCCTTCCCCCATTTCTTAAAGGACAAAATCAGCTTCCCAGTTTGTTTCATTAAGTAAAACTCACTTGTCACAGTTACAGCTTGTTAGTATTTTTTTGTAGTTTTACAATATAACTCCTCCTGGTTCTTTAAGACACACACACAAAAAAAAGAAATTGCTCTCCAGAGCTGCATCAATAGCTGCCCAAAGCTAAGTGTACACAACTCCTTGTGAAGTAGACATAGATGAAGACACTGTCCTGTCTCAAAATGGGGCTACAAGTTTCTTGCTTTAAAAATCAGCTTCTTTTGTGACTGAATAATAACTTAGAATACAAAAGGCTGGAGGAATGAAAAATTAGCTTTTGGCCAGGAGGTCACCACGGTGCTGAAGGATAAATCTGTTATTGCTGTTTAGTGGTAGTTAGTGGTTTGATAAAATTCCCAAAAATCAGTTCATTAGCTTAAAACATATTTCTGAGATTTCACAGAAATCTCAGGTAAACAACACCATTATTGCTGCATCTTTTTTATGGAGTGAAATTTTTGCACTAAGAAAGGGTTCTTTCAACAAGCTTTTTTCTCCCTTTTTAGCTGTCTCTGTATTCTTGCTATCAGAATGTTCAATGGTTTTCTCCATTATTGCACTGGTGCACTTTTTTTTTAATGGATCAAATTAAGCTCTGTTGCTTTGCCAAGCATAAATCTCTCCTGTTTTAGCAGGAAGGTATTTCTAAAGTAAGCCAATGAACAAGGTAATTTATAAACAATATAGTTTGGTTTATTTTGTCTATTATGTGTAATAGTCTCAATGGTATATGATTTTCATGTCAGCTGTGCTTAATGCAGAGGCCAGAAATAGCAACAAATGAGGCAAAATAGTGTAGTTTAATAAGTGTGTGATTTCTTCTAAGCATTTGTTGGGTAATGCCCTGCACTCTGAGTGATGGTCTCGGCTGGCAGAAGTCTGATGCTTTATATTTGCTATGGTTGTGTTCTCTTGGCCAAGCTTTAAATGTATTATTGCTTATATTTAATAAAAAAGTACAAAAAGTAGTTCATAATTTTTGTCAAAAATTAGCTAAAATGGCTTAAAGGAAATAATAACTGATTTTTAGTACAAAGTTCAATTTTGCAAGTCACCTCTTGAGGCCTGTTTAATAAGATTGTGAACTCTTTTGAATGCTTGGTGAAGTTAACAGGGGATGAGGCGAGCTGTTCAGACAGATCCTTTAATAAATAACACCATCTCTTTACCACAGTGGACAAAATCTGGAAAAAAGAAAAATCTCACTTGTGTCCTAACATAAATAAATGTATGCGTGAGCTCTGTCTGTCTTATGAAGTCGTTTGTGTTTGTTTAAGTTGGAGCACAGGACACACAGTAAGTCTGGTGTCTGGTTTTTGAAACCGGGGTGTGTAAGCGTCTACGTCAAAAAGAAAATCATTCTGGAATCTGAAGGCTGAGGCTGGAAAGAAAAATCGTCCTTTACAATAAGTAAGACCTGATTCTGGCATATGTTAACTTTTCAGCAATGTTATGTTTGCAATACATTTGCTGTTGGTGTAGCTCTGAGGGTTGTGCTGCTTTGAGTATGAGATTTCAGGATTTTTGCTGGAGCTAGATTTTGATGATTAGATTATGAACCAGTTCTGCATTTTGGGGTGAGGAGTGTTGCTAGGGTTGTTAATTTCAGTCCAAGTGTAACCATCTCTATATTGTTTAACAGTTTTTCAGAATTAAATTGTAACTGTCAGTGTCTGCTTCATTTTTGTTAATATATTACTTTTTTCTCCCCACACTCCCCAGCTGCTTAAGTAACTAGGGGCTATATAATTTCTGGGGATTGGTTCTGTTTTGGCTTTCCATACTTTTTCTCTAGCTAGTCAGTACTTCATGACAATTAACAGGATGTGCTGTTTTCTGGAGCAGCTAATTTACAAGCAAGTACTTTTTCAGTTTTGTATATATTCTTGCACAAGAATCAAAAAACCCAAGGTTTATTCTTTTGATTTGGAGGATTTATGGCACTCTGTTGTTAAGTTTTTTTATTTATCCTCTTATCCACTGGATTAAATCTTGTTTCGTTATTGCAAAATCCCCTTACTGTCTTTTTAGTTGAACCTCAATCATAAAAACAAGGAACCTGAATTACATTTGAGAAAATAAACTCAACTTCAGGCATAGTGCTTGCAGGTAAATCAGTGGACACTGAAAATAAAATAATTAGAAATAGAATGGCTTATTTTCTGTGACTGATTTGGAGTTGGCTATATCTGAAAAGGAATGAAAAAATGATCCCTTTGCTTGAGACTTGCCAAACAAAGCTATAAGCTCCAAGTTATTTTGAGGTGGTGAAAGGTGAAACATTTGACATGTTCTTTTTGGGTAATGCTTTAAAAAAGAGAGGGCGGGAAAGAGGCGTTGCCACATCAGAGTTCAGGGTGTTTGTGGTTGTCCATGACAGCGCTCCAGTTTTAAAACACCTGTGTTTACTTTCCAGCTTTTCTCAATCGGCCTGAAAGTGGCCTAAGAATGGCACAGACAGACCTGCAGTGTGTCTGTGTTGCCTTTGCAGCACACACACACACAAAAGAAAGGAAAAAAAAGACAGAGATAAATCTCTTGTTATGCAGCTAATCATTAACAGCATTTTTGTGCCTAGCTGAAAACATTTTGAACTTTTCTAGATTTTTTTCTTCTATCAGATAGTGCCTGTATTTTTTTCCTAATCTATTAAGCTAAATTTTTATCTTTGCTGCTTTATTTTCTTGCAAGAATAAAATAAGCTTAATGATGGTTTGTGGTAAATAATAGTAGTGGTAAATAATAATAACAAATATCAGTATTGTTTTTGCACAGTGATTTCAGTATTTGGAAATAAATGTACCAGTACTCTACTTTAAAAGCAAACAATAAAAAAAGCATAAAAAACTATGCACAGCCCTCTCCTTGCTACCCTCCGTGAAAAAGAAAGGTTGTCTCGCAGTTTTTTCCTGTGTAGAGTTTTGCTTCATAAAATTCTAGTGTTTGATGTGTATTAACCTTCTGCAATATTAATTTATGACATAAAGACAAACTGAGATATCACATTATTTCAGTGCTTGCTTCAAAATTTGAAAATCACTGTGGGTCACTATTTAAGATATTTATCTGATGGGAAGCTTATTTTATACTACTGATTCAAATTTATTTATTATTACCTTTTAAAATTGTTCATGTTTTACAAACTTTCTTGGTTTTTTGACAAACCCTCATTTGCTTTTTCTAGTGTTTTTTTAATTGATGCACTATTTCTTCTGCCTTCTACTTCAGACAATATGTGTTCCATTCTTGTTTATAAAAATACATCTGCTTTGTTTTTCTTTGTGGATCACTTAGTATAAGTCAGGTTTTGTTTCCTGAAAGTGGGGAAAAAGGCAGAAGAAAATCAAAGAAAATGTAGTACTGATACAGAATCACAGGTGATCTCTCCCTTAGACTAATTTCTTTTTAGAATTGTGAGTTTAATAGATTCAAAGTTGGGGATCAGCAATATGAAGCCCCTTGACCACGATGTATAGCCTAACTAGGGCACAGTTGATTTAATACTGGTTGGTTTAACACAATGACTCGACAAAGCAACCTGGGAATGTGCTAAATCCCCTTCAGATCAGGAACCCCTAATAATCTGAGAAATTATACCAGACTGATCTTTCTTGGCAATACACAGCAGGGCACCCACCTCGCCATGGCTTTCCCAAGGGGCAGGAACAGCAGTACGGGCGCCTGCTCTGACAAAGCTGCCTCCTGCAAAACACACAGCACACTCTCAACTGACTGCAAGGAAAGGTGTTCAAAAAATGGAGGCATTAACATTCCCTTTGTTTAGTGATTCTGCAAGCAGATCTGGAGGATGGATATTCACCTGAATCTGCTCTGAACACAGAGAAGAACTTTTTGAGGTAAATCCTCACCCGAGTGTCTGCACAGTTGTTTCACCAAAGTCCTCACAGGAGAAGCATTCTTTCATGTTAGTAAAGGACATAAGCTGAGAAATGGGAGGCATAGGAGATACAAGAATTCACAGATTTTAAATCCAGACTGCCCCGAAGGTAATTAAATGATATTTCTAAAAGATAAGGAAGTTGTCACATTTATTAAATTACCAGGAGTAGCTATGTGTAGATGTGTTTTAAAATCAAGCTGAATAATGTCAATATGTGAAAGGGGAGGAAAAAGCCTTCTGTGTATAACTGTTTTTCTGAAGGCAATACTACAATATTGATAAGAAGGAGACAAATATGGATATGGTGTTCAAAATATGTCTAAGGGGTTTGGATACTTACCTCTCAAGACTTTCAGTGATTTTTAGGTATCTAACCCACTTAGGCTTTTTGAAATCTCATTAAGTATCTGTCTTGATCTACTTCAGGACCTCTATAAATCTAATGGTCTCTTCACTTAACAAAGTCTTAAAATTACTCCCTGCTCCTTCTAAAGACTGATGGTTAAATAAAAGCAAAATTAAGGACAGCAATTTTCTGGCAATTAAAATTTGAATGTTTTTTTAAATGGAATTGCCCGTATGAAATATATTTACTCAGTCTATCCTTGTGACCACCTAGTTTTAGTGTTACAGTACCAGTGAAATACCACATTCATTACACATGTAAGACAAAATCAGGCAATCTTAGAAAAGTCATAATGATGTGAGCTGTAGACCAATTGTCCTGTAAGGAATCTGTACACAAATGGGCACAGTTGTTCATGTGGTTGTCCAGACCAGCCATAGCTGGCCTGTTTCTGTTTAGTGGTGTTAGGGTGTTAGGGTTATGAACACATGGTACCTAGCATCTCACCTGGGAATATTTTCATATTGAAAGGGGCTTGAAAGGGGCTTGTGTGGTCATCTGTAGCGAGTCTGCAAACATGGTTTTGGGATCCCTCCTAAATTTGCCAGACTTTGCACTTTCTCTGTTCCTGTACTGTAATAGCACCAGTATTGAGAGAAATCCTCTGTCTTAAGGCAATACAGCCAAAAGGGGGCAAATGCAGAAGCTACAATCTCTTCAGCTTTGGGTTTTTTTATCCTACTCGAGAGTGTGTTTGATTCTGCAGATCTTGCATGTCTTGCTCCACTGAAATTCTATTGATCACCCACTTCCATTTTGTCAAGGTCTGTGTGCTGGCAAGATTGCTTGTGCCATCTTGCTTTTAGTCACTTTACACCTTTCTGATCCAGGGATAAGGAAACATCATCAGCCTCAGCACCAAATCTTACCATGTTTTCCAGGGATGTCACATCCTCAGAAGAGGAGTGTCTGTTTCTACATGGATCACATGGTGTTGTCTCACCTGATCTTAAGCAAGGTGCAGTTGGAGGGAAGCCAGTCAGTTTATTTGTCTTGTTTTTAAACTATGTCAATATGTGAGACCTGCAACTCAGTTCTTATTTGTAAACATCATCCAGTGGGCTGGGTTTCTCTGTTCAGCACTTGATTTTGGAAAGTTGCTTTCTGAATACCTGATACATCAGCTGCTACCTCTGATACTGTCCAGGAAGCTGCCACCTGCAAAGTCTTTATTGATATGTATACTTAATTTATTGAAACTTGGGTCTTCCACTTACTCTAAAAACACAAAAATTCATCTGCCTTTTTCTCTTTTCAGTCAGAGACTTTCAACCTGAATGAGAAATGATGGAGATGTTCATGTATGCTCATTAGGTCTGTGTTTGCAGTAATTGTATATATAATCCATGGGAAACAACTGTTTAAAAATGTCCTGGTTTGTAAATATGAGGCTCATCTTCATCTTCTTGATGACCTTTCACTGTTCTGTTTTTTTCTGTGTACCAATGTGACTGGAGGCCTTCTGTGGTCTTTAGATCTCAGTCTTCTGGAGAGAAAATTTTCCTCAAGAGAACATGAGACATGCCTTAATTTTAATGTACTTTTAATATGGGAAAATAAAGAGATTTTTTTTTTTAATATTGAGAAAACAGGTTTTTTTAGCCACATTTCCCTAAGAAAATAAGGAATATGAGATGCAATCCATTTTTTTTTCACCCTCAGATTTTTAGCTACTTGCAACAAAATCTGACGGAAGAATAATGACTGGACCCAGAAGGAGGCTTCTCTCTTCTACTCTCTTCTAGTTTTTGTGGAACTCCGAATGTCCCACTCAAGGGGAAGTTCAGGCAAGCTTTGTCAGTAGGCATTACTGTTTGGTAGAAGGCAGCAGTGCAGCAGGGTATCACTGCTGTCCAAATGATGGACCTGAGAGGTTACCTAGAGTGAGCTGAAGGTGTTGCAGTGGAAAGCTGCAAAGTGTACAGATAGAATCCATTCATCTCTGTGGACATTGGAAGGAATGTGAGAGGAGAGAGAGAGACTGGTACAGAATAACTTACTTGATTTTTACACTATTTTTAAAGAGATCCTTTTGCCTATGGAATTAGAAACATTTTAATGTCATTATAAACTTGTTGGTTGGTTGGTTGGTTTTGATTTTCTTGTTTTATACAGGAAAATACTACTTCCAGTAGCAGAACTGCAAATTTTAAATCTATCAAGGCTCGTACAGCCATGAAGAGCTTCAATCATTTCTTTCCATTACTCTTTTTATGCTACATTTAAAGTGATGACATTAGGCCTTGAAGGAGTTTTAACTTATCAAATTAAAGTCTGTACCTTTCATTAGTTTCTAATGACATGAACACTAACTGATCCCTGGCAATTTTGGGGGGAGTAGTCAAGATTAAAAGAGGTGGCACTTGAATTAAGTTGATGTTGAAAACATACTGGCAGCAAAACCACCTTTAAAAGTTTAAAACTCATTCACTTT
The DNA here is from genome assembly GCA_013397245.1 of Thryothorus ludovicianus. Taxonomy (NCBI): domain Eukaryota; kingdom Metazoa; phylum Chordata; class Aves; order Passeriformes; family Certhiidae; genus Thryothorus; species Thryothorus ludovicianus. Next base: position 106,217 of record VZTB01014291.1, on the reverse strand, counting down.
TGTGGTCACACGTTCATTCAGTGGCACTTCTGACTTTGAAAAAACATTTTTAAAGTAAATTAAAAGATGTTAACGAAGTCAGAGAAATGAGTCTGATTTTCAAATTTTTGAATAAGATCACTTATTTGTCATTAGAAGAATATCCCATTTAATATGGGGATACACATTGTTTAAGATACGCATTGTTTAAGTAAGTACTTTTAAACAGGAAGGTTCATAAAAGCAAAATATAAAAATAAATCACAGAAATTCTGTCACAGAAAATAAAATGGGATATGAATAAATATTTATCTTTATTTTTATTCTTGCATTATGTTCTGCACTTTCCATCTTTTGACCTACCTCTGAGAAGTACATTGAGCTGCATTCTTCTATTCCATGTTTCTATACAAGTTATTACTTCTGTCTTCTTGCATTTTATGCCATACCAAGTAGGTTTCTTCTATTCCCCATTCTCAATTTTTTTTTCTTTTGTCTTCCTTCATTGATTTCCCCACTTATCCTTCCTTTTTTTTGTCTGGATGTCTGTTTCTTCCTCATCTGTCTCAGCCACTTCACTAAGACACCAAGAGCCTGACCATCCACAAAGACTTTTGTCCCAAGCTAAGAGCTGTACCTAGATACTGCTATTTTCCTGTGTGTTGACTTTAGTTGTTCTGTGAAGCAGAAAGATTACTTCAGGTCTCCACTAATCAAATGGAAAATGGATGACATGAGCAAAATGTGAAAAGCTCATTGGTAGCCTCTGGAGAAATATTGCATTCAAAGTTGACAAATTGCAGGGGATTTAAGGAGTGCATGATAGGGCAAGCAGATAGCCTTGCTTTCAGCAAAGTTATTCATCAGAACATTTTCCTTCCTTTCAGGAAGGCAGGTTATTTAGACAATAATTATGAGTATTGTGTATTTGCGCAATTGCACAGTGTTATTTGCTATACGTGCAAAATGCTACCCTGAGGTAGCCAGTTAATCAAGAGTTAACCACAGTTCTGGCATTTCTGAAGCAAGCATCTTCATTTACTCCCCTTTCCCCTGAAACAGTATGTTAACATTTTTCATTACAGGATCATGTGTGCTTTATTTCACAGCATTCCTTCTCCACACAGTATCCAGAGAACAGCCAATCAATATATTTTTTTTATCTTCTTTGTTCATTATGTGTGCCAATCCCTTGTTTACTGGATACTGTTCAAACCTTTCCCTGAAAACAGAATTTTGAACAACCATCATGGGGATTTTCTCTAGTATTCGATGTTATAGAAACCAAAGGTTTAATAAACAATGATTTAATATATTCTTGCAGAAGTGTTTTCTTCCTGCTGTGTGAGGAAACCAAGGCATGAAAAATCCAGGGTCAAAAGTACCCACAAATTTTGCATGCTTATTTAAGATGTACAAGATTTATATTTCAGAATATTTATCATTTGTAAATTCCTAACACTTAAGGCCAAGGCCAGAAGATATTTTTATGTCACTTAGTTGGCTTTCTGAGTATCATAGGTCACTGAATTCACCAGTTGTCACTGTATTGAGCCTAGAAATTTATGGGGTTTTAGAACCTGCTTTCCAGAAAGATACCTAGGTCTGGTGTAAAAATTTCAAGAGGTGGATAGACCACCATTTCCCTTTGATCATTTGTTCCAGTCATTCAAGTTGCCCTTACTCAACCTTATTAAAAATTCCTTTACATACTGTATTTTCTGTCCATTTATCAAGGGACAATGAGAATCAGTAGTAATATAAAACTATTCCATTCCTGATACTTGTTCAAAATTAGCACATGTCCTCAGGGGCTTTTCTAATCTGAACAGAATAAATTCTTTCACTGCACACCTTTTTCTCTAGTGCTTGCATTACTAGTGTGGCTCTTTTCTGCATCTTCTCTGGGTTTTTTTCATCCTTTTGTTTTCAAATGTGGACACAGATGCATTTTTATATCTTTGTTTCTCAGTGTCATATATAAAGTCATGTCATCTTAATTGTTCCATGGCAATACTATTTTATTGTGTATACACCAAAAAAAAGTTGCTTTTCCCCAGTTTTTCCACAGCATTATACTGTCATATTGTATTGAAGTATCATATCTTTATCCATGTCAGTGTTTTCAGAATAAAGTTGCTCTTACTTTTAAGTATAGCTTGTATTCGCTGCTCTCAGACTGAGAGTTTTGCATTTGGTTTTATTAAAATACCCTTGATTTGAATACCCCACCAAGTGACCCAAAACATCGTTTCATCATCATTATTTACTTATTTTTTTTTCATGAACATTTCTAACTGTGTCTACATGTTTCCAAATTTTTGAAGGATATGTTGAATAAGAAAATGCTGGTACTGATACCTGTTCAACCTTGCTAGTATTCTAGTAGTAGTTATTGACAGTTGCCTCTTGAAATGTGGGAAGTGTGTGAGGTTTTTAACTTTCAGTCCATTCAGAACCCACTTAAGAAATTTTTCTTGATGTTGAGTAGTGATTTTTTTATCAATTTATTACATCTGAGAAGTGAAAGCCTAAAGGATGACTATACAACACCCCCTTCTAATCCAAGAAGGAGATCAGATTTGTGTGGCAAGACCTATTCTACCAAAAACACATTGACTGGGAGTAATTATGATCTGTATAAAATCTGTATTAATTGAATTCGGTGTTTTCACTCATATGGCCCAGCTTTAATNTTGACACATTATTAGTGCTCTTCCAGTCTGGGAATGTCCTGGTATTTTAACACTGCAACACCTAAAGTGAAAATCGTCTGAATCTGTAAATGTAAAACTTATCCATCCTTAAATTCTAATAAACTGAAAGTGCTTTTTCATTTTACATCAACTGTAACTGTACTATCCTGATTTTTCTGAAGACAGACCACATATATACTGAAACCTCTTGGTTTTCTTATCATGACTTTATTTTATTTACTTTCTACATGAAAAAGGAGAAGTGCTTTTACTTGGTTGTGAAGTCACTTTTATAATAGCCACCCTTAAAGGACTTCTCAATTTTCCATGATATTCTGCTATTCTTTTTTTCTCTCAAGTACTTTGAATACTTGTTTAAGTATTTCTGTGCATGTAAAGATTCTGGTCGCTTTTTCCCATGTGGAATTCAATTAATTTATCGCTTATCTCCAAGTAGATATAAATATCCATTTCAGTGACTGATATTTCTAGTTTTATAATGAAATTGTTTACCTCATGCTCATAAATAATATATGGTTTATGAAGTGTGTAATATTAGTTATGATTGTCCACTAAGGACTCACAGTATATGTGTCCTAAACTGCCCCTATAGCAGAATTCTTTTCCTTTCCAAAGATTATAAAAACGTGCTGAAGATAAACTTGTTCTGTGCACTAGTTAGCTGACCAGCAAGTCTTTCTTAAGTTATTTTAGTTGGCATATTGACCTCTACGTGTTCAAGAGCTGTGGTCCTGTGTTACTGATCATTCTAAAAGGAATAATGACATGGTGGGGGAGGGCTGTGTTAAGGCATCCTGTTTCTATTCTGCCTCTCTTATTCTTCCTGTTAATCAGGGACTTTAACATGCCAGTTGCCCACCAGATTTTAGTAATATTGGTTATATAAAATTTATTCCCATCAATGAGAGTTTCCTCTTGCTGCTTATCCAGATTCCTAGGATCAAAGCATAAACAATTGAAGAGATTCTTTTCATTATATTCTTTGCCACATTGGTTCAACTTGCTCGTTAGGTACTGAATTTGAGCATGTACCTCATTTGCCTTCCAAATAATCTCCCCTTGTGTTGCTGATTTAATATCCTGGCTGCTCCAGCTAGTTTCCAACTGAGAAGATTAGCCTCCTACTTGTGTGGTGTAGTCTGTCCTGTTCATACAGTCCCTTCTTTCACTGATGTGCTGTTTCACGGACTGAAATCTCCCTGGTTTTTCAGTTTTGGATGACGGACAGAAAATGCTGGAAATAAAGTTTCTCACTTGTGATAACTCTGGATCGACAATTACATTTTAATTTTCCTCTAAAGTGTTTTCAGTGCAGTTGAAGCTTTCAGAAATTTCATCTAAGTTCTGCTATGAAGGCCTTATATAGCATTTGTCTTCCGTCTCCCATTCACTCCAATTGCAGCTGTGAGTGCAGGATGTTTTGGCAGATTAGACACAAGGGATTTATCTTGCACAATCAGAAAATGAGTAACATACTATCAATCCCTCTGAAAACCTTCAGTAAATTAGTGCTAAGGTGCTGTCACCAAAAGACAGATACATTCCACAACTGCTGAGCAGCATTCAGCTACATTAAATATGAAGCATATTTGTTCTCTTACTGCAGTCCCCATTTGCTACAACAAAAGAAACAGGAATAAACAGGTTACAGGCTCTTTCACTGGGCAGTGANGTATATATATATATATATGCAACAATTAGACTGATGTCTGCAAAAAAATGACCATGCAGTTGAAAGTGGCATCATGATGTGTATGTCCTAGTAGCCTTACCTCTGGTATTTCCTAAAATCTCTGTTCTTGACTTCATGGGCTTATTAATGTTCTGCCAGGTAAGGGTTTTGCTCACCCAGCTTTAGCTGCCACTTGTCAGCAATCCATTTGTAGCCAGTATAAAGAGGAGGCTATATCACCACAAGGCAGTTTGTCCTTTCTTAAGATAAATGCAGATGATACGTGAAAGGATCTTTGGAAGTGCCACTCACTTCAGGTGGCTCAAGGAAGGGGAGATAAACGGTATAATTTCTGTGTGTGTAGTATTTGTGTGTAAATTATGTACATGTCACTGTTGAAAGGTACACTCACAGTTGTGTTCAGATGTGTGGCCATATATACCCCAGTATTAAGGTCTAGCTGTACATAATACTTTATGTCTCTTCTACTTCTAATACTTTTAAATAAATCTTAAATCAATCCTCAGGTGTGTTAACATTGCATTTGAATTGAGCTACTGAATTTGGGTCGTGCCTTAATTTGCTCTGTCTCCAAAGAGCAGTTGTGTGTTCTGGATACAGCGGTGATAGGGAGGTGACTCTGGTGGGTGAACGACAGTTCCTTCCACTTCAAATGAGCTGAGAACTGCTTAAGGTGCAGGTATGGAATGGGCTTCTCTTGGAAGCTTGGTAAGGCATTGACAGTGAGAGGTTGTATGGCTCCGCCCTTTATTCTTTATAACGAAAAAAAATAAAGATGTGTTCCCTGGAAATCGAGGGATGTGTTTCTTCTTGTCCTTCTTTTTGTCCTATCAGTTTTTTAGATTCATGCTTAGGAGATGAGACTAGCCTTGAGACAGATTCCCAGGTGTTGTCCTTCCATTTCTAGTTTGTTAAAATATTAAACTATTACCTACTTCCTAACAAAGTGTTTTTCATAAAATTGAATTCCTAAAATGCATGTCAGCATAAGAAACTTTTCTAATCAATATTCTTGATTTAATCTTTGTTCCTTAGAAATGTTTTATCCTGTGGTCTAACAACTGCAATACATGTATATTACAATTATACTGGGGGAAAGATTAAGAACGGTTAGTTTAAATAATTGCATTTTTGACAGACTTTGGAAAAGTTCCATTTTGTTACAATAATGATTTCGTTCAGTGTGATAATAGTGATACAGCAAGATACTTGTATCATCAAATATACTTTGTATTTGTCAATCAATATTTACTTACTGTGGGCTTTTTATTGAGTTGTGAAGTTTATTGTAGAAACTAGCAGTTAGTTTCAATATTTGTAGCACAAATATTTCAACCTAAATGCTATAATTACAATAACAATTATATTTATAGCTACTGGGAAGAAATTATGCGTTATCGTAATTCTCCAAAATATAATGTAAAGAGGGTTTAAAAAGATCCTTAAAAATAATATATCTATAAAATAAAAATTTTCAGAGAGAGTAGGACCAGCAAAGACTTTAGCTAGTGAGCCTGTCAATTGAGTTGTTGCCTAGGGTTGAAAAGCCATTGTTGATTACAGACTCTGACCTAGTAGTTTATCTAAGAGAGATACAAATTTTATTTTGTATAAAACAGCTTGTTTCCAGAGAAACTGGCAATCAAACTGCCTTTTGGTTGATGTTAAAGTAAGACTTTTTGTGGGAGGTTATATACCAGCTAGATGCTGGATAAAGTTCTCAGAATTTTTCAGAATACCACAGTGCAGTAAATTAAAAAGAAAGCTAAGTTTTATAATATGTTGTATTTTAAATTTGTGTCACACTGTGAGGCCTCAGCAGACAGCCCAAGTATTAAATAATGTTTTTTTGACTGTAGAAGTATCATTTTCTTGAAGCCTGAAAAATTAATTAATCTTCACAGGAAAGAAGAAGTTTATTAATTCTTGCCAACAGTAACAACTTATTAGTGACAAGACTAGAAAGAAACCCCTTGCCCCTACTCTGACAACTTGTGTTGACGTCAGTGGAAGCAGCTTTGGACTCTAAGTAATTAAGTCCAGTGAACTGCAAAGACTCCTGTGACATAATTTTGACAGTTGCAGTTCATCTTTAATTGTTTCCATTTCATAAGGTATCACTAACTCTTTGCTGGAAGATTTTATTTGATTTAAAAAAAAAAAAAAAGACAGAACATGAAAAAACCCCATGTCATATTGATGGCATCTTCATTGAGCAGCTACTGTTATGTCACTAAGAGCTGCCATGCATTAGTGCTTTCTTTCCCCTCAAGAGGTGGGGCACAGCTGGATTTCCATCTCTCAGTAATGCTGGGACTTCAGCGTATCTTCACAGATCCTGAACTGAGGCTGGCCACCAACTTCACTGAAAAACAGTAGCTTTTGGCCCTGAACTTGCAAAGTCCTTAATTTTGTAAGTCCACTCTTTTGAATTATTTCATTTTATTGAATGAGTTATTAATTTTGTTAACTCTGATATTTCAATTAAATTTAGGATATGTATTTTGTAGAAAACAGTTCAGTTTTACCAGCTGCCAGGATTCTGGGCCAAAGGGCAAAGTAAAATCGGTATAAATGAAACAGTGATAATTTACAGGTTTTAATATAAAAATCCATATTTGGTCATTATGGGCTCCCTTATGGAATATAGAAAAAATTTGATTTGAGGAAATAAATCTTTATTTCTTAGTACTTGACTTTAACTTGTGATCTCAACACTTTTTCTTCCTGCTTTGACCTCTGGCAGTAGTAGTGGTGAATATTAAGATAACAGTCCATTTCACCAGAGGCTATTGATGATTTAGTCATCAGAAACAGTTTCTTCTAAACAGTGTCTCTAGGATGTAGTTCCTCCCTCCAAGGGGAGTGGTCTTTTGTTAGATTATGTAAATCAAGAAACTCATTCATTACCACTGTGTTGCTAATTCGTGCCTTAACCTGCAGAACCAGGCATTGCATGACTCTTTTCCTGCACAAAGCAAACAGGAGAAGCCACTGTTCCTGCGTTTGCTTTAGTTTCTGGGGAGAATTGAATGAAAGTAGATTCAAATCAGCAGGGGATTTGTTTGTCAAATTTTGCAAATCAGGCTGCAGAAAATGGAGTTTTACAAACCCCATTCAGCAGTCCAAGATATCAAACTCGCTTCAGTTTTCAATATAACATTCATACCACTCTTTCAATCTTAATTTTGATTGATTACTTACCAGCAGAAGTTTATACTGAAATCTCTCCTTTGTCCTCTTTATCCCTTGCTCACCTTTTCATTCTTTCCATGTCAATTATTAACACTGTGACGTTACTTGTTGCTGCAGTAACTTTGTTTCAATGCAGCTGTTGCCAGGTGAATTTTCTTGAGGGCTTGATTGTCACATTTACAAAGATTTTATGAGATATCAGAAAAGTTTTTATTTGGCCAGCAGTCTTCAACTTTACATTCTCGGGGAACTGGCCTGTGCTGTCTCTAGATGTTTTATTTGAAACGAAAATACAAAGGGAAACGCATTGTGCATTGGCTCATGGTTATGTATGGTAAGTTTTGTTAGCAAGGTAGATGCCAAGAAATTGAAATATATTGGATTAAGTTCACTGGGACAGATTTGCTGTGGCCCTGGTGCAGGGGAGGTTCGCAGCAGCTCAGCAGACAGTATGTGTTCGATTCATGTGTTAATTCAGATCTTCTGAGGTCTGTTTTTCAGCTGGGAAGTGTTGCTGTAATTAGGTAGTGAGTCAAAACTGTGTGTTACCAGGCTGTGACTGTTGCAAGACAGGGGACCAAAGTCCAGGTGCTTTCAGCTCCCTGTCAGCATGCCAGTGGCCACGCAGTACACGCCCGCAGGTGCTTTTCTGCTCTCAGAGTAGGGGCGGGTGGTTAATCCTGCAGAGATACACTTCCAGCTGTGACCAGTTCAGAGTCCTGAACTGGCCATCTCAGCTGGAGGATTTAGGCAGCAGAGGTCCTTGCTGAGTACATGCAGTTTGAAAATTTCCTACAGTGTGTCTTGGCTGAGGTGAATGAAACAATGTTCACCACCATTTTCATCTATAAGGCTTCAACTTCCTGCTTGCTTTGTGGTAGTTTCTGCCATGGAAATCCATGCAGAACACCAGCTCTAAAGAATTTCCCAATTCTGTCCTGAATTTTCTGCCCACATTGGATAGAAAACTTTCTTTGGATCTCTCCCTAAGGCAGAAGAGCTCTGTTATTGCTCAAATTATCCTCGTTGGCACAGTCTAAAACTGCATTGATACGCCCGAGCAGAGAGACACCAAAACTTTCCCCAGTCCCCTCCACCGACTCATTCATGGATGACAAATAAAATGTAAAGAGCCAAATTTTGCCTTCCAGGGGAAAACCCAGTGTAACGACTCCAAAGCACTGCAGAAGTTGAGAGAAGCACCTGGAGAAATAAAGAGAGAATGAAAAGCCATTGCTTAAAACCATTCCTTCTCCTTTCCTTTTCTCATTATTTTTACCATTTTTCCAAAAGTAAAAAACTGATGACTAGACTCAATTTTTCTGTTTATTTCATAGTGTTCAGTGGATTCCTGATAATGGATGGGAGTATGTGTTTTGAAGGAGCAATGTTGATTTTCTTGCTATTATGACATGGTTTTTTTCTTTCAAATCTGAAGTGGGAACAGAGAAGTACATTGCTTTGCTTTATCTCAAAATAAGAGCGCACACTACAATGTGTGTTTCTTAAAATATAGCTACCATGAGAGTATGACATGTTTTTACTCATCCCTGTTACTGAAAAATCTGGCTAGTTAATTTTTTCATGTGTCCCTTAAAATGTTGATAGTTACTGTTAGTTTCCCCAGTGCCTGCTGATGAGCCCAGAACTGATTTTCAAGCTTCCTTACTTAAAGCTCAGATAACAAGCTGCTTACGATGACCCAAAGGACATAAGGGAGGTCTATGAAAGGCAGAGTATTCAACCAGCCTTAATCCCTGCTTTCAGTAAGGCAGTGTCTTTAAGTACAGCCTAATTAGTGAATAGACGTGGTTGTGGGTTCTTGTGGACATATCTTTTGTTGGCTTGAGATGGACTGAGCAGCTAATAGAAATGGTTTAAAATCTCTGCTTTGCTTTTCTTTGAATGCATTTAATAGGGTATCAAGATGAAAAAATATAAATCAAAGCAGGACTAAAAGTAAATATAAACTATCTGACTACCTATGTTAGTATATTCCATTTAGCTATTATATCCATTTAGATATTGTGACTTATGCTTGTGGCTCCCAGGCCTGGGCTTCTTAAAGAACAATTCATTTTATAACCTTTGACGTATATCACCACGAGAAAGGCATGTGGGGTTTTTTACTGTTACAGTAATGTACTATGCAAGCATTACTTTGCACTTAAATAGTATGTTAAAGTCATCAATCATAAAGTGATCAATCAAGATAAACATAGTTCCCCCATTTTAGTGTTAGAGAAACCTAATTCCAAGAAGTGAAGTGAATTTCCTTAGGATTTGATTACGTGTGTGAGACTAGAATCTAACTCTCTAGAGGGAAGGCCCCCCTCTTTAATCATTTCTTTATTACATATTGTATAATAAAATTTCCCAACAGGTAGGAATAGCCATCTGCACATTCCAAAGTCATTTATGGTAAAATTGAATGCAAAGAGAGGCATATGGGAAACTGAGTGATTGATGACTGACATCTAGTCATAGTCACCTGAAAGAGAAAGCATTTCTTAATAAGCAAGACATTAAAAATAAGTAAGAGGTTTAAAAATTTAGAAAAATTGTGGTATTTGGTGTTTTTTTCTGGTTATATTTCCCCTACTATTTGCATATTGCATGACCTTGACACAATGCAGATAGGAAGCAGACATAGCAACTTACTGTTCTACTAATTTTCTAAAATTAACCATATATTCCAGTAGTATTCAATAACAGTACCTTGGTTATTGAAACTCATAACCTTTTTGCTGCATTTATCACCTGTATTATCCATAGGAGATAATTACTGCAAAGCAGCTGTCTGTTGATTTTAGAGAGCATCAATTGTTCTCCTGTCCCAGCTGTTGGCTAATAAGGACAGTCAACACATCTGTTTCAACAGCTGGTAATTAACAAAAGCCTAATTGCTGCAACTCTTTTAACAACAGATCTATGAAAGAGTAGGGATGTGGAGGAATATTATTTACTCTGTTCTCGGCACTTTCTGTGACCGGTTTCTTTTTTCTTTTTCTACTTTGAACACCACTGCCTTTGTCTGGCACACTGAATGGCAGGACAACACAATATGGTAATCCAGAGCTTAAGTTTTTCAGATCTCTGGTGCTGTTTCTTATTGCAACATTTCTTTGCTAAGTTGCAAGATAAAATGGATCAAAAGCATTTTGTGGAGCCTCATACAACAGAGATCATCGACTACAGTATGCTTATGCAACAGGGCTGCCAATCCAGCAGCTTCCAAAAGAAAGTAATGGGTTTTCCTGTTTGTGGATGAGTTTAATAGCTCTGCACCCCTTCCCCAAAAAAGTGTCATCATTCTGAAAAGTGGTAGTTATTTAGGAATTTTTTTAATGCTCTTCAGATGCTTTGCAAAATTTGTTGTACAGACAGTGTTTTTTCTTTCCTCTGATGAGACCCACATATGTTGGTTAGTTTAAAAGTAAATTTCAGGTGGCACCTTGCACTGCAGAAATATCTCACCATTTTATCACTACAGAATTGGAGAGGGTTCTGCACAATGGTTGTCTAAATATCTATATTTATAGTATCAGTCATCAAGTACTAACTGAAAGATGTGTTTCTCTTAATTAGACTTATCCTTGCGTACAGCACACATGTAATTGGTATACTCATCACTAAATAGAGAGAATACATGTATACAAATACAGGGAAATGCTAATCCCATTGAAGTCAACAGTAAACTTCTGTTAGCTTCAATGGGTCAGGATTTTCCCTGCAAAACCAAATTTTCTTAAAAGCTGGAGACAAATTTGACATTCATTGTGCTACCCATGAAAAGAAAGTATTCAAGCATTAATGGATCTACAGCTGAAGTATTATGCAAGTCAGGCATGTATTACAGATTGTGTGAAAGACTTGAGTCAATAAAAATTTCTAAGAAATAGCATTTAAAGTGGTATTTTGAAGTGATAAACTGATGATGAAAATTGTGATTCTTCGGTAAAAGTTAGTCAAGATCACTTGATTTGACTTGCCTTAATAACATTTCAGTTGGCAAATATTTCTGTACACTGAGTTCTTAATTGTCTGCTGGGTATGTTGAAATGTATAAAAGAAAGTCTGCTCAAGTGCTGGCCATTGACAGAATACAGATTGCATAATTAAAAATATTCTGGCAAGACAAGTTTAGTTCAACAGGTGTTCAAGTTGAGAAATGTCTAAAAGGGGCAGTGAAAAAGTAGAATATATACTTTGAATGAATAAAAACAAAAGTATTGCCTAAAATTTTGAGATGGTAACACAGATAAGTGTTTATTGTCTGGGTTTATCATGAAGATTTTTTTTGTACACAACAGTCTTTGTTGATCAAAATTATTTCTTTAGTATTGCACAAATGAGAAGAATTTATTAGATTATACTGTGGAAAATTGTTGGAAGATTTGCTAGTTGAGAAAAATGTTTATCTTTTCAGTGGATTATGTTATTTTATTTCACAAGTCAACAATTTTTTAGAAAATTATAATTTTTCTCATATCTCAAATTATCATATCTTTTCTCATTCACTTCCTTTACTCCAAAGATTACAATATAACTTCTTTTCCCAGTTGAAATGTAGCTGAGTCTGAGTTGCAACAGAAATTTAGTCAACTAAGTACTAAAATATACATAGGAACTGAAAAGAATGTTTTGTGCCCAGTGCAAAGATCTACTAGAATCTAACTCAATAGATATGCAGTAGAAGGCAATATTATTACCTCATTAAAAAAATAGGAAATAGATTTTTAACAGAAAGGAGCAGAAATCCTTAGTATCAGAACATACTTTTGAGTCCTGGTTGAAGCTAACTCACCTATATCAGTAGATCTCATCCAACAGTATAGCATCCATAACAAGCTATGGATGGATCCATTGCCTGCTGATTTGATAGGAAAGTGCCCTCTATTGAATTTTCTCCTGTACTATTTCCATCAGACAAATGTTTCCTATAAAGACTTAAACGTATGGTCTGACAGACACCTCTATTTGCTTTTCTTACTTTACGTCCTTACTCTGAGTTCTACTTGGGTAAAAAGCATCGCTATAATATTGTGGAGAAAGGAAGATTCAGGGAATTGCTCTGTTCAGAATCAACTATTCAAACTCAGTATGACTGGTCCCTTTTACACAGTTAGCATTGCACTGAATAGACGCTGAAACTGTTCTAAACTCTCTGTTGAGGATCCTTGCATCACAGGAGACATGATAGTGGCTTGTTCACAGTGTCTCAGAAATTCATAGTCACTCCAGTTGCACAAGGGGCTCAAGGTCGTGAAACCTACAGCCAGCCTCAAGAGCAGACATGGAGCTCCTCTACAGACTCATGGCTTTTATGAAACAATTTCAGTTAAATACTGATAATGTGATTAGATAATGCTGCCTTCTGCTGTAATACTATCTGTCAGGAGGTAACAGTCATTTTATCTCTTCGCATGAAAGGTTTATTTTGGAGAGTGTTATCACTTAGCATCTGTTATAAGTTTTGAAGCATAAATTGTTAACTCCTTTTTCCCTCATGTTACTTCCTTGCATGCTGGTTTTTTCCTCTCTTACAAAGCATTAAAGATTTCAACGACATATTGTCTTATGGAAAGATCTTTGTGAAATATCGCAGTGTTTCAGCTGGACTGTTTCTGTTGGACAGGTGTCACATTGAAATCAGAGGTGACAAGGGCAACTAAGTTCAAACAGCAATGAAATGACATCTTTAATGGCTCATCAAAGCCAAGGACTTTTCCATAAGGAGGAGTCTGCAGTAAAGGTTGAGTGATGAAAAAAGGTTAGAAAGATTTGCCTGAGGAAGAATTGTTCCTGCATCCCTGAAATGGAGATGTGGGTGACACCCATTTAACAGTTGAGTGCCTCACCAGCCTGCTGGGAATGAAAGAAAGTCAGATTTACCAACCTTAATCAAGTTTATTAAGCTCTTATTAGTTGACAAGACAAATTATCTGTACCTAGACTAGTGACAAAAATAGGATCAGGGCATGGACTTGCACAATGAAATGCAATCATTCGTGCATTCTTTTGGAGAGCTCCCTGGCATGGTTTTAACCCACTCTCCCAGAGATTTTGAACCATACTGTTTGCTGGGCCCTTTGACCCTTTGACAGTGTGGTGTTAGCAGCCCTTCCTTTTAGGGGTGAATGGAAGAGAACTTTTGACCATTTTTCAACATGAGTAAGGTCATGCCAGTAGATCTCAAGGTTGGAACATAGTTTCTGGTCTGCTCTTTTTAGCAATAGAGTGTTGGGTGCTGTGGTTAGTTTGGAGTCTGTTAGTGGAGCCTCAAAAATGTGCCAGATGGAGAGCCCTGAGAGCACACAGTTTCTGGCTGCTGCACAGATAAAACATGTCTGGCTGTAATATGAACTTTCTTCTGTTATTCTGCCAGTTCAGTTCCGCCCCAAACTGGATAAGACACTTTTGGGGCTGAGGGTAAAGTTGTTTTTATTGAATAGGGTCTTTGTTACCACAAAGCTTCTGAGACAACATAACATTACCTTTTGGATCCTGTGCTGACAATGCTGTTTGTGACAGATACTGACTTGATATCATAGGTGGCCAAAGCAATTTTTGTGGACAATGGATTTATCATGGGTGCTGACATTTGAAGCTTTTCCAGAGTAACCTGCCAATGGGACTCAGACACCACCTGGAAGGTTTCTTCAGCTCACTCCAGCTTACACAGTTGTCTCCTTCTTGATTTCCCCTAAGAAGATTGCCAGTAAAGTTTCATGTATAATGCAATCATCTTCATGGTATGAAGTCAGGCCTCTCCAGAGTTGAGGGAAACATGCCTATTATTAAAGTAAATCAGAGATGGTTTTTACCCTTTTTTTAAGCTTATTTTTGGTGACCTGATATGTCTTAAAAGGGTATGCCTGTTTTCCAGTCCAGTTACCTAAGGAGCCATGAAGGGGTACATCATTACACCATGCCCAAAACAATGTCCTTTATTTTACCTTCAAATAAGACAAGTTTCTCTGTATTGCTGATGTTTTTCCATTGTTTATTTGAATTTGCATTTTCTAAATTGATTTTTAGATGAGAAAAAAAAATGTGATGTCACCAAGGCCAAACTTGAATTACAGAACATGAAGTATTGTTTCCTTTCTACAAGTCCACAGCTGTAAACAGTATTTAATCTGAGAAGTGAAGAAATTAACTTACATATATTATTTTCATATAGATTGTAAAGCCATGGCTGCTGTGCAGAAATTGCTGTCGTGAATGGATTTTTCTTTCTCTATTAAAACAAAATATTCTTTATTGTTTTCTTTCTATGTTCTTTCCACGGTGTACAGGTGATTTAGTAGTGAGTCAAGTATCTACCTACCTCTATATGGAGTTCTATCTATTTGCTCTTTAAAGCACCCCCAGCTTGTGTTCTTAATAAAATCCCTCCTACTAAAAGGTCAGCATCTCTGCACATGGCGTTACTTATGTGCAAAGCCCAGTCCAGCTATGAGTGTGTATTTTAGAGCTGTCATCCTCAGAAGTTTTCAGGGGCCTTTTTGTCATCCACTATGGTTATATCTTACCTAAAATAAGGCTTGCAGTATCATTAGGTAGTTATCCATATGCACAGTAGGCATGTATGATGGTATCACTGGGTTTTTTACCTATGTATGAAAATGAATGGAAACCATAAATGAAATCTTGACCCTGGGAAGTAAATTGCAGTTTTGTGTCAACCTTGCAAGGGCAGAATTCCAAATTAATCATCCTCACTCCCTAAATCATTCTTTAAAATAAAATGGTTCCATGTATTAGTGTCACACTCTTCTCATATGTCTTAGATTGTCCTTTGAATAAGTAATTTTTCCTGCAATTTTCAGTATATCAATATACTGCTTGGAAGAAATACAGCATATTACAGAATAATACTGCAGATGATGAAGAAACTTTGTCTCATCATATCTAATGTTAGATGAGCAAATTCTTAATTCTCACTGAATCTTATCATGAGCATTTCATATTGATACTTTTTTACATAATGTAAGAATGCCTTTCATAATTGATGAATTATAGAATAATAGATTGAAAGGGACCTTAGAAGTCATTTAACTCCTATGAACAGAGACATCTTTCACTAGACCGGGTTGCTTAGAGCTCCATCCAGCCTGGCCTTGAACACCTCCAGGGATGGGCCCACTTCCCCTGGGCAAAGCTGCCTGTAATATGTGCATGTAAAAGAGCAAACTGCTCATTAAATACTGCTGGTACAGTGAGCTTCTTCCCAGTGTGGTGTGACCACGTAATACAAGAACAAGGCATCACATCTCAGGCATAATGATATTGTTTGCTTTTACTGTAGTAAAATAAACCAGATATATACCTAGTCTCGGCAAAATTGCTATTGTATTCTTTCATTTTCTTCCTCAGAGCAGTAAAAAGATCTTCCTAATTGCACAATCTGTATAGTTTTTGTTGTGACCTGTTGCTATCATCCCAGTCACAACAGGACCTCTTAGAAATGAACAACCATGCAGCAATATTCATCTGGTATGATAATGTATTCTCACTGGAGAATTTGTTGTGATGGAGACAAGAGTCTGAATATCAGATAGTGACATCTTTTACAAGTGTCCTGAAAAACTCTTTAAAAATATTAAATTAGGGATAGCATAAAGGCTGAGTTGAGGAAGGTGTTATAAGATAAACATGAACCATAGCTCTTCTTGGAAATGACAACTCCATTTTGGACAGCAAAGATTACAGGGTTACAATTTTTAATTCCAATAGGAGAAAGCATCTTTGTAAGGTAAATGAAAATTATACAGGTTAAAAAGCCACTGTTGATCCTCTCACATCGTGTATGTGAAAGCCTTTATTTCAGCTCCCTGATCCAAGTTTGGCACCCTCAAACATTTTGATAGCTGAATTCTGGAGTTCATCTCCTTTTCCATGATGTGTTCCTGTTTGAATCTGCTTTTCACATACTTAGCCATTTAATTAAAGAATATTTTTGTCAGCCACAGAGAGAGATTACAGTGGTAGTCACCAGAAACATGGATAATTCACATGATTCTGGAGCAGGGAAGTGTTCTCACTGGGAGGAATCCACCTGGCTGCCCAGAGTGGGTTAATGCAAGAAGCTGGGACTCAGCATTAGGTTTCTGCATTCAAAATTAATTACATGGCTCAGGAGGAGTTTTCTCTTCTGTCAGAAATCCTGTCTGACATTCCTCAGAAATACTTGCATCTAAACCAGTGTATCTTCACAATGCAGTGAGATAATACATTTTGTTAAAAAAAAAGTTTCATTATAGGTATTTATTTGTGCCAACAATAGTATTAGATTGTAGAGTAAAATATTATGATTAATTGTTGCATCCTGCTGTAAACTCATAAAGGTCATGTTTGCTGTTGAGATACCTTTCCTTTGTGCCCAAAGGGTTTGTCAACCCGGGTGTGGTTGTGGCAGAGGGTTGGTGAGGGCTGCAACTTAAAGGCTGTTAGAGTTCTCACAATTGCCACCCTTACCCTGAAATTTGCACGCACAAATAACCTTGTTAGAATATTGTGTGTTGATAAACAACTTTGCATGAATTTCTAATAATTTCAATTACTATTCCAGACTTTTCCAGCTCAGTTTATCTCCTGATAAAGTTTTACTTGGTAAATATTAGAACCTGTATTTCAAAAATAAAACATTTTATTTTTTATATTTTAAATTTGGACTTATTATTGTTAATTTTGTATTTCATGATGTATCAGTATTTTCTAACAACTACTATAGTAAGGTCCAATTCTACCTTTTAATTTTTAAAAACATCAAGGCCAGCTGATACTTAAATGCAAGTTGAAACATTTTATCTAATTTTCTAGGTCAATGTGTCCCCTTTTGCATTGTAATGAAATAATCTGACATTTCAGCACTGTGATTAGAAAAAAAAAAAGGCGATAACTTAGTGCGTTATTAGAGTTCTAACCATTTTCAGTCCTCTAATGTTAGCTGGAGTCTTTTTCTTGACCCTGAAAACCTCTGATCCCCTAATTAATGAGACAAGTGCTTATATTCTTTTCTGGATCAAAGCATCACCTATTTCTATTGTTGGTGAAACAGTTTGATATGTTGACACTTTGATACAGAAAATAAGATGAGCTGTTGTAATCTGCACTAAGTAGCAGCTGCTAATGTAAAAATAACAGGACGGTTAGAAGTTGGATCTCATATGTGTCACAACATGACCTGCTCTATCAGGCAGTATGTATTTCTCTTACTGACATGATGTGTAAAATGTAAAAGCATTAAAAATAGTGCAAGATAAAAGTATTTCTTCAGTTATTTAATTTTTTTTTTCCAAAGTTGGGGGTTTTTTGCGTATTCATTCTAATTCAGAATGAAGGAAACTTTTATTTGCCTTCCCAATCTCCTGCTGCCCTGAGAAGACACCTGAGTTCTTCCTATCCAGCTAGCTTGCTAATATCAGCAGAAACATACTTCTTCCTCACAAGAAATGGGAGCAATTCCCTGTTGTCTGTTTGAGGCTAGGTTCCATTTCACACTCTGCATAACCTAGGACCTAGAGCAGAAAGACATCTTAATGCCATTTTTCTCCTTTGCACCTCTACCAAATGTAAATGACTGAGATTATAAATTGTAGAAATTAACTTGGAGACTCCTCAGATTACTCATCCAACCTTCTTCTAATCCACAGGAATATCTGTGTCAGTAGAAAGCAAGATGGTGGTGGTGGCTATTCCTGAGTGAAGGAATACTCGTGTGTTAACATGTATCTCAGTCAAGCCAAGGGAAATTGCACTGGATCGAAAGTTCTAATTGAGTCAGTCATAATTTCCATACAAATAAAGTACAAACAAGTTGTCCACAAGAAGGGTACTTATTAAGCAAGGAAGTTAGGTCTTAGAAAACAGGAGATATAGAGACAAATGAAAATTGCCTCAGGTTAAGCTAAATTTGCCCTTGTAAAGGAAATTGAAACAAACAATAGTGTAACAACTGAAATGAGAACAAGGAAAGAGGAAGTATGCCACTGGTCTGAGAATGGCATGGAGATCAGGGGTAATTCTGGATTAGGTCTGAAAATGTGCAATTTTAATTTTTGTTTCTCTCAACATTGGGCAATGAAGATGCTTGCTGTGAGGACAGAGGTTAAGCAAAGTGAATGCATGCAAATGGAGTATGTGGTAGCTGCTCAATAGATTAATGTGCTTGCCTTAATGGATGGTTTCCATCCCCGGTTCTGAAAGAGCTGGTACCTGAAATTCCAGGAATGATGAAAAAGTTCTTTAATAAATCTTACGAGACTGTGTGCAGTGTAATATGACAGGGAATCAGCAGAGACAACATCTATATTTAGAAGGGCAGAAAATGCAATTTTGACAACTGTAGACCAGTTAGTCTTTATTGTGAGGCTTCAGAGTAAATTTGGAAGGAAAATGTTTTTAAAGCATGGATCCATTGAGAGTGAATTGAAGTACAGTTTTCACACAAGAATAATCATGCAAGAATTCTTCTTTGATATGATAACTGATTATTTAGACAAGGAACCTTGAACCTGACATATAAGCTTATAGGTTGTGCCATATGGAAAATTATTAATTACAGTGGGGAATGTATATATTGTTATTTTACAAGCAGGCACAAGCTTAATGTGGGAAATGCTGCTTGCTATTAACTGGGTTCACCCAGCGTCTCTTGTTTGGAAGAATGGGCACGTTTAGCTCATGTCTGTCTGCAAAATGTCATGTACCCATGAAGGAGATGAGGGATTAGTCAAAGGCAATAAGGAACTAGTTAGCAGGAAGGCAGCTGCAAACAGCTTTGAAGGAAGAAATGTTAAGGTCCAAGGATTTCACTAGTGGAATTTCTCTCCAATTTCTTACCAGTTGGTGCTGAACCAGTTTTCTTTAATGCTGTCATTGAGAACCTTTGGCATGAAGAGCAGCAGTGTACCAACAAAACTACTTGATGATACAGAGCTGGGAGTTGTTTTTAGTAAGACGTGAAGATATTAATACAAAGTAGGTTCAAGCTGTCTTGCAGAAAGATTGGGATGGCCTCAAGTACTGGAAAAACAAAAGCAGTAGGGTGGGATTTTGGTGCCAAGTGTAAGGTATTATCTTTTCAGGATGAATAAGACTTTCCACTGTCAACTGTGTAATACCAGCGTGCAACAGAACAGGCTGGAGGGTGACCATGAGTAAAAAGAGTGCAAGAATGTGCCAGGTGAGGAGTTTCCACTGACATTGGTACAGAGTACTGAGGAGAGATGTGTTTGAATTGATCAGGGTAATGAAGAGCCTGCTTAGTGAAAGGTAATAGAAAAGGTATCTCAGAAAGGAAAAATAAATGTTTATTATAAATATATATATATGAATATATATGCTGTCTAAAAATGCATGAGAAAATCAATTAAAAATACAGCTATGAAACTTTAGTAGTCAAGTTATTTGGATTTTTTTCCCTTCTATTGGATATTGAAAAGTCTTACAAAAGCCATTTCTCACACAAAGATGAGGTTCCAGAGAGAACCTTGCATCATAGAATGCTGTGTGTTCTTACCTCTTTCAATTTAGATTAGAGTTGAGGGTGCTCATGTTTGCCCTAGAGGAATTAGGAAAAGTTAAAAACTAGTTTTACCCTCTGTTTTCCTTTGCATAAGTCCATTATTTTTGCAGACTTAGTGATAAGAAAACACATAACATCGTTTCTTTAAATGTTTTGAAGCATAAGTAACAGCAAAAAGGTCAGTTCTGAGATTTTCTTCAGTTGAGATCAGCTTTTTTAAGTTTGATAGGTAGCAATTATATTTTAAGTTTAATTGGAAAATTTAAATTTTCACCAAATAACTTCTAAAAAGGAAAATGGGAAAGTAAAGAAGCAAGAATTTTCCTTTGCAGGAAGGTAGATAGGGAGACAGAGAATAGGAAATGACCTATCATTTGATAGAAAATATGAAAGTGTAGGAAATTCTGGACAAAAAAAAAATCTTCAGAAGTATTTTTCACAGTATCCAAGTGATCAGAATACCCTTTCAGGGTTAAACAGAAACTTTGGTGAGAGTGAGACCTGTACCAAAAGGTGACCAAGCTCACCTCAAAAGTGACCTTTTTAGGGGAAACCACCACTAGAGGAACCTGAGTGTGATTCTTCTTCCTTCTTCTTTACCCTATCTTCCAAAACAATTTAATCAAAACAAATCAATTTCTGTGAAAAGTTCTGATTTCCACAGCTTGACATTTTCCAGAGGAACAATATTTTGTTAAAAAGTTCCCAAGCAGCTATTGTTATTACTAGAGATGAGCTCATGCAGGATTTTTGCCATATGCACTATGGATGGATTTCAATATACATTTAGGAGTCTTCCAAATTCTTTATAGTGGAGCTGATGCCATTATTTTATTTAGCAATTTAACTTTGTGATGGGCACTGCTTTGCTTTCCTTCTTCTAGTGAAGGAAGACATCTCTGCCTTGGGAGGACATTTGACTCGTGTTTTGTGTTTACCACCCTTCAGGCCTGTGAACAATGGGTCATTTTGTTGCATGGCTGCATGCTGAGACTCTTGTGCTTGGATTTTTGTCGGTCTCATGAAGCTTCCTAGTATCAACTCAACTAGAAGTTACTGTGGAGGCTAACAAACATCTATTTTTCTTCCCTTCACTTTTTGTAGCTCTTGGGTTTGTGGTTCTTTTTAAATCCATAGAACCTGATTCTGCTGTTATTTTTATTGGTACAAACCCAGATGCCAACCCAATCGAATCAGTGCAGTTTTTTCTGCTGAAAAACTGACATAAATAATAGTCTTAAGACTCTAGTTCCTCTGACTCTTGTCCTGAAAGGCAAGTGGAACATTAGGTGTATTTTTTATGATAGTTCTCCAAAGAGACTAGCCGTTAATCTCTCTGAGTAGGTGTGTCAGCTGCAAACATTTCCTTCCAGTCTACCATTTCAATCACACTTCACAGTACACTGAAAATTGGCAAGGATGTTAATTACTGGCCTCTAGAACAAACCACCTACTTTGATTCAAGCGTGTTTTCCAATTTTAAGAATGTTGTTTCACCTACAGAACAGTATAATTACAGAAAATAGCTTGGTTTGGCTAACATCTTGTGTTCTGTGTTTTGCTTGCAAGGCAGCAAGCTACACCAGGCAAGAGGCTCACCTGCAAAGGATTTTAACCTCTTGCTGACAGAAGTTAGGGCTTGCCAGCATCCAGTACATTGTTTTCAGTATCAGGAGCTCAAAACCACTGTCACTCAGATGTTAAACATTAACGCTTTCTGCTTTTAAAGCTGAAGGAACACCCCCCATATAGTAAGAAAGTTTTTTTTTTGTTCACCAGGGAACTTCCTGTTAAAGTTTTATGCATGTGTCTCACAGGAGCAATTAAAGCAGTGGTTCCTGTACCTGGGCAGTGCAAAACTCTGGGTGCAACATGACCCACCGAGCAGCATGGTTCAGAGACTGCTTGTGTAGCTGCATTTGTGCAATGCAGTGTTCAATAAAATTTGCCAGGAATCAGCCAAGTATCCAGGACATGATTAATCTACCAACAGAATGAATTGCCCATAGATGACTGGGAGTTGACAGTAAACAGTAAAACACCTGCCTTGAAGGCTTACAGTCTTAAGAGACAAACAGGAAACAGAAGCAAGTGGGAGCCCTGTTTTAGGAGAGAGATTTTGAGGCATACAGGCAGAATTGTTCATGATTATACAGGGAGTTTGGCAGACTTAGAGGCTGAACTGTGTGCATTTCCCTTCATGGGTTTGTAGCTCATATAACAGGTCTTTAATTTACTGAGAAATTTTTCCTCAACACTGTCCTGAAGAGTTGGCAGAATCCACAGTTGGCATTTCTCACACATGTGCCTCTTAGTTAAGGGCTCTACAATTTGTACCATTAATAACTTACACCATGAATTAAAAACATTGGGAAACAGCCCAATGCTCAGGCTCATGTGTCAAGGAATTGCTGTGGAAACCTGATCTTATTTGTTGTTACAACAATAAATCATCCACTGATTTAAAAATAATTTAAATGGTACCTGGGCCCTTGAGGCAGTCCTGCAGTGCCATTAAAACTAGACTTTTAAAATTAATGATGATTAAGGTATAGACCCATATTAAATATGCATGAATACTTATTTCTCCCTGCCTCTTCTTTAGCTGTAAGGCCTGTTGGGGCTGGCTTCCTTCCTGACTTACAAGCCACATGCTGCAATTTCTATTATAGTCATGAGTCACACTCCCTTCAGTGTGGATCAAGGATGGGAGGGCGAGTGTCCAGTGGGGTTCACAGATGGGAGATGACTGTGATTGCTCAGGGATTCCCTCACCCCTCCATAAACCAGATCCTGGGTGAGAATGCACCCAGATCCCAGCGCTGTCGGTGCCAGTCTCTGCAGTCCCTGCTGGCTCATTGCCTGCCACTGCTCAGGGTCCTGGTTATCCAGCAGCTCTCTGCTGCTAACATCAGCCAGGGGCTGCCACCATGGGAACTGCCCTTGACAGCCAGGGAGCCATGTGCAGACCAGGGCCATGAGCAGTCAGCAGTTCATGGCCAAGGGTCAGCAGTTCTGCAGTATAGCAATACATGTATGTAACATGAAATATGTTTGATGATCACCATTTGGCTGAACTGAAGAGGTCTAACCTTAGGTATTCAAAAAACTTACTGTATACATGGGAGAAGCCATACAAAACACAATTCTGCTAGGGAAAAAAGACCTAGAAACAATTTCAATTCTAGAAGAAGAAAGAATATTTCATAAGAATTAAATAGGGTGGCATAGTGCTTGTTTTCTTCCTGGTAGCTGGTACAGTGCTCTGTTTTAGAATCAGTATGCAAATAATGTTGATGACTGTTGTTTTAGATGTTGCTAAGTGGTGCTTGCCCCACGTTAAGGACTTTCAGTGTTTCCTGCACTGCCAGTGAGGAGGCACACAAAAAGCTGGGAGGGAGCATGGTCAGGACAACTGACCAAACTGGCCAAAGAGACATTCTGTGTGATAGAACATCACACCCAGTATATAAAATGGGGGGAGTTACCAGGAAAGGGCATGATTACAGCTCAGGGACAGGCTTGGCATTATTCAGCAGGGGGTGAACAGTTGTATTGTGCATCACTTGACTGTCTTGGAATTTATCTCCCTGTGTCCCTCTCCTTTTTGTCACAATTGCTCATATTAGTATCATTATTATTCTTATTATCTTTTACTTTGTTTCAATTATTTAACTGTTCTTATCTCAGTCAACAAGTTTGATCTTCTTTTTCTTTCCTGATTCTCCTCACCATGCCATCAGTGGGGGAAGTGACCAAACAGCTGCATGGTACTTAGTTCCTGGCTGGGGTTAAACCACAATTCTATGTTACATAGCACTATAACTCTATGTGTGCAATTACAATGGTTGAAATGATTGCACAGATTGATATGTTCTCAAAAAAGTGTGAATATTCTGAATAAATTGGTTATTGGTTGTTTATCATTTCACAGGCAGAATTGATAGCTTTGCAACAAGGAAAGGAAGCTGCTCTTCAACAGTGCAAAAAACTAGAAGAAGAAATCCAAACATTGCGTGTTTATTACAGGTAAAATGATTGATTCTAATATGAATGAGTGACTCATAGGGGAAATTTTCTGTACGAGTCTGACTGACTGAGGAAATGGCCTTATCAAATAGGTATTTGTTGGAAAAATGTGAATACATCAATGAATCAAAGCCCGCATTTCTGCTTTACTGCTCACAACCATCTCTTTGAAATAGGAGTCCCTTTCTTATAGCCTGAATTTTGTATTAGTTTCTTCTAAGAGAAGTGAAAAGTTGGTAGCGATTGATTTTCACACTAAAATGCTGTGCTATGGCAAAATGTGATCACTTAAAAAAACATGTACAAAAGAACCAGATTACATAAATGCTTGTTTCTTCTCTGGTTGTTTGCACATACCTAACAGTCAATACAGATTTTAAAATAATAAAACCTGTAATTCTGAAAGACTGTTTTCTTCTTCAGCCCCAATATATGTGCCTTTTAATTCCTTATGTTCTGTAGCAGTATGTAGCATGAGGGAAATGCCCATTCTCATTAATTTAGATGGGCTGTACTGAACATATGCATGGATCAGTGGGTTTTAGTCCCTAAGGAAAAGCTCTGTGTGGTCCAGTGAAGGAGTTAGGTTGTTTTATGGAGTGATGCAGGGTTACAGCTCTCATTTCATCCTGACCTCCTGTGTGAGAGGGGATACAGAGCTGCCAGCAGGTTAAAGGCAGGAGAATTGGCATCAACACAGCAGAAAATTGTGAATCTGAAGGCTCAATGTCTGTGATGAGGGATGTGGGCTACAGAGGTAAATAATAAATATAGTGTGAATACTATACTCATTGGAAATAAAGAGGACTAGTTATTTATGTCTAAAAAGCATTTGCAATAGCAGAACTGTGTATGTTTTCTGTGTTTCAGCATTCAAAAGTGAAAAATACTCGGGTTTCTAGAGGTTTTTCAAGTTTCCCCTTCTCATTAAGTTTATTAAAACCTTGGAGGGAAGTTTCAAAAACAACTTTTGTTCCTAAATCTCATAGGCATTTATTTAAAGCCTGTTAATAGTGAATAGAAACCCCAAGCAAATTGTGATTACTGCATTTAATGAATTTGGTCAGCATTTTGTGTGTGCACAAATTATGGTATGATTTACCAAGCTAGAAAGAATTTATTATAGTGTCTTATTACTTATTTAAATGCTTTGGGTTTTGTTTTTTTTTAATAATTTAAAAACTGAAATGCAATTTTTTTAATTGATATTTTAGAAATTAAGAATTTGCTTGTGTTGATCTATGCACACTGTAAGAGACTTTTCACTGATTTTTGAATTACATTTTTGGCATAGTCTATCAAATTTGCACTAATATACAATGCTTAACAAGTATAGTAGGCAGCAATGGCCATTTACTTGTGTAAATGCTTTTAATCCCAGAAATATTAACAATAATGACTTGCAGGAATCAACATTAGAATGTACCATGTTATTAACTTATGGCTCTTAATTTGAACAGTCAAAATTTCACTGTAAGTTGTCTGACAGCATTTGCAAAATCTATCCATTAGGTGTGGAAATGCTCACCTCATTATCCCCTGGGGCAAGAACTCTTGTATCACTACTGATTTATACAAGTTATAACATCTAAAGTAGATTTTATCTCCTACCTACCTCACTGTTCTAGAGACTAATGTGGACCTGCAGAGTGTCTGATTGAGGTTGGCAGGGACCTCTGGAGGTCATCTTGTCCAACCTCTGCCCAAGCAGGGCTACTGAGGGCTGGTTGCCCAGGACCACATCCAGAGGGGTTTTGAATGTCTTTAAATGTGGAGATTCCACAGCCTCTCTGTATGGAAACACTGGCTTAAGCATAAAAAGACATGACTTGAAAAACCAGAGGCCACCTGGAGCTGAACCTCCAAGCATTGTAAAAGGCAACAAGGACTCCTATAACAGCAGCAACATTTGATGTCTCAGGCCTATCTTTTGACTTGATTAGAAATTAATTTCACCATTATGAGGATTCTTATTAACTTCTTGACATTTTGGATACAGTTTCCTTTGAGTTACATGAACATCTGCAGCCCTTGTCATCCAATCCAAACAGTGTGACAGTACATTAAACACATGCAAATGAGACAGAAAAGAATATATGTCACATGTGGAAGGGATGCACGTATAGACATCTGCTGGGTCTTTTCATTTCCTCATAATGCTTGCCAGGCTTTGGTAGTCTAGAATAAGCACTGAGAGTGTTTTTAGACAGTCTGTTTTGAACTGGGGTGGAAGTTTGCTGCTTTGATCCTAGTGAGTTAGCTGTGTGATATGGTGTTCAAAACTGCATTCCCTGGAGTTATTTCTCTTTCTTGGATTTCAGAATTCCCCAGTGTGCAAAATATAGGCTTCCACACATGCTCCAATCTTCATCTGAACAGTAAGGCTGCAATGTGACAATGCTAGCTGCACGTTCCCTTCACCTACTGTTCTCTCATGTCTTTGCCAGATTCTTAAAATTTCTGTCTTAAGCCCCAGCAAAACAGGAGCTTAAGAATTTTGGCTCATTTGGTGACTTCTTTTGCTCTTAGGTGTTCTCTGGCCTTTCAAAAAGCATTTCTCCTACTTTATTCTTTTTCACCTTTTTTTCATTGAGATTTCTAGGAGTTGTGGTTTAGGAATGGTACTCCCCAGTTTAGTGCTTCTGCCGACTCTCCAAACTACATGCCACTTGCTCATTCACCCCTTCTCCCTCCCACTCCCCTGCAACAGGATGGAAAAGAGAATTGGAGGCACAAAAGGTGAAGATCAGGAGTTGAGATAAGAGTAATTTACTGGAAACAGTAATGAGACAAGAAAATGACCAGTAACAGCTACAATGTTAATAAAAAGTGTGCGAAAGAGAGTGATTCACATGCATAATTCTCACCTCAACCTAACCACAGCCACTCTATCCTGGCAGGAAGGAACCCCTTCTTCCCAGAAGAGACTCCCTTCTCTCTCCCACTGGAAAATGTCATGAAGATATAGAATATCCTCTGGGTCATAGCCATGCCCCCTCCTGGCTACTGCAAAAACTAACCCTGGCCTGGCCAGAACCAGAACACTACATCATCCTTTAACCTAGAAGAAGCAAATTTAAGAAAGCAAAACCAAATAAACAAACAGAACAAAACAAAACAAAAAACCCAACAACAACAAAGTAAACCAAAAAGCCAGAGGCTCACGTTAAAGTATACAAATGATACCTACATCACTCGTGCCTTAAAACACAATAATATTTTAAGGAATTAGTCACAAGAGTAATGACTGTGTGAGTATATAAACTATTTAGGGTGCATATCTGTATAAACAATAACAAAATGTGCATTTTTATACCAAACTGACTTTCATTAACATTAATATAATCCAGGAAAAGCAAACTATCATTTTATCATACAAAATCAGGGGAGAGATACTTAGGTCCAAAATATCTGTATGTGTGAAGTACACACAGGTGTGCCTAAAAGAGGGAAATAAGTGGATACCTTCAGGGAAAAAAAAATTCCTTTTTATTTTCTCCAGAGGAAAGATTCTTGGTATCTGGAACACTGCATCAAGTTTTGGGTGCCTAGTAAAGTGAGACATCTATAAATTGGAGCAAGTTTGACAGAGGGCAAGTGGTACGGTCAGGAAGCCTTAGCATTTACAATGTAAAGAGAGACCAAGGGTACTGCTCTCGTACAGCCTGGGAAAGAAAAAATATTCCTTTCTTTGTTGGCTCCAGGGAGACCTAATGGCAGCCTGACAGAGTCTGTGCAGAGGTTGTCAAGAAGGGCGGCCTCTTCACAGTGCTCCATGACAACAGGGTGAGAAACAGCAGACTGGAATTGCAGCAGGAGAGTTTCAGACAGGTTACAAGGGAAAACATTCTCACCACGGGGGCTGTCCATCATTGGAAGAGTTTGCCAGAGAGCTTACCATCTCCATCCTTGGAGATTTCCGGTGTCTAACATGGTAAAATCATGAGCAACATGGTGTGATCTCATATTGATATCACTTTGAGAAGAAGTTGGGTTGGACTGGAGGCTGCCAGTGGTTACTTCCAACCTCATTATTCTACAATTCTCTGATCTGGTAGCTGCTGCTGTTTGAAGACATTCACTTTTTTTCCTCCAGCTGTGCAAGAAATCTGTGTTGTAAACAACACTTCTTTTCAGGTGAAGTGAAAAGTGAATCCTAACTAAAACTGGAACTTCATGGAAAGCCAGAATGGCCTAAACCAAAATTAAAACAAGCTTTTGCAAATATAATGAGGAAACATTTATTTTCCTCTGAAAAGAAAGCATATCCCAGAACAATTTCAGTCTTCTTTAGAAGGGACAGAGAAGTGAAATTGAATTAAAAAGGAGGAAGGATCTAATTCAGATACATAAGGAACAAGAAGCTGGCTACAAATAAAGTTTGGCAAGTTCTATGCTTCTATTTGTTCTTCTTGTGTTGTCTTTGTGTCAAGTTTCAAGAAGAAAAGTGTGTTTTCTGGATGCTAACTTAAAAATACATACCAGAAATTAAAATTTGCATGACATTTAGGAATAGCATAGAGTTTCTAGCTTAGTAATGTAATTCTTTCAACATTGTGCTCTTTAAGCTAGAGATTAATGCAAATCATAAGATCTTCAGTGCCAAAGAAGGCTATATCCAAATAACCAGTTTTGAAGTACATGGGAGTGTTAATCCCACTACCTCTTTCTCACATACCTCTGTTGTCTGAGCTTCATCACAAGTTTTTTATTTGCATATTTCTCAGTTATGTGATCTGTCCAATTTTATAATCAGGTTCCTTCTTCCCCTAGACTTATATGCTGAATGTGACACCGTATGGTGTGGGATGTGCCTTTGGTCAGTTGGAGTCAGCTCTTCCAGCTGTGTCTCTATCCAACTTCTTGGGCACCCCCCTCCTGCTCACTGCTGGAGTGATGTGAAAAACAAAAAAAGGGCTTGACCCTGTATGAGCACTACTCGGGAATAACTGAAACATCTATGTGTTAGCAACACTTTTTTTCAACATAAATAAAAAATGTAGCCCCATACCAGCTACTATGAAGAAAATTAACTGTATGCCAGTCAAAAGCAGTATAATATTGCAACATAATTGGAATCTGTGAGTTATGGTGAGCATAGGACAAAAAAGATGGCTTATTTTACAGTTATGTGATGGTTCTAAACAATGAAATAAAAGGATAACTTCACTAAGGCTCCTTGTACTAATAAGTACAATTACATGAAATAAGTATTTTTAAATTCAAACTTTCAGTTAATACAGGTAGCTTCTCTGCATGCAATGCTAGCAGTTTTCTTGCTCCCTAACCAGTTGTAGCACTTTATAAGTTAAAAACTATTGAAGAGATTTAACAGAATTTAAATCTACAAGTTTCAATGCTTACAATACTTCAATTGGGATATTGGAATTCATGTTTAAGTGGCACAAGAAAATGTCTAAACAGCAGTTGGTTTTATGGAGGTCTGTATATTTTTCCCACAAAGTCTCTTGTAAAATGACTTGGAAGTTCATTTTTTTTTAAGACTGAGATCGATAGATGTGAAAGTAGGAAATTAAGAAAGTTTTTATTATTTCCCCAAATGAAGGACTTATAGGCACAGGAACAAACTCAATTTTCATTTTAATTGCATAACTGAATCACCCTATAACAGGAGAAATAGATGAAGAAAGATATTTTGTAAGCCATTACTTGTGGTCCTGGATAAAAATACTTTTCTATTCAAGCTTTGGATACAGTTGTGTGTGTTTAATTTACTTCCATTCTATAGTTTCATGACTGATGTTATGGAATATGATACTCAGATGGTGCCATTTCAACCATGCTCCATGGACTCTGTGTATGGATGTAGAATGGTGTAACTCTTGCTGTTAGAATGTTGCTCCCATTCCAATTTTAAGGGATTACTTTTACCTAACAAGTCAATATTCATCTTCACAGACTGCTACTGCAGTGGCCAGTCAGAATACAATAAATAGCCTAGTTAGATTCCTGTACTCTGACCTCTGCTCAAGAATTTCAGCCTCTTTGTTCTGCCATCTCTCAGTCTTCTTCAGAGTTCTCTCAGTCGAGATTTCTCTCAAGGGAACACAATATGAAGGAGATTGGGCTGCTCTAATATTTGGTTTCCCAGCTGAAATGAACTGGAACCCATTTACAGTGGGATTAGTGAAGCTGCAACCATTGATGCAGAGTGGTGATCTCAGTCCTTCCTCTAAAGCAACAGCAGACTACTTTGAGCACCTGTCCCAGCAGTTTACCTCAGAGAACTGGTCTTTTCATACCTGGTTTTTTTTTATCTCACTTTTTCAGTTATGGCCGTTGACTCATTTTCCTGCTCTTTTCATCCTGTCTGCTTGCTTCTGTTCTGGCAGTTACTGTCATTGTTTCAGCACTAGTTGCTTTAGACACAATGTGGTGTAATTACAGTCATTAAGAAGAATGACCAAGTAATGGTCTCACTGTAAACTACTCTGTTCTTTTTGCAGAGCAGTTTTGGGGAGATCATAGAGAAGACAGCAGTGTTTTAAGTATTCTTTCTCCTTGGAGCAGTGACTTCTATTTTATCGAAGTGTTTCAGACACCTGACATTAAACATAAACCTTGAGCTAATTAAATTTCCCGCTTACAAGCACAGAAGAGGTTCTTTTTTATACCAAAGAGATGAGGGGCTTGGATATGCAGTTGGGAGACGGTGTAATACAAGTTTTGGAGGAACCTAACCTGCTCCAGTTTGATGAAGCAAAACTACAGAAAGCAATGACTCTAAGGGAACACTAAGGTTTTTGTTTGCCTTCTGTTATAACAAAGGCAGGGACCATCTTTCTGTTTGTTTATTGAACAGGGTGTTAAAATTGGTAGAAAATTGGGGTGGAGAAACACTGCTGTCTTTAAATCAGATTGGTTAAAACCACAACTTCTTTCAGCAACCCATGGAGGTTTCAGTGAATTTTCAGTCAATTTGTAGGGGTGAGAGGACCCAACACCCTCATAATTTGGACCTGGGATTTGGAATCTGTGTATTCAGTCTTCTCCTCCTCTGTTTTGTGCCACTTTCCAGTGAGGTGCTGCAGCCCCAAAAGAATTGGGATTTTAGGTGGGTCTTACTCTGTAGTCTCATAAGCATTTTCCCAGTAGTAAGCCCCTATGTCTCCCTATGACTTCTTTCCTTTGTCACTTTATTGCTTGTGCAATCACGGGTCTTGCTAGAGTTACAGGAGATAAAAGTCCAAGGTTTGGGGGCTGTTTCATGAACTGGATCAGACAGCCGAAGGAGGAAGACTGATCAGTGAGCTGCTCTGCATTGGAAAGCAGCTGCATGAAGTTTTACTGGGACTACTGAGATGACTGTATTTCCCAGTGGTTTGGTGCAGGTGAGCAGTCGAGGCAGAGCCCTCCCTTGTTATCCTTGTGTATTTCACACTTCACTGAATTTATTATCCTCCCGTCCTTGCCCCATTCCCAAACTTCTTGTTCTCCAGCTTGGAATTGATTATTGTCTCACTTTTTGCATTTGTTCAACTTTCTAACAATAATATAGTCAGTGAGACTGACTTCAGAAATAAATCTGTGGATAGAACAATTTCTTGGGAGCATGGCAGACCGGACTGTTCTCCAATTAGGATTTGACCATCTGCAAAGGAAAGGGATGGTGGAGAGAAACTTCAGTATATACCGTAGGGCTGGTGTTTACAGTGGCAGTTTGGCAGGTAATGAAAATGTGAAGCAGCATCTGAACTTGTTTGGAGCTGAGAGGTGTCCTTTTTTTGCCCTCCAATGAAGTATTTTAGCAATCAGGATGCTCTTTAAGCTTTCTGTGTCTCTCATTTATTTAGAGACACACACACGAAAAAAAAACTTTTGAACGTTTTGCTTCTTGCCCTAACATGACTTTGGAAGTTTCCCTATCTCACTAGGAAAAAAAAATTTTGCATGGTAAAACAATTCCCAAGTCAACTTTAGTGATTTATGAAAACTTTGAGACAGAAGCACTGAACTGTCAAAGATGCAAGGCACCTGATGGAATAACAAGCCACCTCACTCCATCCCTGCAACCAGAATGTAGTACACTTGAATTGCCTTGTGCTGCTCTTGGGTTGGTCTGACCTATACTTTATGAAACCTTTGTGCCTGATGTTTCCAGGGGCTGGTTCTTGGCCTTCTGAGGTGCCTTGCCAATAGAAACACTAAGCAGCAGGTCTGAGGAAGCAGCATGAATATGGACTGAAGTGCCTAACTGCTCTGTGATGCAGTTCTAATTTACACCATGCACTATGCTAATTCAACTACTGCTTCTGTTACTGCGTGTTACAGGGGCAAAGTTTCTTAAGTTTTCCAAATTAGTTGAGGACCAACCAGTCACTTTTTGTGCCAAGTACGTTAAGGCTAGAAATGCCCCACAGGTCCTTATACTGTATTGCTCCGGGTTTGAGCTGACTTCTCTACTTATTTGCTCTCGTGGGGTAATGTGAACTAAAACAACATTTACTTTGTCCTTTTTGCTGGGATGGGCCTTTTCACATGAGTTTCTGTTCTTCTCTAAGAGCAACAATTTGCTTGACAGAAAGGAATTCCTTGCCATTGGATGCTGATATGGTCTCACGACTCTGTATACATGGCCCTGCTGGTGTTCTGTTCACTGCTGTCCTTGGCCTGGCTCATTCCTTCACTTTCTTTTTACCTCTGCTCTCTGTGGTTTTCTGTTTTGTCTTCCTTGGTTTCTCAATGAACTTAAAAGTCTAGGAGGTATAACTTTGTTCTATGCTTTTTAAAATAAGCACATAGTTAGAGATGTCTAGGAACCATTTTTCAAAGTTGTTGAATCATAATAAAATTGAGTTTTTGGATGGTTTAAAATCTCTAGAAGAACTACCTTCAATCAACCCACTGACTGCTACTGGTAGTTTGGAGTAGATAACAATACAAAGTATGAAACTCCTGTAGAAATACTTGTAAAAATTAGGATGATGAAATCACCAAAGTTAATACCTATTCCATACAATGTAAAAATATGCAAAATCAAAATCGGAGAATCTATAAAGAGCATAGACACGATTATGGAATCTCTTATCTGCTAGAAAGGGTGGGTAGCCAAAGGCTACATATTCTGATTCTACTATTGAAATGTTGAAATACTGGATAAATATAGATGAATCACATTGCTAAACTCTGGTTCAGCTGCTTTATTTGTATAAACTGAATAAGAAGTTTTACCCTTTTGCATAACACCTTTAGAGACTATGAAAATGTGCAGGTACTCTTGCTTTAAAATGAGAGAAGGAAAACAGATACAGAATAAGAAGCAGCCCTCTCTAGAGCAAGTTAAAGAAACACAGGAAAACTGTCTGTGTAATAAGAGCTATTTGGAAGACAGATTTTCCCATGAGAAGTTAGGAAGAAAATCTAAAGGTGTAAAAGAAGAATTTGGCTTGCCCTATAAATATTGTATGAAAGGGAATTCTTTTGTTATTAATATGATATTTAGAAATAAAGTAATAACATTGTCAAGAGGGCTTTAAAATGCCATTTCACTTTTTGTTGGTTTTTCACAGGACATGTTTTTATGTTAAAATGTCAATTCAATAATTTTAAAAAATCATGACTTTGGTGTGTTTCAGTTCAGTTCTCTTCAGCTGAAGAACTGAAACAAAACGGCATTTCAGTTTGAAATACTAAAGTGAAAGAAGACTTTTCACTTAGAAATGTGCCACAGAAAGACAACATTTTTTTGTGTGTTGGAATTTGCATTTCTCAATTAAAAAAAATCTTTGGTGAGAAGACATGAGCAATTTTCAGTCAGTGCTAGAAATAACATTGCTTTTCTTACCCTGTGCTTAATTAACACTGTTCTCAGTGGAAAAATGTTAGGGAGTATCTAAGAAAGCAGGTGGCAGAAGTCCTCTGCCTGTCACAGAACACAAAACAGAAGACTGCCCACCTGTTTTGTTTACAAAGAGAGAAGTCAAGAGTAAGGTATTTTCTTTATTCAATTCCTGTCTAAACTTAGAGCTTTTCTTAAATTGATACATGCATGTCATACTGATGCCTTTTACTGGAGAAATTTCCATTTTAACTTCCCATTCATTCACAAACTGCTTTTTTAATTAATGTGATAGACGTCTTGTGTTTTGAGAGGTGTTTAACCTGTGTCCAGCATTCCATAATCATGTGTTACTCATCTGGTATGGGTAGTTCTTCCAGCACAGGTGTGAAAGCTGTCATGTTTAGGAGAGTAGAGACCAACTTGGAAGTTTCAGTCACAGTTTTCCAGTGACTAAGTGGGCCTGCTGGGATTTTCTCAGTTGTGAGTCTCTCAGATATTTGGGTAAAGTGTAGCATACTAGTTATAGTTTGCTTTTATAAGCAGCAGTTTACATGGTCATGACAGGACGGAGAACTAGCACAGAGCCGCTTGTCTTTTTTCCTGATGCCACCAAGAAAAGGCACGTTAGCAGTGGTGTGGAGCTGCTGCCTCACTAGCAGAGGAGCTTTTATGGCTCTGAGTTTGGAAGGAAAAGCCACAGAAAGAGAGGGAGAGAGTTACACTGAGCAAATCATCAGTGTTTTATTTTCTTTGACAGTGAAGAGTTTAGAGAAGCTGTCCCACTACCTGAACCATCTCATTTTATGGTTTTGTCTTTTCTCTTAATTTATGCTGTATCAGCATTACAGAATGGCCACCTGAAAATGAATGACAAAGAAGTGTAGGGTTTATTTCTTTTTCATTTATTTATTTATTTCACCTTCACACTGCTAGCCAGCCACACTTGGTATTGTTGTACTGTGCAGCACTAAAAGTTTCTCCTGGTTACTTGTGGCTAATGTCCTGAGGAAGAGAGCCAAGAATGAGATCTCAAAATGAAGAGAAACCTGCAAGCACTGTAACCTCAGGATTGAACTCACTGAGGCTGCTGGCATTTGGAGGAAATAGTCATGCTCTGTTCTCAGGTTCCATCACTGTCTCTCTCATCAAGAGAGATGTTTTCATGCAGTTTTTACCATTCTCTTAGGGCTTCTGCTTTGATTTTTGGGAGCAATTTCTTGACTCTGGTAATTAAAATAGATTTTCTTTATGCCTGACAACTGTCATTGCTTACAAGCTTTCATAGTCAATAGCATGTGTCTGTACCATTTACTAGACACCACAACAAAAAATGCCACAAAATAAGCTTTGAGATGGACGAATTGTTTCAAAAGTAGGAAATAATAATGGAAATTATGTAAATTTGTTTATAAATGTTACAACGTTAAGACCTCTGATTGTAAAGGATCTCTCTCTATTCAATGTAAATTTGTATTCAGTGCTG
The DNA here is from genome assembly GCA_013397245.1 of Thryothorus ludovicianus. Lineage (NCBI taxonomy): Eukaryota > Metazoa > Chordata > Aves > Passeriformes > Certhiidae > Thryothorus > Thryothorus ludovicianus. The sequence goes on along the minus strand of VZTB01014291.1, from coordinate 70,784 downwards.
GTAAAAGTAGGCTTGTATGTGCAAGCAGTATCTGCAACAGTCAATAGTCCAAACTGAAAATGCAGTAGATTATTTGGGATTTCTTGGCTTGTCTTTTGTGTCTTTTTTTTTTTTTTAAACTAAACTGGAAAGTATTAAACAATGTCTTAATTTGTTTTGTTAGTTACTCTTCTTTTACTATTTCTGATGCTTGCAGCTGGAAAAGAAATCCTTTTGTTTTATTTAACTATTCTTTTAAAATAGCATAGTAAGTAACAAGTGTTGGGTAGAAACAAAGCAAAGTCACAGTTGGATGTTGCTGTTATAAGATAGGCGATGACAATGGTATCTTTTTAGTTATCTCTTATCTGTGGTGTCATTAAATCTAATGATGTGCTAAATAATAAAAGCAGCCTTATCACATTGCAAGGCTTTGAATTGTCTCAAAGTTGCCATGCCTGCGGCTTCCCTTTGGCTTTTGGACAGGGTTTGGAGTCGGAAGGAGCTGCAGTTCAGAGTGCATTTATGTGATCAAAGCTCTTTAGACAGATGGCTGCTAGCACTCCAAAATGATTAAAATATGTTCTGAGCAACATCAGTCTGTGGGCTTGGGGACCCAACCTTTCATTAGTCAATAAAGGGTCTTGAATTCTTGAAAATGAAATCTTTAAAGGCTAATAAGGCTGCTGGTTTGCTCTGGGCTGTTTCTTTGGATTTGCAGTTGCGGATTGGAATTGGGCCAGTATCTGTCCAATAAATATGAGGCCTTAAAAAAATCTGGTTACAAGAGACCTCCCAGCAGATCTGCCTGTTAAACAGTGTGGCCAAAATTTTCAGTCTCATATATGTAAATTTAGACACCTGAGTTTGCATGTAGGGAGCTGGGAAGTGCCCCTGTGAAAACCGGTAATTTTCTGGGGCACTAGTTTAACTGTAGGTGTCAAAGATGGATCATTTTGACCAGTACTTTTTTTTTTTTTTAATCCTTATATATTGACTAAAGTTAATTCTAGAAGACTTTCAGGATACCATAATAAATAGCATTAAGCAAGTTTTCAGAGCTTTTAGAAATCAGTAATATTTCTTAAGCATTCCCAAGTGTTGTCAGTACTTGACAAATCTAAACGTATAGTTGGGTGCTGCAGTGTGGCTGTGTTTATTCTCTTGTCTACACCTGGCTTGTGAAAGATAACAGCTGGGGGCTTGTGCAAGTGTGAGGTATCTGTAACCTCTGCAGATTTATGTGAGGGCAGCAGCATTAAATGCCTGTTTTATAAGATACTAACGTGTTTGAGTTCTCTTTTTCCTTTTTCTTTTTGTCTGACAGAGACTCTGCTCTTACAATTTGCAGATTTCTGAACTTGAAGTGTTCTTACCCAGTAGGCTCTTTCTTCACAATGCACAAAACCTGAAGATATGTAAATTCTCTCCTAAATGCCTCAAGATTTAGCCTACTGCTGTAGAATGTATTTTAAAACACATCAGAGTTTTGACATGCACCAACAGAAGTAAAACAAGTCGTGGTGATCCCATTAGCTCAATGTGATCCCATTAGCCACATTGTTCAGCCTGTCTTCTTTCACCTTGGGAACAGCTCCCGCATTCCTTTTGTCAGGGCTTGATGGGGCCAGCCACTGAAGTTGTTCCCCACACACACCATGTTTACTCCGGGAATGTCATACTCCATTTCTTTTTCTCAGAGTCTCCCTCTGAAGGCTTGCCTGCACCTGAACTGCTAGTGAATTTTATTCATTATAAACATAAGCCAGATGTTACTGTTTTTTGATAAAAGTACATCAGACTCTGAGTTATGGTTATTACGGTGAGCTGATTTTGGTTTCCAGTTGTTGTAAAATATCTGGGGTTTGTGTCCCAAAGCTTTTTTGTCCACCATCTAAAAAATTTTGTCATGTACTCTGATCTTACAAATGACTTCTGAACTGTGTCACATTTTCCCTAGCTCTAGATGTAAGTATTTCGTTTCTGTTCTTCAGGTTCCAGTGAATTAATTTTTTTCCTCAGACAAAACTAAGAGCTCATTTGCTACAAAGTAGGCAAAACAAGACAAAAGTCTACACTAAAAGCCCAAGATGTAGTGCACATGTCTATTTCTCTTAGTGTCTCCATTTCTGGAGTTCCTTATGAACAGATATATTTATCTTGGACTTGAGAGTTCTCCCAGTGACTTAAGTGTGCTCTGAAGTGGTTCTGTTATTTTATCTCTGTTACCATTCTGCCTGCTAATCACCTAAATGAGTCAGAACTTCAGACTAAGGAAATGCAAAAAGCTTTCATCAAAGTGATATGATTTTAGGGCTCAATAGATCATGAACAACTAAGACTAGTAAAAAAAAAACTATAAAGCAGAGATTCACAATATCTGGAGAGCAAACAGAATTTCTGTCCTTAGGAATTACGTCTCTCCTTGTATCTCCTAATGTATCAGACTTTGCATTAATCACATTTCCCTCCACTGCAGGGCATCATATGAATCTTTTTATTAATCAAGCCAGCATCCTATATAGCCTGTTTTTTGGGTTTTTTTTTTTTTTTTTTTTTTTATCTTTTTTTGAGCTCTGCAGAAGCTCTATTTCCAAAATCCATATAACAAGCAACTGCTACCAAGTGCTTCACCCATATCGCAGGTCTGAGATTTCCAGAGAACTGAGCAGGACTTCAAGAGCAATTCTGAAGAAGTGGATGATGATTTTATACTGCTAAACTGCTTTGAATGCTCTGCTTTGTCATTGTTTTCATCTGGAATTGCAAGTCCCTGTAAGTTGTAAACACCAAGTCTTAAAGGTCTCAATTTGAGGAGTGGAAGTGAAGGGCCTCCTTTGGAATGTTTTTTCTTTGCCTCTCAATTCCCCTAGCTGTAAGATGTAAATAGTGCTACTCATGCATTTTGTGGAAAGTGCATTGATTTAAGTTTTCTTTTTTAGATTCTGCTAAATATTAAGTGAGATAAACCTAAATTTATCACAGTAGCTATTGTATTGCCACAGTCCTTCTGAAATGCAAGTACAGAACTGCCTTTTCCAGATGAGTCATATGTGTGAGGGCCCCGTTAATACATTTAATGTTTAATGACCAACTGTTTCTCCTGCTTCCTCCAAATTACTGTAAAGTTACTATTCCAAGGAGAGAAAGTAGCTTTTTATTCTGAGAAGACTGTGGCATTCATCGCTTTCAGTGAGAATGTAATCTTAAACAGTTCATGGGATTTCCTCTGCTAAAAGGCAAGCACGAATTTGGAAATCTTTGAAATAGGAATGAGGCTGCAAGAAAGAAAAAATAGGTATCTGCTGTTGCATTAGTTCCATTTGGGGCATGTATGTGTGTGTGTGTGTGTGATCAAATTAATGTATATATGTATATATAACTTCGTTGTAGAAATGTTGCAGAGTTTCTTTTTTCTATTTGTAACAGTGCAGCCCTTTATGACTGGGGGGGAAAAAAACTGGTTTTCTGAAGGAGGTGTTGAGCCTGCCAAAGTTGATGGAGGTGAATTTGGACAGCCAACTAGTGTGGAACAGCTAGATGGGAACAGAGAATAATGTAAAAAGAGTAGATTGCTACAGATCTATGCTTGCCAGAACAAAACAGGCAAATTGTTTGTGATTTTAAAGACCCTGAGTTTACAGACTTAAATAAAGGCATGCCTTAAAAAAAATCCAAGAATATGTTGGTATAACGATACTTCTTTTGAACATTATGCTAGAGAAAGGGTACAAGAATGTCAAACATTTAAAAATTATTTTTACTCAGCTAATTCCTCCATAATGGACGTTAATACTGTTGACATTACTCGCGGATTGAATGCAAGCAATTTAGACAATAGATATTATCAGGTGCTAATAGATCAAATGTAATTATTCTTTGTGAAATAATTTTACACAGTTTAGCAAAATTGTTTCAATTATTCACTGTAAAGGAAAACACTGAGTAAAAGTGAAAATACTAAGCTTTCTCCTCTAGGGGCATTATATGCATTTCTAAGTTATATTTTTTCTTCATAGCAACCTTTCCTCTATAGCAGCTTCCAGTGCAAGTTATTACAATTCTTTTTGCATAAGATAGGTCATGTGAAGTTCAACTGTAGGTGGGGCCACTCTGGTTGATTGGGGGACAGTCTTAATAGATCCATTTCATTAATTAAGTCATGCATTTTTTTATTAACAAAACCTGTATGTCAGGTTTAGCCAGCTGGGAGCCATTCTTATGGTTGTTATCTTTGTCAGAAGGAATATTGTGAAAATAAGGAATTACTGTACACGCTTTAACTCCTGATTAAACAGAGGAATGACATCCGCTCACCTGCTGTCCATGAAAAAATAACTTAGGGGCATATAATGGTGTTAATTCATTGATTCTGATCTTACATATCTCATTAAGGTAAAAACTATGTACATTGTATTGAAAATATACCATGAAGGACTTGTGTCATACTCAGTCTATGGTCATGGAAACAAGCAAGGTTGAGGCCAAAATTTCAAAAATCTAGATTATTTATTGTTTCTTTTTATTCTTGAAGGAACTTTTTCTTCTTGCCCCAAATTTTGGCTGCATGAAGTAATATTTTATTGCATTTTTTCTCTTCTGGTCTTCCATTCCGAGAGATCAGGAGGAAGCAGCAAGGTTTCAAGGAAGTATTTAGCTGTACTAGGCAGCCCGAAGAGCACCTACTTATGGCCACAGCCTTTAGCTTCTTGATAGAAATAAATTCAAAGCAGTCTTCACTAGGCTTTCTTCTTGTTCCCAATGGGAAATGCACTAATGGCTTCCACTACCATTAAAGGAGATAGAACTGGGAGGAACTTTCACCAAAAAGTTCTGTGAATTTGTATCTGACCAAAAAGACTTTGAAGAAGGATAGGTAACAAGGTTCATATTATCTGATTAATCTTTCTTTTGCTTCTGAGCTGGGCAAGATCTTCATGTTGTCCAGGCTCATATAAGATAGTGTTCTGTTTATTTCAGTCATATTCTGTAAAAGGGACTTCCACCCTAAGGGTTTTGGTGAAGATAGAGAAATACATATTCTATCTTTTAGCTCTTCTTCCCTACTGTCTGTATCAAAGGAATGATTTTGGTATACTTTTACAGTTGTGACAGTAGAATGACAAATGTCATGATGTAGGAAGTTTTCCCTCTTGAGCAACGTTACTGCTCATATCAGAGGAGGATATAATACCTGTTGATGTGTATAAGCATAGTAGGCAATATTCATACCAATAATTATCTTGTCCTGTTCAAAAAATAAATAAGGAATTGAAGAGTGTTGAATTCCATGTTGGCTAGATTTCACAAGAGCTTTCATACTCATTCAGTTTCCTTGTCAGGTCCTGAGAAAATAATTAATTCTTTGGTTCAGTGCAACCAATATATTTCCTGCTACAGTGTTTCACTTTACCTGCTGGCCATGGAGAAATGAAAGAAATCCTGTATCATAAAGTGAAAAATGTTGTTTTCCTCTTCAACCAAGGCTAAATCCAAGTGCACAACTATATTAATTTTTTTACACATTTTACTTCAGTAGCTCAGTGGTCAAAACTCATGAGGGTAAAGGAAGAGAGAGGTGAGGGAAGCTGATTTAAAATTTTTATGATATAGAAATCAATTCAGCACTGTTTATAGCCTCTTTCCACCCCCTACGCTTGAGAGCTTCTCTTCACTTATTTTTCTGCAGCAGCCACCAGCCTAATCTCTCGCTTTTCAAGAGGTATGAAAGTTGTGTGTTTTGGCTTCCAGTCATGTTCCATATCCAGCTGATGGCCCCTTTCACTGGGAGGAAAGAAAGAACATCTTCTCAGAAAACAAGGATGTTTGTGTTCAGGGCAGATCAACAAAGCACAGGAGGCTGCTGTCACTGCCTAGACCCCGTGGTGACAGTGGTGGCTGAACCTGCAATGGGGAGGCAGAAACTTGTGAAAAACTGTTTTTTCCATGAAGGTCCCAAACCTGGATCTGTCTGCTGGTGTTAACCAGGTCAATGTGCATTGTTAACACATGCATACTGTTAATTATCTCTTTAATGTCCTACTATGAGCAATAGTTGGTGCTGAGACCTGAACCAAATCTGGGCCTCATGTTTCCAAGATGCAGCACATGTAGGTAATAATAAGAAGAAATCCAGGACCCTGAAAGCTTAGATTTTAAAGCAAATGAGCCAGGGAAAGACACTTCACTCCCAGTTTCAGCATGGCAGGCTGAGTTTTGCATGTTGTGACTTGCTCAGTACCACACAGAAGACATGAAATAGAAGAGGGAATTCAAAACAGAGCTCTTATCCCCAATCCACTAAATCATTCCCTTAGCATGTGTCCTTGTCTCACATTAAGGAGAATGGCCCAGACAAGTCTGCCCAGTTGCTTCAGTAAGCTCTGGTACAATAGGGGAGCAGACTTCCCTTATATTAAATTTCCTAGGCGCTCCCTTTATCATTTAAGCCATCGTTTTAACTGCCTTGTTTCATAGCTCTTAACTGTCCAAGGAGCTGTATGATTTATATGAGCAAGGGTTTGGCAGCAGCACCTGGGTAAAACATGACTTACTGAGTAGCGATACGTTGCCATTGTCATTTAACTGGCATTCAGGAGGTGAGTTACTAAGTGTGTAACCACACAGCAATCCCCAAACCAGCTGCATTTTGGTATGGGCGAAGCCATGATGGCATTAAAGTAGACATTTTGGGTGTCTTGACCCATGTGGAGGACAGATTTTGGACTGCAGCACATGCAGTCCTCCTAGTGTGTCATCAGCCGTTGCGGAGCGGTACACGTTGATGTGTACAGTACCAAGAAAGTGGGGAAAATTGCTGGGCACACTCACCTAGAGTTCATCAGTGCCTCACTTACTGGCACTCTGGTGACCAAAGCTGGGCATGAGCTGGAGCACAGTACACCATGTTTGCCTTTCGTCAGAGTTGCATAATATGTTTCAGTAACTCCTTTGAGTAAGATCAGACACAACTGTTCAAATTATCTATTTTACTTTTTGGGACAGGGAAGAAAGTATCCTCAAATTTTGAAAGTTACATTTTTTTATTATTTTTTTAATCATTCAAAAAAATTTCTTAACCCACTGAATCATTCAGCAAGAAAGTAGGAACAAGGAGCAAAGCCCCATGTGAGTCCCCTTCTCAGGTTAGTCACACTGAGAGCTTCTAGCTCTAGGGCTGCTCAGCTCATCCATGAGGTCATCCCTCTGAAATACCATATGTATTCAATTACTCCATCTTTGAAACACGTTTCCATTCTTTGTATTTCTTCTAATTACCTTCTCCTGGAGAGACTCTTCTCTTCCTCAGCTGGATGTTCCTGGCCATGCTGGAAGGCAGGGCTGGCTTCCAGCTTGGGGTCCAAGACAGCTTTGTATCTTGCTTTTCTGATTCAGTGGAGGACTTAAGCCAAGAGATCACAATAGCAAATCAGGACAGCCGTAAAATTCACGATCATGTCTGATTTATAAAGATAACATTGTATTAAATACAAGATATTTTCTGAGGTTTTTAGTAGCAGGCTTTCTTCAGCTGATCATTCCTAAATGGTGCCATGTGCTTCACTGCTTGATTATTTTTTTGCTTTTATGATTTTAATTAATACTGTTTTCACCAGAGGCAATTACTAGTGATTAGAAAACTTCAGACTGTTCACTTTATCTATGCCGGTGTTTGGGAATCATTCCTGTGATTTATTTTTGAAGACTATTGAATGGCATCAAAAACACAAAGGAGGCCATGTAAACACTGGGGAAAAAGTAATGCTTATACTTCTGGGAAAACATTTATGGTGATTCACATTTTGGAAACTGAGACACTATCAATGTTTTATTCCCAGATTATTTTCCAAGAAAAAACTTGGATCCATTGCTGAATCAGTTTCTTCAAAATACTTAGGCTCATATTGAAGTTGGATCATACAAAAGAGGCTGGAAGACTGTGCTGTAGGAGAGAGTCAGAGGATTCCTCCATCCTCTGACATGAGCACAAAGGCATGGAATAAGCCCATCTAAGTATCTAAGGTGGTGTTTGGATCCTACCTGGCTGTAGCAGAGGGATACCTGCGTGATGTTAAAGGATCAGGACAAAAGTTTCTTTGTTAGGGATCTAGACAAGCAGCTTTGTACAGAAAAAAAAACAGAAAATGGAAACATGCTTAGTGAAACTCATCATATAAATATACCAACTTGAAGATGGGAATATTCAATGTATGGGTTCAAAAAGTCCCCGGATCCTAGTATAACTATTTTAGAGTTGGCTTTTTTTGCCCTGGTGAAAAGAAGCTAAAAATCCTGCGTCATCTTGATGTGAATGAGAGCTAAGAATTTTTTAGAAACTGAAGCCTTGTAAGAAAATCTCAAATGTGCACTTGTATAACAGGTTTTGAGCAAGTTTGGCACAGTATTTACTACTACAATATAAAGGGCTAGGTTCCTTGATGTATATTTCTAGTTGGCATTTTATCAAGGAAATAAACTTTGGGTTTTCTTTATTTTGTGACATGTGGATTGAAAGTACATTTTCTCTGTCCAAAGCCTTGATTTAAAAGCATTAGATCATTAAATTCAGTGCTTTTGCATAAGACTAAAATTGTAACCGAACAAATTATTTATGCAGAGAGAAGCAAGATAAAGTTTCTTTCAAGAGTTCTTTAACATATCAGATTGATAAGAGTCAAAACACCTTTACTGCCATTAAATATTTACCAAGACTTGGCTTTTGGAAGAGGGGCAGTTCAGTGCAGTGTGTTTGGCTCCATGCAATGCTATTGATTAGCTATCAGAAGGACATAGTTAATGGGTAACTGGAGGTATTACAGAGCTCTCCACATTCTTGTCAAGTCTTTTCTCTGAAGATGACCTAAAATAAAGTCAGTTACAACTGGCGTTCACCTGAGACAGATTGCACAAGTTCGCCCACGGTATGAACAAAAGGTTCACAAGGATCAGTTGACCAGGTCTTAGGCAATCCTTTCTAGTAGTTGTCATCACTGCTGGACTTTAGAACTGCACGTGTTTACATTTAATTAGAAAGAACACACAGTTTACATCGCACAGTAGCTATCGGCATCGAATCAGAATTGATTTCCGCTCTCTTTCTCAAATGGCTATTTCTTTCCGACTAATTAAAAAAAGGCACATAACAAAATGACTCATATAAATTTTAAAGCAAAGTAAACACTATTCCCTGGAGACAAAAATAAAAGTCAACAGCACACAGTCATTACATTGAGCTTGTTCTCAGGTGATTCTGATGCCTGCATTATGATATGTATCAGTACCATCAGATTTCTTTTATTTAGATGTATATATGTCATGTCCCGTTGCACTGAGTGGACACTTCACCAACTGTTTGTTTTCAGGGTCAGGACTCGTTTATTTCATCTGGATTGTTGCAATTTATCTAATATGAGTTGATTCATTAATATTCCTGCTTTCTGTGACAGGATATTATTCGTTTGAAATAAAATTGCCTGTGTGTAGGTCACTCATGTAAAATGGAAGTCAGATGCTATTATCTTTACCAGTGAAAAACTGCTAAGGAAACTACATGCCCAAGCCATATTAGCCTTAACTTCATGCATAATTTCTAACAAAGAAATCTCTATTAGGTTTTATTAGTTTTGCAGGCAAATCTAAATTCAAACTATGGTGACAGGCAACATCAATTAAGGCTTCTAGCAGAAATGTCTGGCTCTTGAGTGCACTCATTCTTTTTTTATTAGGGAAGACTTCCATTGTTGGCATTTTGGAGAGTAAATGTTCATGGCAGCAGTACTGTCAAGCCTGTGGGAGCTGAAGGGTTTGCTGAGGGTCTAGGCTGGGTTGGTGGGGGAGTGGGTGTGTGAGGACTGGAGGAGCTGATCCTGAAATGCCTGATCAGAAGTCCTCATGTTCCTTTATGCCATAATACCCCGGTTTTCTTATGAGTGACAGTGTTCAGGATGAAGCTCTTGGCAAGGATCACCAGAAAAAGACAAAAAGTCATATACAGTGTTTTAAATTACGAAGCAGGACATTGTTTTCTAGCAGTTTTTGTTGGTCTGCCAGTGGTTGTTATTTTGGTGCACTACCAAGAGTTACTGCTTTCTTAATTCAGTTTAGATTTGAGGAAAATGGTGCACTGTTCTTTAAAAGGTTGTCAGAAATGTTGTTTAAAACATACTCTCAGTATAAAAAAATAAATCGCCATGACCTTTAGGACAAGATCCTCTGTGTCTCTTCCACCAGGCTTGTGTTTCTGCAAATCCCTGACATCGGCAGTTTCCCTGCTGGCCCCAGGCCAGCGCTGCTGGCTCGCACCACCCTCGCACACACCCCTCCAGCGATCCATGGCAGCCCTGCCGCCCGCAGGGACGCACAGGTGCTGCCAGCTCCGCCTGGGCATGGGCAAAGTGGCAGTGCCTCTTGTCTGTGAGCTCTGCCTGCTGCCCACAGCCCAGCCAGGGGCTGCTCTGCCTCTGCTAAACACTCCCACTTCCCAGGGAGGACGCACAGGAGGTTGTGGTACACGGGAAAACACAGTCGCTGGCACCATCTTAAATGTCCATTATATTCACATACTGAGGTCACTCTTGGTGCCAGCTCTGTCTTCGATTAATAGATAAGGTTCCCTCTCTATTTGCAGTGTTACCTAAATAATCTATTACTGTAGGGAATAACTACAGTATTACAAATACTAAGTTAAAGTTATTTTGTTAACTAAAACCATTGGCAAATATTTAAGAATGGCCAAAGCATATGAATTGACAATAAAGAACAGATACAAGATAGCAAAATTCTTACTTGTAGCATCTAATGAGATAAAGTAAACACCTTGCTGCTTTTTTTTTTTTTTAATTTTGTATTAATTTTATTTAGTTAAGAAGCAAGCCTTCGTGATGCACCTAGTGAATGCTTAGGCTAGAATATGCTAATATAGCCAATTCCCTGTCAGAACATGACAGGAACATTTTACGGAAAGCTTGATTCTAGGAATAATATATAACTTGGGAAAACTACAAAGATTATCTGCAATAGTTTGCTGTTATTGCAAACACAGTCCTCTAATTCATGGAGGAAATTTGAGAGGCTGTGAATCTGTGTTTTACAATTAGCACAGATACATTGTGGAACCCTGAAGATATGTAATTAATGTAGCAAGTAATATTCAGGATTAAAGCATAAAATCTACAGTAGTTTCTTCTGTGAACTCAGATGCTCTATATCTCTGTGTGAGAAGAAAGCTAATGCTAAGTTGCCATCTTCAGTCTCTATAATCAATTAGAGATAGCAGAGACCTCAGCCCCAGGTGCATCATGTACCCAGGGAATTCAAGTGGATTTCGTAGCTACAAGGTAGCTCCTTAACTGTGGGTCTGTGCTCTTGCTGAAGGGAGTAGCACTATAACTGCAAGCACCTCAAAAACACTTCCTTCTATTCATCAGTCTCATGTATGTTTTGCTGTCTTTCAACCAAACATTGTTAATCCAGAAACTGTTTTTGTTGAGGTCCTAGACCATTTGATGGCATGGTGAGTGTGAGGAACGAGAGGTGGTGCTGAATGTCATGTGCATATTGCTCACATGAGGCTGTGCTATCTGAGCAATTTGCCCAGGGGCTGCATAAAGTGAACAGAAGACATTTGATTACTGTGCAACTCCCTAAATGAAGAGCTTTTAATGGAGGCATGGTTTCAAATTATATCTTGTTTGAGAGCATACCTTGGTAGTCCAGCTTCAAGAAAGGCTCAGATGGTTAAGATGGCTCAGATGGTTAAGAACTCCACGTTCTTACTTCCTTTCCCAGACTAATCACAAGGAAATGGTATGGATACTTCAGTGGTCCTAGACAGTAAAAATGAAGCTGAAAAGAATATGTTTGCTGTTTGACATCACCAGAAGACCATCTGGGTTTAATTTTGTCCTAAATTCTGATTGTGCTCCATCTAACTTCACTCTTTCAACAGTGATGAGTCTCTTGTGAAGCTCAGGGCACTTTGCAAAGGTAGCATTGTTGTTGCTCTTATTTAAAGATAAGGAGACTGAGGCCCAAGGAGAAAAATGTGTTTGCTAGTGGCCTTTAATTGATATTTTTTGAAAAAAAAAGAAATTCTAAGATGGATAGTAGTCAATTCAAGCTTTCACTGCAGTTAATGGACCTATGTTTGAATCATCCACTGTCCAGGCTCGTAGGACCCTGGTAACCCTGGTACAGGTTGCAGATTTCTCTAGGTCACTTCAGGAGAGAAGGATGAATCTCAAGGTGCTGCTCACTGTTGTTCCATACTCACATGAAATTGAGTCAGTATGGACATGCATGATCAGCACTAATCTGTCAGCATAATGTCCTGTGAAATCCTGAAGCTGTATGCCCAACCACCACAGAGAAGAAAATCAATGGTGGCCTCTGTTTGACAAGTGGTTGGGGCTGTCTGAGCTCATCCCAGACTAAGAATGCCTGGGTACATCACACAAGAGAGAGGCACTCTGTGATGTGGCAGTGCAAAGAGCATGCTCTGCTTTATGTGCAACTAGCATTCCTGTTGTAACGTGGTCCATGGCCTGTGTGCCAGAGTCTGCCTTCAGCTGCTGCCTTCAGGTGAATTAGTGAGTGATGGCTTGTTGTACTGAGAAGAAAACACAGTCCTCTTACCTTGTGTAAATGCAGGCAAAGGAAGACTAATAAAATATTTGTCTATGGTAGGGCAATGTCATCTAGTTACCAGTCTACCAGCTGTCAGGCTCCTGACTCACAATGTCATGCAAACTTGACTGTTTAATATCCTCTTCTTCACAGCAAAATTTCAAAGTCCTTTTAGATCTTACGGGCTTTTTTGATATCGTCTTATTGCAGTGTTTCCTATGAGCACCTTTGAGGTGGTGTTTTCAAGGTATCAATGCTGCCTGGCCCTTGAGTGCACTCAGTGGCATGAGGGGACACTCTTCAAAGCCATCCTGAGTGCAGGCTGAGGTCTGAGAGGTCTCCAGGACCTGGGAGAAACATTTATGGTGAAAACCAAGGTCAGACCTACATGCCTTTGGGAACACTAGATATGTTTATCACTGGGGTGGAGGCAGAGGGAGGGGACAGGTAGGGAATGTTAGATTTTTTGCTGGGTTGGTTTTTTTTCTTTTTTTTGTTCCTTTAGATGGAAGATTTTGCTATGTTGTTCAGTAATTGCTTCAGGTAGAAAATCATTTCCTACCTTGCAGCAAAAGTATGCCTGGCAAGGTGAGAAGTGTTTTAGGAGCAGCACTTCATAGAGTTGATATTCAGCCAAAGTCAAGTCCCTCTGGGAGCAGTTACAACTGGTGACATTTCTTTGCAGGCTTGAAGCTACTCTGATTTTGGGGACTGGAGAAACCTCTTGCACTCTACAGGAGCTACACACATGATATAATCTCATGTCACTTTTTCCTCTGTCTAGACACAGTTAAGGCCTTGAAGCTCCCACACACAAGCTGGAGCAAAAAAGAGGCCATGCTGCCATATGAAAGCAAAAGGCTTACTAAATCTGACTTTATCTGGAGGAATCACACTGGTTACAAAATATCATCAGAATCTATTGGTCACTCAGATGCAATCATCAAAAGTTAATACACTGCGATTTCAGTACTATATATGTGTTTTTCATGGCCAGTCTTTGAAAAAGAGCACAGTAGTAGCCACAGAAAGCCAGTATTTCAGGATCTAAATAAATTGTTTTTCATATATTCCAGAAAAAAGCTCTGAGCTAGTGTAAACAAGGAAGAATATCCTCTCGTTCTTGTTGCTTTTTTTTTTATTAAACAAGGACCCATATATTCACTGAACAGTTTAGCTTCTCATCTGTCTTTTTTTTCTTTTAATCTTGTGCCAGGTGTTTAAGAAGTGGGCAGCAGCAGTATTTCAGTAACCTGCTTTCGACATTATTTGCATACCTTTGTGCTTTTCCATGGTGATCAATGCTCAACTGTAGTGGCAATTCAGTCAGTAAATTTTATGTGCAACTGCTAGAGTATTTTTTTTTAATTAGTCTATTCTAGGAATTTTAATGTCCCTTTATAAATATTTATATTTTCAATATGTCTTCATTTAATTGGAAAGGTTTTTCACATTATTTTCAGATAATCACAGGTAATATGCACAAATACGTGTCAACACTGATCTTTTATCTTCCCTATTTCTCTTAGTTCATCCACATTTTGTTTATCCATGTATATTTTCTTTTAGTTTGTTTATGGTTTTCCTTCATGGTAATCTGGAACATAGTGTTTTCCATGAAAACACCTTAATAAACTGCAAAGAAAGAAAATATGCTATTGCACACTAGCAGCTGTCATGTAGACTGTCTTGAATACAGGAATCAGTGTGTACTGCTACTAGAAATCCACACTGAAATAATGTTTGATTTATCCAGAACTTTCTGGCACACAAATGCAAAGCATTTAATACTATATTCTGGTTTGTGCAATGAAAGAATATTGGGTTTGTGCTCTGTGATTTGGAATCTCTATGAATTTACCTCAAAATCCTGGATAAAACTGAATGGGGACCTTTAGAATTGATTAGCATGTGCACATCATATTTCTAAGTAATCCTGCTGATTTACTGATTTTAATTTTTGAATTGTAGTGGTTTTATTCCTTTCGTTTATTGAAAAGTCTTCTTTTGCAAATAAATCCCCTGTAGTTGGCTTGCTAAAGGAGAGTCTTGTATAGCAAAAGTTATTAACACATCAAAAACTTATACTGATTAATTCAACTTCATGTTAATCACGATAAAAACTTTTTGCTGCAGCTCAGAGGTGATCAACAAGATGCTACAGCTGAAAAATACTTTCTCTTAAGTTTTGCTGAATATTTTTTTTTACTTTTTCAAATTTTGATGTTTGTTACATACTTCTAGAAGAGCCTTGAGGAAAAGATTTGTTCTCTTTGTTCTCTGCCACTTCTGAAATATAACTTGTTTTGCTATTAGTGCGTGTGAGTCCATATATGACAATATTGAAAGTATTAATTATTTCTTGCAGCTCAGACTTAGACTAAAATTTAATAACACATGTGATTTGGCTTTCCCAGCTTATACAAGTCTTTATCTGAAGGAATGAGTCTGAAGAACCAGCCTCACTGTGCTTTGAGTGCTTCTGAAGGTGGACTACAGGGAAGGGAGGATGTTGTGACCCTAACCTATGGCCAGATTGAAGAGCTGGCAGCTCAGCTGCAGCAAACTCGATCAGAGCAAAAGGACACCGAGCTGAAGCTCCAGAAAGCCCTGGAAGCTTCACAGGAGGCCAATGAAAAAGTCCAAAAGTAAGTCACTTGCCTGCCAAGAAAAATTGCAGCTGTAATCCACATGAAGCATTTTTTTCTGGTATTTTGTCTATAACTGAAAGTGTGGCAGTACTCAGAAAAGGTCCTTTAAAACTTTTCCTTCTTTGTTAGTTCATATCCTACTCAGAGTGAGGCTGATAATTTTAACGGTTTTGTGCTATTAGGCAAGTCAGGGTACCTCTCATTACTGTTAAAGAAATTGCTTCCTACATGTGCAATGCACAGAGAAAGTCTTTCCATCTTCTATGAATGGTTTTCACTGTATTTTTACCCTGTGGCAATCCTATGGCAACAGAGTATTTGCCTTTATAATTGCATGGTAGAATATTCTGGTTCTCATTTTTGGTCTGTTACACATCTGGCAGGTTTCATGCCACAGTAAATGCGTATGGGGTTGTTTAGGAGTGGCTTCAAAATCTCACTGAGAGACACAGGAAGTCTCTGAGTCAGAGATTATATTCTCTTTCTCATCATGAATTTCCCTGTTGAAAGGTTTCTGAACTCCAAAACCTGAAGTTCATCTCTAGTGAAGTACTTATTGTCATATTTGTTATTAGTAGTGCCTCTTGACAGTCTGGCACTTCTCATCTCTGAATTGCATTCATCAACTGCAAAATTCTCCTCTTTCACCCTTCCAAGGTGGTCAATGCTGAACCGATGCAAATTATCCTGTCTGTCCATATATGTCTTCAGCTTTAATGTCTACAGCATATTTACAGAGTAGCCAGAAATTGGCTTATAATTACAAAGACCTAGCAAAAACTTTTCTTGTTTAAAAAATTACATGCTGAGTTCTTCTATTTAAAAAATAGTTATATTCCTATATTTTTAATTTATTTGTAACTAAATAAAATATAATTAAGGTATCTATATATGAAAATGCATATTTCTAGTCATCTCTTTAAAACTGCCAGTGATTGATTGAAAACCGCTCAAGTCTTTATTCTGAGCATTTAGATATATTTAAAATTTCAGGAGGTATGCGCTTCATAAAAATAAACCTATGAAAAATAATTAAAGTATTATAAAGAGAATATTGATTGAACCTTTCTGTACACTGTTTTATTTTATCTAGTTTTATTTATAAATGTTTACTAATACAGCTACTTAAGCAGAGGTTGGGTTTTCACTGGGTTTTTTTTTTTTTCCTGAAGTGAAACGATCTTGTTTAATCCCGTGTACCCAGGGTGGCTAAAGTAGAAGTGCAGCCACAAACAGAATTAAAGTAGTGGTGATGCACCACTATAGTGAAAAGAATTTATGTAATTTAACATGCTCAACTACTTGGGAAAATTTTGGTCAGGTTAGTTTTCATTATTGTTAAGATCAGACGACTGAGCCTATAGCAAAATCAAACAATTGGTTGAAGTCTTTTGATGACAATAGCATGCCCTTTTTACCACGAAACTGTGGAAATCCTCTGCGCGTCTTCCCAGCACCCGGAGTCATCCACCCCCATCTTATAATTCAACCTGCAAACAGATTAAGCAGCTGAGTTTGTGGAAAGTGTGTTTACTTTGAGCTAAGAACCCTTGTGTGACACTATAGAGATTCCTCTGACACCTCTGGGAGAGCTACACAGACAGTTCGTACTCATCAGCAGGGAAACCGGGCTGAGAATTCCCAATTTCTTTGTAACCTCAACTGCCTCATACAAATCAGTGTTTGGCAATTAGGCAGGAACTCATTTGTTAGCTTAGCATTTTATTTAGAAGATGTAGGATGTTCTACATTTCAAAAAAATAAAAACCTGACGATTTATAAACCTGTCAACAGAAAAGCTTTTTGGTATTAATTACAACAGTATTAATTATAAGTACTGCCTTAAGATGATGCTTAATATAGTTTAAAATGTGTCATTAAATTTGTGGACTGAAGACCATTCTAAAATATCTGTTTTCTTGTCTTTTTTAAAAACTCAACTAAAATTGAATTCTGACATATGAAGGAAGTAGTTTTGTCAGCTGTATAAAGTAGTTTCTCAGTATTATGCGGTAAAAGAGCAACAGTTAAAAATCAGAAGAGTTAAATAATTATTACCTTCATTAAGAAAGAACATCATTGTAATTAGTAAAATATTGTTGAGAAAGGATATACTTTGTATCTTCATACAATGTATTTTACTGATTTTACACTGTCTTTGCTAATCAGTTCTCTGGCAACACTAAAGAATTTTTTAATATTCTTTAAAAACTTCAGTGTTTGCTTTCAGCTTGATATGTAGAGCTTAAAAGAGAGTTGTAATTCTCCACAGCATTTCCATCATGTCAGCCATTTGTGTACCCCCTGGTAATTGTTGCTTTCTAAACGTGAGACCAAAGTCAGAATAGTGGTCCTGTGCTTTCCATCAGGACAAAAGGCACCTAAAAAAATTCTTGATCCTGCTGTGAACCAGAAGGGGGAAATTTTGGTATCTGCTTATAGTAAACTTGGACATAGTAAACATCTTTTTATACTGAAGGAGGGTGAACATCTCACATTGGCTTGCTGCAGTGTGAGAGGGAATTGAGACTCTGCTCTTGCCTGTGAAGATGATTCACCATCTTACCAGGGGTGCTGGTGTAAAACAAGAAACATTGATTCTCTGAGTGGCCACACAGATTTAGCTGCATTTGCTTGAATGTGTTTTGATTTTGAGACACTATCAGGACACACGTAGACTTTTAAGAGAGTGCTATTCTTTATAAAGCAATTACACATTTTAACTGTGGTCTGTGTAAATAAACACATCTACATGCACACATAACAATACATATTCATTTCAATAGACTTATGATCTGCACAATAATATTTTAATCAATACTCTGGGATTACTATGACTATAATTTTCTAGATTTAATTAATAATTAATAGATTTAATCTATTTCATGGTTGCCAAGAATTAGGACAGGAGCACAGAATTCACCAGAAGTGTTGGTATAGTACCACAGGCCCCCTGCAAGCTTGTCCTGCCTGAGAAGCCCCGAGCCAGCTGGTGCAGTCTCAGCAGGGAAATGGGGCTGACCTGGAGAAGGTGGCTGGGAGAGCCTGTGAATTAATTAATACCTCTGCCAACAGAGGAAGCAAGGCATTTTAAAAATGTCCTTCCGGCTGGAACCTCTGGGATTGTGGAGTGGTTGCTGATGTCAGTGAGATCAGAGGAGGTTATAATGTAATACCAAATCAATATTAGCCAATTATCAGTGAAGGTTGAGGCCACTTTTGATGTGGTTTTTCCAGGAAATGTTCTATTTTTCTGCAACAGCTTTGCAGCTGGAGTGAATTTTAATGCAATTTGTCTATTGGGGACTTCTATTTTTTTCTCATATTTTAATGATTCTAGCTCAGTAAAGCTCAGCTCTGCATGTGAGCACAGCTTCCCTTGCATACTCGTGTAGCTGTGTAAAGTAGCAGAGGAGGGTGAGTGGGTAGAATTTCTATGTAATCCTCTAAAAACAAACAGAAATCCACAAAGTAACAGTGCAATGAAAATAAGCATAAATGGTGAGAAGAATCCTGTTGGTGTACTTTGTAGAGGTAGTTCTGACTATGAATAAAACTAATATAAAAAGTGATGTAAACCAGAAATCATTGCTTCATTTGTTTTTAACTGTTTATTAAGGACCTTTTCTTTAATTTTTGTTTTTATTACTTTTAAGGAGGAAGTCAGGAAAGTTACAGTTTTGGATAAAATATTTCAATTGATTTACATAAGAAAACTAAGTGGTCTTATGAATTAAATTCTATCCTTAATAACATTTGCTTTATCCCTTAAGGTCTGATTTTTTTTGACCACCTAAATTTCATTGTGACTGGAACACACCCTTTATTTGTTTAGTCCTGAATTTCCTTCCAGAATTTTTGAAAATGCTTTCTCTGCTTTTGTACTTGTTCATTTATTTTCTTAGCTGATGCTCATATATAAGTTGATCTATAAACAACAAACACAAATAGTTATTATCAACAGTTGACACGGATGAAAAGAATACAAAAAATGTAAAGAAATAAGAAACTAGCATTTATTAAGTAGTTAGTGTCCTCCTCTTCTGCAAGTAAAACTAATCTGCCTTCTGAGTGCAGGAGCTGTGTGCGTTTCACATCAATGTCCAACACGTTCTTCAGTGCTGGCTGGAGGGTCTAATCTTTCCCAGAATGATCAGAGCAGTGCAGTTCAAGAACAAGGATGAATATTTGAATAATCACACCACAATGTGAGGTGACCCTCCGACAGGGGACTGACCAGATACACATATGGATTTTGGGAAGAAGCTCTGATGCTCTTTTTTAACACAGCTGTGAGAAGAATGTGGCTAAGACCCAGTAGTCTTTCTGGAGTATAGCTGGCAAAGGAAACCATGAGGAGAAGAGAATTTAACACATGGGTGTAAGGGAGTTCGCTTCATTGATGTGATCTGAGGGGAATGTCTAATGACTGGAAGAATCAAACTTGGCAATGAAAACACAAAGCTCTTTTCATCAATTCAAATGCTGACTCTAAAGCTGCAGATGGTTACCTCCAGCCTTGCCTATTCAGCGTGGGGTTGTATAAAATGGCACTTTGGTGAATACTAATAGATCAAAACAAAGATTTAATAACATAAAGATGTGGTGTTCATTTTTAAATGAGGATACAGGTCAGTGTCTCAGAAAAGAGTGAAATAAGTATCTTTATGTATGGGTCTAAAGTCTCTGGAGATTTTTAACTGCAAACATATCTTTAGTGTGCAGATTGTATTCAATACAGGGCAGCTATACAGGGAACAGACTAAAAGCAAGATTTCTGAATTATTATACTAATTGAGCCTCTTTGCAATATGCAAGTGTGGTTAACTAGTTATCTCCCTTTTAAAATCATACCTACATACATTTAGCTGAAGTATACATTGTAGCTTGTATGCGTTGAGCTACTTGTTGTAGAAAAGAATGGAGCTAGTTAATTAGAAATTGCAGGCAGAAGCACTTCACAAAAGAAACAAGTTGTACATTCACTGGGACTTAAAGCTGTTTGTTTTGGAGGAACCACCAAGTCTTAGAGAACTCCGTTGGCTTTATTTTAAATTTGAGAGAAAGATTTCTTTTGTTTTCTAATTTCAAAACAATAAATGTGATTTGATTTCTTACTTTATTAAGATGTTATATTTAGATGTTAAGACTCCTATTAAAACTATGCTGCACTTTTTTTTGCTTTTTTTTTTTTACTTACCAAATTGCACTCTGCTGCATGTCAGATCAAAACATTAAATACTGGAGGCTAGGATTACAATTTCATGGATATTAATAGTTTCACTGATTTGTGTCAGCAAATAATTTAGCACATGTCAAAAGTGATTTTCCTTTTAATGATAATTACTGAACTGCCCACTGCTGTGAAATTCTGCTGAGTTTGAATAGTTGGTAATCTTTTAATATCATATGGGGAATCATTTAATTGGGGCTGGTGTTTTGAAATGTAAAGTAAGTCCTGGTGTCTTGTTGAAGAATGTAGATACAGAGCTAGTTTCTTAGTTACAGCAAATTGACTTTGCTCTGTCACACTAAGTTGCATTCATTTGTCCCAGTTAAGGGTATGACCTGTAGTTTACTGAGAAACAGATGCTGGTGGGTACATTCAAAAGACAAGTGAGTGAGGGCAGGGTGCTAAGAATCTTATACTTGCTATAGCAATCCACAGAAGTCAATGGTTATCAGAGTTTGTGTGGAAGGAAATAGAAAGCAAAGGAAGATGACTTTTGTAGCCATCTAAGATATCAATGCAAATTAGGAAAGGTTCTGGATTTTCAGAATTGGATCAAAACTTATTAAAGGGGATTCAAAATGGAAAAAACTCCTTGATGAGGACTGATGTGTTGGCTGCCTCATACAATGATTAAAAGCAGATTATAAGCTCCATGGGGCCCATAAGAGATACACAATCTCCACAGGCAGGGTTTTATGGTGTTTAGGAAACCCACACTAGCCAGATGGAAGATTCCCAGACACGCAAAACTACCACATACTCTGAAGAATTCTGCAGAGCTGATGCAAATTTTTTTGGCATACCAGACATGAATAGGAACATGAGAAAGTCCAAAACACAAAATCTAGTAACAGTCACTCATATCACATACAAAATTATTGCCATAGAGTAGCAATTAGAGGCAATGTAAATGTATCGGATTTAGGGGCAATAGGCTGGAGTAGTCTGCTTTAGTCAGTGAGGAAATCAGACTAATTGAAATGTGTGAAAAAAGTCATGCTTGATCTAACTGAAAGCAGTACATAGCAGGGTCAGAGTTTTTTTAAATACTTGGAATTCTGCACTAACGCCAGTGATTCCTCTCAGAAGAATTCCCCTCAGACTGCACTAATATGCATGGTGAAATGATTAATTAAAGAGTCTTGTAGAGATACCTGTTTGTTGTAATAAAAAAAAAACATGAATAAGCCAGTGAGGTTATGTGCAGTCTCAGAGAAATTCAGCATATAGACAGAAATCAATTTTCTAGGTCTGAAGGAAATAAAATATTGAACTAATATTCAAATCTAAGGTGAGCTGAACAAATTCAGTCATCATTGGCATATTCTCTGGACTGCTGTCATTACACATTTCTGTATCACTAGGCAGATCTTTTTTCCCTTGGTAAGGCTAACGTATTATTCATACCATACAGGAGGAAATATATAACTTCTGGAAAGCAGGAATGAAATGTATTTCCTTATTGGATTATATTATCTTTATTGAATTACATCAGATTTTTTAACTGGGCACCTCATGTTGCAGTCCAGCTAAAAATTTGCAGGCTGTGGTGGAGAGAGTGCCTAATAACTTAGTACCACTAATACTGGTAACTTCTCAGCCCAAATTTGCAATAGAAGGACTTCAGCATAAGCAGAAAACTTCCAAGTGAAAAATTTATAAAACAATTGACTCCTTTTCTGCCTGGATTCCCTGGGGACCCAAATGGAGAAGCACATGCTGAGACAGAGTGAGGCACGGTGGTTTCAGAGATCCATGCAGAGCAGTGTGACCTCAGACATTCATTTCAAAAGTGTCCTTGGCATCTGCTCCCATCCCACCCTTTGTTTCCTAAGTAGTTGTTGGGGAGCAGGGACCAGGGTGTCACAGGATGGCTCTGAGTTTTCCCCTCTGTCTGTGGAGTTTCAGATCTCCTTCACCTCAGAGGGGCATTTTTGCCACACGAGTCTGGTCTGGATGCTCCCTGTCCCTTGCTTTGAAGCAGTACCGTGTATCAGAAAATAGTGCAGGCTGCCTGAATCAGAGAGGAGCAAATAGTCTACTCACCTCTGAGAAACAAGATCTGTTTCTGACACTTACCTTTAGGGCTTTTTCTCAGTTTTGTCCAATGCCTCTTCAACATAAATACAAAACCAGTATCAGAACTTCCATCTCCCATTTTCCAGGTGGGCACACTTGATTGCCACCCACAGAATTGCACCTTCAGGTCTAATAGCATTTCAACTGTTTCTTCTGTAAAAATTCACAACTTCAGTAAGAAAAGTGTCTTCAACCCTGGTGTGTACTGCTCCCCTGAGAAGTGGTAGATGTGGGTTAAAACCAGGTTTTCCTTAGCTTGGCTGAATGCTCTAACTGAAAGACTGAACATCTTATGCTCTAAGACTGAAAGTCTTATTTTTTATGCTTGTCTTGAAAAGAACTGGTAGCTCGGCTGTTATCTTTATCACCTTAAAAGAAACTTGTAGCCTTCCTTTTAGAGAAGGTAGCTTGAGGACTTCTGGACAGCCTGGAGCACTGAAAGCAAGGGGTTGCCCTTAACAGAGTAAGTTGTGAAATCAGTTCTGAAAGTCTCATACAGTTGTAATGTGTGATACTGCCAGAGCAGATTATGGGATATCCTTCTCCTGGATGTTTGGAGTGTCATAAATTGTAGTGAGGTCTGTAGCATCTGACAGTTTATTATCAGTGCCAGTATTATGCTCAGTGGTGCACTTAACAGAATGAAGACAAAAAAATCCTAATCAAAGGGAATGACAGATAGGCCTTGTGTGCATTCCTTGCACAGCTGAGATATCCATTGGCTGCAGGGAGTTTCACATTGATGAAGAATGCAAAACTGCACATACAGTCAAAGTCAAGTATTTATTTTCTTTTTTTAGCTATGGTTTACTTTTACTTAACCTCTGCACACTGTGGATTGCAGTGCAGATATTGTTTTGTTAAAGTGTGGGTTGTTACAATATTAACACAAATATTTATTGTCATTTGAATATTTATCATCTCAGCCTTTCACAAAAATAAAAGCAGTGCTGAAACTTCATTCTCTCAAACACTAAAATGTATTCTATGAAAGTCAAATGTTTTCAGAGTCAACATAATCACAGCATCCCAGTTTTTGACCTGTGTGTTCATTTACAGTTTACTTATAGCTGCTTCAGAGAGATGGAAGTTTGTAGATTACAACATGGTTTTATTGATTTATCAGTAGCAAAATACACTAAGTATACACTCAGTAAACTGGATCAGCTAGCTCTTGGGCTTGTATTGTATAATATCAGCTTGTTGTGGAATACTTCAGAACAAAATCAGAATGTTGGCATAGTTAACTTCAGTGGTGTAAACCAGACTTGCAAAGACTAATATTTAGTAAGACCAATAACACAAACAAATTAGATTTTGAAGTTGTTTGCCCAATAGGAAGAAGCATGCTGACACAGTATTTGTAAGCTTATAGTTAACTATTCTATGACAAATTATTAAATAACTTTGAACAGCAGATTGAGTGCTCCTTGAAGAACAGCAAGAAAACTTTTTCTTAGACTTGTCTTTTTTTTCCAAGATGATAAAAAGAGTGTCACAGCAAATACTCATTTACTTTAATATTTTATATCCAAATAAAATAAGTCCATGGCATTTACATTGCCGTTACTAAATAGTATTTGGTTTGTTTGCAAGAGTCATTTATTTGTGGCTTGGCTGAAGGAATAAAAATAAATTTGCGGTTCTTTCTGTTAATACTCATACTGTTTCTTAACATATGCAAAAGATTAAATACTGTGAATGTATATGCAGAAGCTCAAAAAAAAAAGCCCAGACTTTCTGAAGCTCCTGTATTACGTATAACCTTTTAGAGAATTGCTGGGACAGTTCTTTACAACAACAAAAAGAAATAACTGACTAAGCCAATGAAGTATTTTATTTTAAGCAAACTTGAAATTATTTAAATTTTTTCACTGCTTAAAATTAAGTATACCTTTACTAAACCAGGGACTAGCTATCTGAGATTAAAATTACAGTTCATATTTCTGAACTACTACTGAGCAATTAATTAATAGTCAGATTTTTCTATAAAGTTTTGGGGTTTTTTAACAAGATTTTATAGAAAGGCAACATCAATTGTATTTATGAGAGCTCACAATAGCTTTAACCCAATAATTGCCACTGTTGTTTTATTGGCAAGTTGCTTGACTTTCCTTTTCTACATTTATGCTGTGATCTGGGTATAAGGGTATAGATCCAAACACTGAGCTGTTGGAAGGCATGAATCTTTAGGACTAAATTTTATCATTTTAGCTTCAGATCATGGAATTCTTGCCCATAGAAAGTATCAGAATTCAGCCTTTGAATGAAAGACATTGCAGGTATTGTGCATTATGCAGGTATTGAAATGTGTACAATAAAATTATTTTATTTAGCAATTTGTTTTGTGCCTCATGATGTATGCATTTCTATCATTTCTATTTCAATCTTTGATAAAATAATTATGAATTATTTAAAGGATATAACGTATTGACATCAGATAAAAGGCATATCTAAGTGGTGCACTCAACACAAAAGACATTTTGTAGATTTTATTCTATGCTTTTGAAGAATTTTGTGACTCTATGTAATAAAGCCAAATTTTTACGCTTTCATCAACAGAAATTAAAAGGTTTTTCTCCTACAGTCAGTCCCACTTATGTCATCACCAGGCAGAATTGCCACCAAGGGAAATATTAGGAGGAAGAGAGAATGTTTTGTCCATGGAATTTTTGTTCATTTTTGAGGGAAGACTGCCCTTTTTTTTCTGAAGTAGTTTTCAGAAGTATAACCAAGTGTGAGTTGTCCTGAAATCACCAGAAGGGTAGGGAGTTTACCTACCAGTCTGAGCCTATTAGTGGTAGGACTTACCACTCGTAAGAGCTTAGTGAAATGCTTTCCATTTACATCCATGCCTGTTTCCATTGCTGCTTGATCTCTCAATGCTATGGACATCTTACAGCTCGGGCAATATCACATCAGTGATCAAATACAACAAACCTAAGTAAAATCTATTTTTATGTGGAGGGATGATGGTTTAAAGGAAGGAATTTTCTCTCCATGAGCTCCAGATTAATTTTTAACAAGAGGTGAAACCACCTCAGGAAGGTGGAACAGGATTGGGAGCTGCTTAGAGCCATCAAGTCTGCATTGGGTTTTTTTAAATACTTGCAGAATCAAGAAGAAAGTTCACATTGTCTTTCTTGTTAATGATATGAAGAGGAATTTGCCAGAGCTGTGCTTTGATGGGATGTACTTGGGCAACAGCCTGGGTAGTTGTTGTGATTTAACCCCAGTCAGCAGCCAAGTCCCACACTTGTGCTCATTCACTCCCTCACCCGTGGGACTGGAAGGGTAAAAGCTGGAAAACTCATGGGTTGGGATAAAGACAGGTTCATAGGAAAAGCAAAAGCTGCACATGCAAGCAAAACAAAACAAGGAATTGATTCACTTCTTCCCATGGCAGGCAAGTGTTCAGCCATCTCCAGGAGAGCAGGGCCCTGGTACACAGAACAGCTACTTGGGAATACAAACACCACCACTCTGAACATCCCCCCTTCCTACTCCCTTTTGTACTGATGTAATGTGGTCTGGAATATCCCTTTGGTCAGTGTGGATCACCTGTCCCAGCTTGGGTCTCCTCCCAGCCTCCCATGTACCTCAAGCCCCTTGCCAGTGTGGCAGTATGCAAAGCAGCAAAGGCCTTGGCTCTGTGTAAGCTGCTGAGGGCTCAGCAGTAACAAAACCATCTCTATATTATTAACCCTGTGTTCAGCACAAATCCAGAACACAGCCCCAGAAGAAAATTATCGCTACCCCAGCCAAAACCAGCACCGTAGTACATCAGTATTTGCAATTGTACAAAGTCATTGTAAACAGGACTTGAGCAGAACATTTCTGAAGGAGGTGAGACTTGCTTGGAACAGGCAGCCTAGAGGTTCAGACTTGACTTTACAAGAAGTCTGACATGCAAGAAGGTGTAATGTGGTGGTTTCAGACTGATAGTTTCAACTTTTAGTCTCTTAATAACCACATTCTCTGCAGATCTGTAAATAAATCCTAACTGTTCATTTTGAGAAAATTTGATACTGTTTGTTTTAGGTAATCAATTTTTGACATTACTTTTAATATTTCCTGAAGATGGATTTAGAACAACCCAAAATTTTCTATAAAGGAAGTCCTTTTCTCGTCTCCTGAAATACATTTTTGTTGAATGTAGTATAAGAAAATTGGTGAGCTGTTGCCAGACACAGTTCTGAGCACAGGTCAAAAAGCTAAGAGAAGAAGGCTCTGTATTCAGCAATTCTAGGCTGTAATTCAGGGGGATACTTTTTTATTATTGCTATGTTTGTGCATGTGAGGAAGCCAGATCTAAGACTGTATTACTGTCAAGAATGTGAGGAACAGTTCAGAGAACAATAAGATGGCCTGTGATTCATGACACTCTAATGATACCAAACATCGTTACCAAGGGGCAGGACTAGTGTTCATCAGGAGTTTTCAGGAATTAATATTTTTCCCTCTTTGAATGAATGAATACTATGGCAGAATACTTTCTGTGGGAAAGACATATCAGCATAAGGTAAAACTGCTGGTATTTTGTAGTCAGGCAACACAGACTGCCAGGAAGTATGTGGCAAGAAAATCCAGGAGACCCTTGCCTATTTATATCAACACAAATTTCATGCAAATGTAAGGAGTAGCTTCCCATGTCAAGATTTCTCCTAAGAAAAGAGAACAGCTGTGACACCAAATGTGTGGAAACAGTACTTGTCTGTGCTAAAAGTGATTCAAGCTTATGGAAGAAGGTAGAGAAAATGTTTTTCTGGCACAAATATAAGTAGTAAAATTTGCATAAAATTGCCATATAAACTGTTGGATTCAAGCTGGAGTAATAAGGGAAATTTGGAGATTTTTATTAAATAATCCGGTGTGTTTCATTTGACTTTAAATATGCCAATATCCCCTCTATTTCAGCTGTTGTTAATTTTTTATCTCTAATATCAGCCTCATGCTCAGATGTGAAAGGTCACCCAATAGTAAGAGCCTAGTCTTTATGACATGTTTTAGATTTCAGTGTACTGAAATACAGCATAGTTGTTTCAGGGTTTATTTTTTTTTTCTCAGAAGTTTATTTATTTTCGGCAATCAATGTATTCTATCCTGAGCAAGCATTTGAAAGTAAAGGAGTGGTACCTTTCACAAGGTGGCATTAAATCCAGCATAGAAGCAAAGTCCTGATTTTGTGTTGTCCTGTAATGTGTAACAATCTATGTCAATGCAAAGTAGGGTGAAATGCTGTCAAAATAGACCAACTGTGTTTACTGCTCACTTTTCCTGCTGCTAGTGATGGCACAAGGTGAATAGTAATGGTGAGCTAGCTCATAATCTTCCAAACAGAAGGTAGAGGGCAAACAGTTTGACAAGATTAGTTATTGTGGACCACAGATAAAGGCTTAATATTTTAGCCAAGGCCTGTGTAAGCCAGGTTTATTTTGAAATATGTCTGCTGTCAAGAGCCCAACTGGCTGTATTTGCTTCTAAGTTTAATCATATACAGAATTACTCTTTTGGGTTGAGAAGACACTGAAAGGGATTTAATAGGAATGCTTGTTTGGTGACTGTGCTTTTCAGAGGCAGAATGGTTTGCCCTGCCAAATTTAAGGGCTGTACATTTAATGGAACATACTTTTTGGAGTGACATTACAAACAGTGTTAGGCAGGCAGGAATTGGCTGGAGGCAGTGCCTGTAGTGATTAGATTCAACACTGTTGTCTGCCATGGTTTGGAGCTCACTGATGCTGCTAAATCAGTCTCTGAGACATGTTTTAAGGCCAGATAGGACGATTAATACCAGTCAGTCCAGCCACCTCTCTGACAGAGGGCACTCAGCATCAGGTTAAAAATCATGATTGAACTCCAGCGTGCTATTTAGAAAGGCACCCAGACTCTGATCCAAAAAATGCAGGGGGAACTTTGTTAAGGAGAGGCAGCCTGTGCATTGGAACCACATCTAGTCTTCGTCACTGTGATGGTTTGTGAAAGAATTGTTACAGACCATTAATCAATGGTTATTTTCACTGAGATGATAAAAAATTATTGCTAAAAAGGCAGGCTTTTGAGGTGGAAAAAATAATACCTGAATTGATAATAGGATAATTAAAAAAATCGCTGAATTAGCCAGGAGTAGGAGGGTGATGGCTGTGTAGCATGGTAGATAGGTCATGCACTGCAAGGTCATATCCTTGATACCAGGCTTCAAAACAGTGGATATTTAAGTATTTTATTCAATCAAAGCAGCCTCAGATTTTGAAACTGAGAACAAGCCACCCCAACACCCAGTGTTAGCACAGTGATATTCCTCTGAGACAGAGGCAGCTGGGCTCCAGTTCCCTCATGCAGGTAATAGAGCTGAACCAGTTTGCTCCAGCCTCCTGAGTAAATGATCCTGTCCAAGTGACTGGTTTCTGGGTAAGACCAGTATTATAGCAGCCTCTCTTCTCTGTCATTCATTTCCTTGAATTGACAGAAAATGCCTGAAAACAAGTATTCAATTTAGAATTTTATGAAGTCTATCCAAGAGGAAAACTGAAGGAAAGGAGAGGGAAAGGAAGGGAGTTATTTTATTGTAAGTGAAATTAAGCTAATTTGTTTGTATGACCACTCACCAACCAATCATTCACTGAACTCTGCTGCTAAACTTCTTGCAGTGCTTTTGTCCAATGCATTTTATTTCTCAAATATATTTTCAAAAGCTTGGTTTCTGAAGGGAATTAGTGTCAGCAAAACACATTCCACAAGAAGCCAGAAATCATGCAGGTAAGGCCATCTTCATAGCCTGAGCCTAATCTTATCTACTGGAAAGATAACCAAGGGTTATAGCTTAGGTTTATAAGCCTTTATATAGCATTTCAAAATCCAGGATGATTTTGTTTTTATCACTTAACTCCTCCATTTGCAGATAGAAACCATTGTTTTTGGCTAGTCTGTATATTGCTTTGAAGATTAAGACATGGGCTACTTGAAGGGTGCCCTTTTCTGTCAGTTGTGTGTCCATTTTGTCTATTTCTGGGGCATGATTCCCAGGAAGGTCACTCCATGACTGTACAACTGTCATATTCAGAACTCAGCAGCAAAGGATGCTGTCTTTGGGGTGAGTTCCTTTGGCCAGAGATGGAGCAGTGTGGAAGGATGTACCAACCTCTGTGAATTTACGCAGTTGCTGAGTTTTTACTGATCCCAAGCCACAGGTTAGACCTAGACTTCTTCAGCAGAACACGTGAAAAAGAGAAGCAAGCCAAAAATGTGCATAAGAGTGAGCAGTAGCGAGTAGTAGGTAACATACTTGCACCAATCTGTTCAGCTTCTGGGCTCCCAGAGCAAACTTCTCTGTCAGTTAGGATTTTAAGTCTTCTTTATGGAGACCAGGTCTAAAACCAAAATTGTTTTTACTCACAGGAGTAAAGCTTTGCTAAAAGTCAGAGCATATTGTCAGTCAATTCAGGATCTGTATAAGAACACTCCATGCAACAACACGTGCTCCATGCAGGCATTGACAGCTGCATGCATGGGTGACAAAGGAACACAGTTGGAAGTAACTGGAAGAGAAGTTGAGAATAGTTGAGAATCTGTCTTGGGGAAGACTTGCCTAGTAATGATTCTGTTCAGATAGCTTTCCTCTAAAGATGAGGATCTTCTTAAAGTCTAGCAACCTGTTTAAGAGGATATAATTAAACCTATAATATCATAGCAGCAAGCCCCTTATGGAGTTCTTTTTATTTCTATATAGAACACACATTCAACTGCTTAATTCCAAATTTGTATGGAGGAAGCATTAAGTTACTGCAATTCAAAACTCTTAACATTGTGCCTTTTGCTAATTTAAAAATAATGATGGACTGGGTGTCCCTTTCCTAAATTGTGTGTTATATTTAATTTTTCCATTTCATGGGAGCATTACAGAAGTATGTAGTGTAGGTAAAGAATATTTCTAGCTGTCATCTTTGTGCTTTTCATCAATGCAAATTCTGTCTCTCATGAAAAGCACTGGACATTTTTACTTTTTACTTTTGGATATATGTAGATCAATAGAAATAAAACCAAAGTTGTACTATCCATCTGAATCCATAGTTTTTTCCTGTATTTTTTATGTAATTTTGTACTTACTTTGCATGCATTCATACAATAATTGTATAAAGAATGCTGATGTGGCGTTTGTTGAGAGAATATACTTATTAAGAGACAGATTTCCTAGAAGTATTTGAAGAACCAAGAAATAATGACGATCATCTACTGTGGTTTCAAAAATTTCTAAGGAAGAAATTAAAATCTGCGAGAATGGGGAGTGAACCCTTAGGAGGCTTTGTAAAGCATTCCAAAAGGTGTGTGTCTGTCCTTGCACATTTGGACCCTCAGCACTGCAACAGTAGTCAGTGCTGCTTTCAGTTAAGTAAAATTTGGTGAAATTACATGAAGTAAAGAAGTTGCTTTCTTCATGTCTTCCATATTTTGAATAAAACCCTGCGAACATTGAGATTACTTCCCAGTACCTTCCATTCTTCTGTTTAAGTTACTTTTGGTCTTGAGGTATAAACCTATTGCTGCAGTTTTTCACATCAAAATGCCCAGTCTCCAGAGGGAGCTGCCTGCAGTATCCCACTGGGCTGGGCACAAAGCCTTATCAACAGGGGCTGGCTCTGCCACCCTCACCCCGCGCAGGTGGCACCGCACCGGCACCAATGGCCTTTTTAGCTGCCTGGTATTACTCACAAAGAAAATGTTGCTTAGTGTGAGTTGGGATGACAGAGTTGGGCCCTTGGTGAACAAAGAGTCCAGGATTATCATTCCAAAAAGCCCCCTGAGGCCTGTATCAAGAGTTATTAACCACTGATTCAGCGCATAGCATTATTTTGTAGGCTTAAGTGGGATTTCAGTGCTATATTGGGTCTTGTATCTGCATAGGGGTACATTTTGCCTTCTGTTATTTTATCTTAGAAATAGCTGTTACAATTTCTGTTTTACATTGTTGCTTAAATCTCTTCCAAAGGTACAATGTCTTAATCCACTGCTACCTTTTTCTTCCTTCTGATAAAGAATAAATAAATTTTTAAATCCACATATGACTGAAACAAAAGGCAAATAAGCTCTGCATGGTTTGTATTTGGTGAGGAATACCTCATTTTGATGATTTCAGTCATCATTCATTTGGAAAGCAGACACTATGATTGTTAAGCCTCGTTATTTTCAATGAAGCCTGACAGTTCCAAGGTTAAACAGAAGACAGCTACTTTCATCCCAGTGGTATTTCTCTTCAAACATGGGCAGCTCTTCGCTACTTGTTGTGCTCTGGTGTGCAGTGCCATTGCTTGGTCACAGAGTGGTGCACATCTAAACCCAATTGTAGGACAATGTATAAGCTGTGACATCCAACTTGTGTTTCCCCAAAAGGAGCCTCAATTACTGAAGTCATTCCCCCCCCACCCCCACTGCCTTGTATAAGCCACACAATATTTCTTTTTAACTGAACAGTGATTTAAATAAGCCATGATCTCAGATTTTACAGGTTTTATGCTGTCTCCCAGAAAAAACAATTTTCAGCCCAAACCTTCTATTTGTCTAAACAGTTTGAAATGTTTCTCTAGTGCTTTTATGTCTCTGAAGTACATTAGAGAGGGTGCTAGTGTGAAAGAGACCTCCAGCAAGAGTTAAAATGGCTGAGAAAGCTGCTGTGCTTCTGAATACACATGCTATTGAAAGAGAACTAATCTGCCATTGCTTTCTGAAATTGCTTGTGGACTGACAAGCAATGTCACAGAGAAACATCCCAATAAGAGAGACTGACAAAGCTGTGACCGATCAGTAACTGAGTTAAAATCCTTAGAACTCAGAAAACACTGATGTATCCATGTGAGAAAACTTCCAGGAGCAAAACTTGTGAAATCCCTGACTTTATACTTGCATGGGCTGACAGCACTGAGTTATGGCTGTTTGGGTGCTGCCTCCATAAAGACAAAGTAGATGTTATTTTACAAAACCAGGGGGAAATGCACTAGCTGGATAAGACGGAAAAGTGACTATTGGAAAACTGAAGGAAGAGGAGTTTTTTACCTGTGCATTCATTCCCTCAGAGTCCCTATGGAACAGCTAGAATGAGCTGAACTTTCCACATACTTTTCCTGGTGTCTGATGATTACATTTGGGTGGTGAATTCTTAATCTCATTTCAGGAATTAAGTCACCTAGTGAGTACAATGAAAGGTGTAGCTTCATCGTGCTTGGTGGTTCCTGGAAAACAAGAGTGTTTCAATACGTACCAAGCACATTAGTCATGACTTGTGACAATAAATCCATGTTGACTAGTTTACGTGCACTGAAGTTACTAATGCATTCATGAGATAAAAAGTATTTTGCAATTTTGATAAAGCTGTGTTATTTTTATTTCCTATCTGCATTTCTTATGTTGTGTAATATTTTTTTTAATTGTCCTTCAAGGTAAGAAAAAGATGGTCAGCTTTGTAACAATGAATACAGCTTTTTGAACCTGCAGCTCTTTATCTATTGTGGAAGTTGTGTGTATAATACTCTGGACACAGATCTGAGAGTGTTTTTCTACACACAGTGTCTGCTTTTATATAGATAGTTTATTTGTGGGAGAGTTTTCATTGAAGGATACCATAAAATACAGACAAATTGAAGAAGTAGCTTGAATGCATGATTTCTGGAATGCTGAAGATAAATGTGTGTAGATGCAAATGTGTGATGATGAACAAATTTAGTCCTTTGCATTTGTCTACCTACTTTAACAAAAGGAAGATCAAATTAAGCCAGTGAGATTCTGAACATGTTTATAGTGTCTGTGCTTTAAAACTAAGAGTGTTGGGCAGATCTCTGTCCTACTTATTTAGATTGTTAATTTTTCTGTACTTGTATTGACACAAGAATCACACAGGCCACCTTCAAAATATCATCATCCACATCCTCAGAAACTTGGCTTGTTGAGTATTTTGGAAAAGTTTTTACATAGAGCACATCAGCCTTTAGACATGAATTTATAAAGTGGACAATAAAAATATCTGTGGGATAATGGGCAAGATATTTTTTAAGGAGAAACAAGAGTTAAGTGCTACATTTATCAAGAGCCATGGACAGCTCATATTTATATATGTGCAAAAATTAATTGTCCTGCTTAAACCGAAGTGTATATGTACCACAGGTTTGCTGCACAGGGTTTTATGTTAATGCCATACAGGGACTTCAGATACTCCATCCACTACAAAGGAAAAGTGGGTTGATATATATCACTGGCTGCAGATGGGTTGGGTTGTAGGTTAAAAAGTTTTTCACAAGTTGTCTGCATTTTCCCTTAATGTCTGTCTTTTACAGTAGTGCTTTGTTTCTGAGCGTGACCACCACCAGGACAGCTTGGTTCAGTGCAAACACTGTCTCTTTCAGCCAGAACATTCCTAACATTAGCTTCCTTTTTTTTTTCTCTCCTCTCCCTCTCCCCTGCCCCCTCTCAGGTTGGAAAGGCTGGTGGACGTCCTGAGGAAGAAGGTTGGAGCAGGGACCATTAGGACCGTGATCTGATTGAAAGCTGTAGTCTAAGGAAGCTTTCACATCTGGTGACCAGGCTGCTTCATTCAGCACTGTGTAAACACTGAAGCCTTAACTTAGCAAACAGTTGTTAGAAGTGGGACACTCCAGCGACATTCCAAGCTGAGATAAAATCAAATCATAAATGTTTAACTACTTTGCTGCTGAGTTTTGTGATTTGTTAAAATGTTTTGCTGCAAACATGTATTTGTTTTTAGGCAAATGCATTGTGGCACTGTGTTTTGTGAAAAATTATGTGGATGCTTTTTTTAACTGTCTTATTTTAACTGAGGCTGTCCTCTCAGTGTTAGTAGACTATAGTCTGCTGCAAGGCACAGCCTGGTCATTTTTTTAAATACTGCAGGTTTCAGGTTCAAAATGCTGCAAAGCAGTTTCAAAATTTAAATCCCTTGTTTTATTTGTGAGACCGCAAATAGTCCAGTATTCATACGTTAAATATATTAACTGATAAAGTAGGTTGGCATTCAAGAAATATCTCTGGCTGGTGTATTGGATATTTTTTCCTCCTTATTCATAGCCCATTGAATTGCAGGTAGTAACTGTGGCTACATCAAAGGGCAGGATAAATGTATAGCTTTATATAACAGTTGAATAGCTTCTGCTAGTACATGGAATTTTCAATGTACATTAAAAAGAAACTTACAGTTAGGTTTCACTGGAAGTACAGCTTAAAACATTGCAACATGAAAGCCTTGTGATATTGTACAGTATCTCAGACAGTGGAGAAAGTTTCCTGTATTGTTTTTAATCAGTTCTCTGTCCTTTTATATCAGGAAAAAGCTCTCAGATTCCACAAAGCACCTTATAAATTAAAAATTCACCTTTTTGGTGTTTGCCTCTTCTCATCCCTATCCTACAAGACTCTGATTGCTCTGCTGTGCAGGAGTACCATCCAGGTTGGGTTTGAGTCCAAACTGTCAATCTTCTGCTTTTTGTACTCATTAAGTGCCCCATGCCTAAAGACTGAAGTACAGAATCTTACAGGGAGGGGAGAGACTGAGGGCTGAGGAGGAAAATTTAGGA
The DNA here is from genome assembly GCA_013397245.1 of Thryothorus ludovicianus. Classification (NCBI taxonomy): domain Eukaryota; kingdom Metazoa; phylum Chordata; class Aves; order Passeriformes; family Certhiidae; genus Thryothorus; species Thryothorus ludovicianus. The sequence continues at coordinate 35,643 of VZTB01014291.1, read as the reverse complement.
TACACAGACATTATAGACCTTACAGGTACATTGGAGTTGAACTTAGAGTTATATTTGTGACCCAGCCATCTCTCTGTATGAACAATCGGGTCAGTAGTCACATAATCCTGCTCAAGAAAGCAGCTGTAATCTCTGAGCACCCCACATTCAGTAAAGAATCTCAGTAGCCAGCTGGGCTTTTAGTGTCTCCTCAGGCAAGGTGGATGTAGCTCCTGAGGCTTCCACTTGTCTGCTTTGCTTTGTTTTAATGTTGTTATATGATCTTACCTCTTAATGCTTACTTGTTCAGATGTTGTGACAGTGCAGTCTATCCAGAGAAAATGAAATTTTAATTTTAGGTTTAAAGAGAGACATTTTAATGTTTGGTTTTTTTCTTTGTTAAACCTTCTTCATCTGCAGAACTAAGCCCCTCCTAGTTTCAGCTAACCAAACCTAACCTCTTGCAGGGAGATAAGCAGCTTCTCTCCAAGCCACATTTACCCAATTCACTTCTAGAAACTTCTGAAGTGCTCCTTTTTGACCTTTGGTCAATCCTAAGATAGCCAGTGAGTCTGGAGCCTCTCCCCCACACCTATTCAGTGGGAAGAAATTTTAATGCTTCCAAACCAGAGGATTGCCACCCCCCAGATTCCAGCCCCTTCGCCATCTCCCTTGTGCTGCTGTTCAGCTCTTTGGGTGACTCTTTGTCCTCCTGTCCTCACTGAGCTTTGTGCATGCAGTGGGTTACAAGACCTCCTGAATTATCAGTGCTATTGAACCATTTCTGCTATAAGGAGGTAATGAGGAAGGAGTGAAGACTAAAATGTAAGGACTGCCATGCCGTGCTAGACCAAGGCCCAAAGACTGCCTTTGGCAATACAAATAGAAGATGCCTAGAAAAGGGTATAAAGTCAGGCCAGCACTAGTGACCACTCTCCCACATGGTGTCCCAGCAATTAATTAGTTAGAGGCTTTCTAAGCCACACATGTTGTCTTTGTATTTAGCACATTTTTTCATTACCTGTTTTTTAATCCATTAAAATTGTTTGTATCTACTTGTTCCTTTCACAAGGTCTTATGCAGTTAATGATGCATTTAGTGAAGAAATACTTCCTTTTCTGTTGTGAACCTGCTCTATTCATTTGCTATCACCTAGTTTTTGTATGAGAGAAATGGTGAGGAACCATTCCCTGTTCATATTGTTTCCATGTACCATGTGATTTTACATATTTGGCATCATTTCCCCCATTTTTCTTTTCCAGAGAAAACCCCTAGTCTCATTTAGAGGAGCTGTCCTGTGTTTTTAATTGGCCTTGTCATACTAATCTGTTTTTTTCCAGCTCTGAAGTGTTTTTACTGAGATGCAATCAGAGCTGTGCCAAGTGTTCAAAATATAGATAGAATGTGACTTTAATAGTTGTCATAATGATGTTGTCTGTTTTATTCTCTGTGCTATATGTAACCATGTTTGGCATTGGACTTGCTTTATGACAGACTATTTATTGGTATTCATATTTCTGTAGTAAAATAACAGCTCTAGAGCTCCTTCCTCAGTTGTAATATTCAACTCAGAGTCCATCGCAGCTTGTATGAAGACACAACTGTTTTCTGAATAACTTAGTATGTATGTGTCCTGAATGTCACCTGTTGTTTTAGCATTCCCCAGTGACCATGAGCTCTTATTCCATCTCTTCTCACAGCTCTTCTTCAATACTCACAGTAGCAAAGTATCATCAGTGTCTCCATGCTGAGTATGGTGATATGAAATACTGCCATCTCCAAATTAACCCCTTCTTCAAGGTGATTTCTTAATAAGTTAAACATGGCCTCTGGGGCAAAGGTCCCTGTAGAGCAATAAGGTAGCTTTTCCCTCACTGTGAAAATGAAACATTTATTCTTGCACGTTGTTTTTGAAGTACTTATTTTTTTGTGTAAAATTATTAGCTATTGCTTGGCAACTTTTATGAGGAAGTTGCTTGCTACATTGAAAATGCAGGTCTACTAAATCAGGGCTTGTGCTCCATGCATGAATGTACTGAGTTCCTCCTTCCCCTAGGAGTGTCAAGAGCTCCTCACCTTTCCCCAAGTATTTCTGCATCTGAGTGAATAATCTTGTGAATGCAGGCTTCCTACAGCCAGACTGTTTGACTTCCAGCCTCTTGTGTCCATTGGCTTTGTTTGGAAAAGTAGGATGGGCCATGCAAAAGCCACCTAGCAGGCTTGATGTCAGATCCATTTTGTTGCAGGTAATACTTGACTCAGTAAAATTAAGTGATAGTTTCCTCTATAATTTTCCTTTTGACACATTATATATAAGGTGAAAAAATAGTTCCTAGCTCTGTCTTTTGTCTTGCTCCAAGCAGCCTGGATTTCAGTGATAATTAAAGTTAGGGTGTTTTGTCATAAAGTGCAAATGTGGATAAATGCATTTGAATCATAATCAGATGTGTTGATTTTTAAAATTCAGCTAGAAATGTTTTTATTCTTTGGAAAGGGCCGTTGGAAATTTACTGTGTTGGGAGTAGAAAGATTCAAAAACAGTTTGGTTCTCCCTCTTCCTTGCTAACAGCCTGGTGTGTGGTCTTTGGCAAATTCCTTAGTGACTGTCGTTAAAGGCATGCAATCCCTGAAGAGGTTCCTGGGCTCCTCCAGGGAGTTTGCAAAAGTATCTATGTGGTTAATGTCAAAACACTTTCACTTCTTCACCTGCTGAAGTGAGCAGCATGAATCACACAGGTCTGGTAGTGGAGGCCCAGCCTCTAGTGCCCTCAGCAGAGCTTCTGGTCCTGTTGAGCCCAGTCTAACTTTAGCCTGTCAGTGTCATGAGGGCAGGAAATCTGCTCTGGTCGGTAGAAATAGGTGGTAATGATAATATGGGTTAACAGGCTTATCATATGGTTTATTCATTGAGAACTGACTGATGCCTGTACAGAGCTCTGAAAGTGAAAAGAAGCTTGCTCCCATACAGCAGACAATGCAATTGTCACTTCTGTCCTAATATATGTGAGAAAGATGAGATTGCATCTGATTATGTACCAGGAGTAGCAATTCATTTCCCTCCTGATGGAAAAACAGTTCATGATGAAACGTGGCTCACCATAGGTGTTTCTTATGGTGACAGCTGTAATTACTGGTCAAATTAGGGTCCCTGCTGTCTTGAATAGAACAGAGATACTCAGAAATGTTCTTCCCCTGTGAGATTCTGTGTCTTTCTCTTGATGATCCTGCAGCACGTTATACATTTGGAGCCATTTCTGGTATATGCCAGGGTAAAATATGTAAATAGCATCATGTTGGCTCGGGATAAGAGCATTATTAATGCTTTTCAGCACTGTAATTATATTCCTAGTAAGCCTTTCCTAAGCCCTCACTAATTAACAATATTGTGACAAATCAACTTTAACAGAAAAGAACTGTGGACCTTTAGTCTTTTAGTACTATTTTTCATGCAACCCACAGCTGAAAACTGGTGGCATGGCTTTCTGTACTAGTATTGGGAAAACTGCTGATATTTGAAAAGTTCAAAGTCTGCTCAGTCTTGTTAGTGGAGTCCTGTGGCTGGTCTGATTCCTCTTTAAATATATTCACAGAAAGGTAAGATTCATTGGTTAACCATTGATGTTAAGGAATATTAAAACTGTTTTTATAAATAAGCTATCATATTTAAATGATTTGTGATTTCAGTATGTTATCATATGCACATTTATTGATTTGTTTATTCCAAATCAGGAACATTTTATAAGATTGACTTTACATCTATTCTTAGCAGATGATCAAGAGTTGTAACATCTTTAATCCGTGTACACAAATGGACTTACTTCTATAAATGTCAGGATTTCTCTGTGCCTTTATTTCCTTCAGTTAGAACAAGGCTGTTGGTTTCGTTGGGTTTTCTTCTTCTTAACTTGCACCCCTGAAGATTTTCCTCCCATGCAAGAATCAGCTGTGAGGCACATGAAATCACTGATGGGCAGTTTCTCTTGCTCGCACTTTTACATGGACTGACTCTTATCTCCGTAACATTTCGCATCAGGTCTGCAGAACTGGACTTTCTCTGTTTGTTCTTCTCATGCATTGGTAAATAAAATCTATTCACAAGTTCAAAAAGACAAAGTAGTGTTCTCATATTAGGTCGATTATAAGTCAGCTGTTGAGCTTCAGTGTTCTAAACATTTCATTCTTCAGTTTTGTTGGGAGCCCACGTGTTCTGGGAGGCTTTTAAACAAATACTTGAAATGGTTGAAAGATTTACATTGCCGGTGCCTAGCTAAATATGTAGTCTTTAGAAAAGACATGGTTTATTTTGGCACCATTTGACAAACTCAAATATTTTAAACATTTGTTAAGTTTGAGCCTGCACATTTGAACTAAAAGTTTGCATTCCAAAATTGCATCTCAAGTTACCTGTCTGTCTCTCTTTTGTATTTATAATCCCTTTATTAAAATAGTCTGCAAAAGAAGTTGGGTTTGGAGTGTGGTTTTTTATTGTTAATTGTAAAATATTGTCATTAAAAATCAATTTTAAGGTAAAATGTACCTGGTAACTCCATTCAACTAAACGTCAGAAATACAAAACCAGAAGTGTTTTCAGAATTTAGGATTTTATGTTGGTAGCCAAGACTTGGTAGTAAAATTAATGGAACACAAATCCTGCAGTGCTTTACTCCTAGTCCTATTTTGTACTGTGATGAGTAAATACTAACTTTGCTGGTGAGTGCAAAGCCAGGCAATAAAGAAAATAGACTGAAAAGCCATACTGAACTGATGAAATGGAACAGCTTGAGGAAAAGGAAAGGCAGTCTTTGACCTGGAATTGGTTTTCTTTTCCTTCCTTTGGCAGAAAGGAGGAGCAAGGGCAATGTTTAGTCTTATTGGAAAAAAAATCAGAACAAAACAAAAACAAAACAGAAAACCCACAGCAACCAAAAAAAGCCCACTTTTATTTTCTTTCACATTTTAACCTGAAACTTGTACTGAAACATAAAAAGTTGATTGTTTGTGAATTGAAACCACCATATTTTGTACAAACCCTGCGAATGCCCTGCTCAGGAGCCCTGAGCACACCATTACAGCTGTGTTCGTGCTCTGGCTGTTGCCCAACTGCAAAGGGTCACACTCTGTCCTGGGTTGATGCTAAATTGTATCCCCATTTGTCTGTTTAGCTCAGAAATAAGTTTTGTACCTTTAAAACTGGATCTGAGAGTGAAGGAGAAGTAGTGGAATGTCTGAGGTGGTTGTTTTCTAAACATAAAGATAAGAGTCTTCAGCTTTCCTTCACATGGCCTGTGCTGTCTGCAGTGCGGGCAGTGAGAGAGCTCTCCTTTGCTTTTTGTTAGTTTTTTCTTGACTAGCTGAGAGAAGTTCTCCGGACTGTTTTTTTTTCCTTTTTCTTGGAACTGTTTGAACCTGCTCTGGACTAAACACCCCAAAGGGCCCCAGGAGCTCCCACCTGTGTCCCACCGGGCCTGGCCTGGGCCTGGCCTTTCCCAGCCCTGAGGGACCGACAGCAACTGAGCTGAGCTACAGCCACGGGAGAGACTTTCTGAATCTTTGCTATCTCTGCAGAGCAATGAGAGGTTTTGTTGTTCAGTGTTGTTCATTTGCCCTAAACCAGGACACACTCCTTTCTGAGAAGCTGTCATCAGGGGGAGCTGGGGATGTTGCCTCATGGTGGCCTTGCAGTGCAACATTCACCAAAGTTCATCATGGTTTGAGCAGCTTCTGAACATGAGAGATGCAGATCCATTTTCATATGGTAAACTAGCAATATAACCAATAGAATTGGTCACAACTGCTTCCCAGTGGCCATGAAAAGACAAGGTTAGGATCACCCTTGCAGAATGCATGACATAAATTTGTGATCATTGGTACTCTCACATGAATATGCACACTACATTTCATACACTCTTGAAAAATTTAGTGGTTTCTCAAAGAATTCAAAGAATGGAAATTGTTTAATTTATATTCATGAACTAAGTATTAACAAAACTTATTTCTGAAACAAACTTGTAAGAAAAATCAAAACATTAAGATGCAAAAATTAAAAGCTTCGTTGGTACTATTCTAATTTATTGTCTGAAGCCACAGGACTTTGTTCATGATTATTTGACTCACTGATGTGGTGTCCCTATTTCACAGGCTTTATGATCAAGAAGATAAATGTCTCAAAAATCAGTCTATGAGAAATGAGGCTACTGGAGTGAATGTAAGTCTAAGTGGATGTCGCTATCAATTTACATGTTGTACTCTTTAAAAGCAAGACTTCACGTATGTCTAAGTAAAACCAAAAAGTTAATTCATTTCTTCACTAGAAATAAAATAACAAGCGGTATGGTTGCCATCAATACATGCTCATAGCACTAAAAACATCCCATTTGGTGCTTCAACAGGGTCTGTAAAATTATCAGCTTTGTTTCTTCCACTTTAGACAGGGAACCTTTTCCTTCACCCCTAACAATCTACCAGTGTGTGGAGTGCAAGATAGTTATTAAATTTTGAGCAGAACACCAAGAAGAATTGGGTGAAATCTAAATATGCATGTGTGGAAGCTTTGCCTGCTTCAGATGTAGAAGAGGAGAAAAACTTGTTAAAATGAGTCATATAAATACTTTGCTAAGCTTACATATAGAGTTTTAAAAACTTCACAGGCATCAAAGCAAGATGCAGCTGTTGTAATATTTGAAAGTAGATGTCTCAATAAGGTTAAAGTTGGTGTATCAGCATAAGGCTAAGAAATTATTTGAAATTTGGTTGTGTTCATTTTTTTCACTAAATTTGTGTTTGATAGAACAAGATACCTTGGTTCTAAATAGCAAATAAAACATTCCTAATTAACACTTAGCTGTTTTTGTCAGTAGATAATCAGTATGAAAATTTCCAGTGTCCTCTACTTTTGTTATTCTGTTACTAAGGTTTTCTCGATGTAGAAGGACACAAAAAAGTTGTATTAAAATACTAAATATTGAGTTATATTTAGTATATTTTATATATTTAGAGGGGTCAGAATCTGAACCCTTCTACAATTTTCATTAATAGATCTCAGAACACATTTAAAAGAATACTTTTTCCTATTTTGTCCCTTAGTTGGCAGAAGTGCCTGAATGAGCATTTGACTACATGGCTGGCCACATGTGGGGCAGCTCTGTGTAGGAAGGCAGTGGCAAACAACTTGAGCTTCTGCAGCCTTTTCAGTGAACCAGACTGATGACCACTGTCCAGGAATGTCTGGAAGATGTAGTCCTTGCTAATTTATAGTTCTCAGGGATTCATTTTCAACTCTCCAAGATAATCAATTGCCACTGTATGAATAAAATTAAGGGCCCTGTCTATAGCAAAGTTGTCATTTGGTGTCACTCATTTGCTCAGTAGTTGCTTTAAGACAAGCTATAAAGTCATATCTGCAAAAAAAATTTTCCATACAAAAGGAATCCTGTAGTCCTTAATGAAAATACTATCCCTGTTGGACTGCTGTGGAAGCTAACATTTGAGTGCTGGGCCAAAAATCTGGAAAAATCTTTGGAACTGTGTACCTCTTCCATGGACTATACTGGAGAGTCGATAAAACTGAATTGTACCATTGTAATTTACTTTGGGTTTTTGCTCTTGTGAATTGCAGCAATATTCAGCTGTGCAGAAGGGAGAGTGGCTCCCTTGGAGACAAAGAGGAACCTATGGAGTTTCAGGGCATCTGAAGATACATGTGAAAATGAACAGACTTCTGGGGGATCTGTCACAGGGAGTGGAGCTCAGAAAGGTTAGTGTGGTCTTAGGGACAGGCTGTTCCCACAAGGGATATTGCCCTGTGGGCACAGCTGTGTTGTGTGCAGTAACTGAGTTACAGCAGCAGCATGATGAAGGTGGTCATGTCTTCTGCTGACTAGACCATGTTCCCCCTTCCCTAAGGGTGCAGGATTCCTTGCCTGGTGCACATACATGCACTGCTGAGATAGAGATCCTTACTTGGGCCTTTAGACCATCTGACTGCTTGGGCCCAGACATCTCCCATACTGATGATTTTCCATAATTCAACAGGTCCCCATGAAAGGCAGCCATATAAATATTGATCAGACCCGTTGTGGCCAGGAGGGATGGTGCTGTGTGTGCTGGTCAAGTGGGCAAAGGGAAAGAGAGGTCAGGACAGAAAGGGAGGGAGGAAATGTAGAGGTAACCATACTTTGCAAATCCTTGTAAAGTCTTGAGATTCCGTCTGGCTGTGTGGTCCCAGAAGGCAGGGAACCACTGGCCTGCATTTCCAAGAGAACTAGAAAGCCAGTCTTTAATACCATACCCAGCCTTGCCAACAACTAAGGCCTGACTGTGCCTAATGTCATCTCTGATTTACACAGGCAATCAAATCTCAGCCTAAGTCATTCACAGAATCCTCTTTTGGACTACTTTCAGTATTTCTGTATATCTTTGCTAGAGTGAGGAACCTCTCACATATGTGTGAACCAGAACTGTGCTCAGCTCTTAGCTGCACCTCTGCTGGAAGAGCTAAGTCTGGATTACCAGGTCAGGCAGTGCAGGAGAAGCAGACCCCTCGAGCAAAAGGATACCATGTATCCCTCACAGCCAACTACTGTACCTTTGAAACTGGCTTCTCAGAAATCCTGGGTTGGGCTGCAGGATGGCAGGCAGTTGAATCACATCTCTCACTTTTGTGTCCTTTCACTGGGATCCTGAGTGCATTGAGACTGCTCTGGAACATGAACCAAAGCACAGAAAGTGAAGTCAGATGCAAGAGTGTCTTTTAAAATACACCCTCAACATAAAGAAAACACAACTATAGATGGATCCTGAGTGAAATTTGCCTCAGGAATTTGCTGTTCTGAGATATCTGTCTGCCTGGCCTTTTGCACAGAACAGGGTTCGCTCCCACAATCTGTCCCCAAAGCACTGCATATGGGACTAACTGCACCCATTTATAGTATTTTGGGACTAGAGTTTACTCCTCTCCTGAGAGCCTGAAGTGCAGGAGAGACAAGGACAAACATGCACAAACTCACCCTGCAATGTGTTAAGCACAGGCTGGACTGAGGGCTGCACTGCCAGAGTGCAGGGCTATCGTGGGCACTGAGAGGGACTGCTCATATCTGAACAGCTACAGCACCAAACATTTGAATACAGCAACAACCACCATAGCACATACTGGAATGAAGGTCAGGAAAGTTTCCAGTTTTGCTCTTCTTTGATCACAAAATGGAGAAACTCAGCTAAATTGCTTTTGAAGCAGTTAAATGCCAGGCTTGCTCTATGTTTTACCTGTCTGCTCAGGATAACTTTATTTCCCTAAAGCTCTAACATCCACTAGAGTAAGACTTATAAATCTGAACTACTTGTGCCTAAAGAAAATATTCTTTCATCAGTGGGTGTTTTTTTGAAATCCCACAAGACTTTTCTCAATAATCATATGTAGCAAATCCACAACTGCCTATTGTAACAATCCACCCTGTTTTCCAGTGATGGCATTATCCTTGTAATTTTCCATTCATTGAAATCTGGTCTGCAAATGACCAGCTTTGCATGTTACGAGGTGTTTTCTCCAGAACTTTACCCTCGCACAGCTTCATTTCCTGTAGAGCCGACTCTTGCTAGTGAGTGACCTGCTACCTACTGTCTCATTAAAAGTCTTTTTTTTTTTCAGTGCTATTGACATTTTATCCATTTAGACCTTTTCCAAAACCACCTGCTGCAGGTGTCTAACTAGGTGCTATGACTATTGCTTTCCACTAGTAGTAAAGCAAGCTAAGGTCTGGCAGGCTGAACCACATATTACCCTCTTGACCCAGGATGTGCAGGAGATATACCACCACCTGTCACAGGCATGTCCTGTTCCCTCCTTCTGCCCCACCCCCCGCTTGCAAAACCTGTAAGTTATGTCTTCAGTTCCTATTCAGTTACTCTTTTACCTAAATGATTGATATACAGCACAGGTATCTAGCTAGCTGCTATGTCAATTTATGGTGATTATATGTACATGTAACATATTTCAACCCAAAGAAAAAGCTTTAAAAAGCTTGAAAAGCTATTACACATCATCAGTGTGAGGAACTCTATAGAATCAACATATAAAAAAGCAGATGGCAGGCTCCTCATTCTTGAATTACTTTTGCTTTCCTGGTGCACTTGCCCTAGGAAAGCTGGATATCAGCCACAACTACATCAATTTCAGCACTCCTTGGTTTGTTACACCTAAAGTCCCAGGCCTTCAGGTGGAACTACGAATGTGTGAGGAATTACAGATCTGTGATGAAGGACTCCACAGATGATCTGTTGATCTTGTTTTCTAGTTTGTCTTTGTCTTCTTTCAGTTTCATACCAATAGGTCTCATTATTCTTGCTTTTCCCGAGAACTCAAAGACCAATTTACTACCCCAAATACTTCCCACTTTGGTATCTGGGGACCATGAACAGATTACCATTAATCTTCTTTTGGATTAACCGAATAGGATGAGTTTCTGATATCACTTATCAGGTATTGCTCAGACAGTAAGGCATTTCTAATTCTTGGGCATGCAAATGCTTGACTTGTACACAACACCCCTTTCCTGCACTCAGATATGGTCTATATAGAGCTGTTGTCTCCCTGCTGTTTTTGTGCACATTCCTGATTTCAAGGAGCATGTTCATTCTCTAAGGCACAGCATCACCCCAGGACCTCATGCTTTATGTCAGTCCTAGACAACCCTTCAGAGTATGTGTATTTCCATTCCTCTCTAAGAATTTCTGGATGTAGAAGAGACTAGACAGAAAACCATCTGAGGCAAAAAAATAATGGTAATAAAAGAGTAATATATATTAAAAAAAAAAAGTGGTAAAATAGATCTAGGAAGCTCACTTCAGTGGACTCTGCTTCATTAATACTGATGCCTGCATCCTGGATTTTTGTTGCTAGACCATGAATCTTGCCCAAGATGGGAAGAAATATATCCCTGTCACAACCATCTGAAAGTCAGAATTGCTGAAGCCAAGTAGATGTCTTGTAAGGCTGCTGCTGAAAAAAAAAAAAAAAAACAAAAAGAAAGAAAACCAAAAAAAACCACCAAAGTGATTGTGCAGTTAATCTTGTTGGTTTAGTTGTGTTCCATGGTGATTTTAATTATACTGTAATTTGAGCTAAGTCAAAGGATGGTAAGAATAGTGGCTGGGTAGAGGTTAGTGGAATGTCAATGGAAAGAAGTGTTTTGGGTGCAGATCTGATGGGCTGGAATATTGCTGTGCTCCCAGAGTGGGGGGAGGCTGTTCTTGGCATGAGTATGACAGGGAGGGAGCAATGCCAAGAGGCAGTTAGGGCTGGCAGGAAGCGATGACAGTTGCTGAGTGGGAAAAGTTATACTGCACTGTTCATGAAAAGGGGGTGAGAAGCACTCCACTGATGCTGGTTAAGAAGGAGGAGGTCAAACACAGGACTCAAAGATGTAAGGAAGGATACCACAGGAACAAAACTGCAGAGCTGAATACCAGCACTGAGTATCTGCCTTCCCGAACAGACATGTCTCATCTGTGAGGCTGAACCCTGAATTCATTTCACTTTTGTTCTATCTGACAGCAGCCTCTGCCCTCAGAGGTATCCAACTGGTAACTTAGCTTTCAAGTCCACCAATAATTTGATCATCAGCTACATTTGATCATCAGCTATGGCACTGATGGACTCTAAGCTACTACTGTTCAATTAAGCAAGTTTTTTAAGTTTCGTGCTCTGCAACACTTAAATGTTGTTTAGGTGAACTGGCATGGAGTAGCATTGGGTTTTGATCAACGTATTCCTAAGAATGTTAACATACTATTTAAAATACACCTAGCACAGCTACCTTGGACTGCACAGCCAAAACACACGTGGAGCAATCATTCTTAACTCCACGCTGCAGTCTTCTAATGGTAATAAGGAGCTACTGGGGGTCAATATTAAGCACTCATTGCACTGATAGGCCAAAATATTTTATTTTGGTGGGGGAAAAGAGACAAAGATCACAAAACAAAGTATGTCTTTTGTGGTTTTGTGTTGTGTACTGTGTATGGGGCACATAGATCTTACTGCTGAGGGGGAAATGGTAGTTTGTGATGGCATATAATATATTTTGATGTCTCACGTGCCTTTAAAGACAAAATCAGCTACAGGGATGACAAATGCCCCTGAGCATGGCAGAACTGACTGCTTCTCTCTAGGCAGAGAGCAGGCAGTGGGAGGAGGTTCTGTGTACTCCTTCGAGAGCCAGTAACTTCCCCCATGGCAAACTTGTACTATCTCACAGGATCAAGATCACAGATTTCCCCATGGATTTTCAAGAGCTCTTGTCATACCAAAGAAAAGCCAGCATTAAATGTGTGCCACCTTTGTCCCTGCACTTTGGGGAGCTCTTATCACAGGAGAGACCACATTTCTGCTTTCAAATGTTGGGAGGACACAGAATCTGTTGCACTTTCTTACAGTGCGCTGAAACACCAGGTCTAAAGCAGAAAACTAGTGGTGGACAGATTGCAAAATAAATTATATGAAGTTCGCTTTGTGAAGAAGTTGATCCAACTTTTTTTCCTTTTTACTTTCTCCCCAGACTCCAGCAAAAGCAGGTCTAAGAGTAGCTACCTGGAAACCTTGTTGCATTTTCCTTTAGTTACACCACCAGGCTTCACAGATCTAATAGAAAAATTCATATTCTAGTTCCTTCTGTTAGATACTTGTGTAGATTAGATGCTAATATACCTTTTTTACAAGGCTAAAGGTAATGATTTCTGAGTCACACAAATGCGTGTCGTTTTAGTAAAAATTACTTGAATTCTGTGTATTATTTCCATAATCCCTTTTCCCACTCCTGTATATCAGCATTTTTTCTGTGTAGACTCTGTGGCATGCAAGCGGTCTTGCTTTTGCTGTAGCCATTTCTTGACAGCAGGATCAATCCTGCTCCTGCCAGGTGCTGAAACTGCTGAACTCGCTTTGGCTGAATAAAAGCAGTGGGTGCGACACCCGCAGCTCTTGGCTCCCCTCTGTGGAATGTTACATTTGTATTAACATGTATCTTTTTTTGTTATTTTTTTTTTTTTAACTGAAAATGATGGCCTTTAAAACCTCTTCCTGAAGAGAGAGAGAGAGAGAGAGAGGTTGAGAGAGGGAAAAAAAAAATACACTCCCCTTGGAATTTAACCTTAATTTGAACCAAGATCAGTGAAAGAAAAGCACTTTCGTGCATTGTTCACCAGCTCCACCCAGCCAGCCCCTTATCTAACCTGAGTCTCTATTGCCTATAGCTTTGTAACTTTTGCAGTAGTGCTCTCCACATGCTCTTACATGCTTTGAAACCAACCTAGAGACACTGTGACATTGTAATACCAAGAAACGCTGGTGAACCCATTTTGCAAATCCTTGGACTGCACAGTGCAGCAGCAGAGACTGTCCTTCCTCAGGTTTATAAAGGGCCTAGTGTGTATGGCAAATAAACAGCAGTGGCTATTTCTGACCCCTGGCAAAAGTGACAGCAGCTTCTGAAGCCCTTGAGTCAGCCTCTCTGTACTCCTCAAACCAGGAGATATTTAAACATAGGTAGCTCTTCCTTTCAAACTTATTCCTTGGACTTCTTTTGCCTTTTAGAGGGAAGCAGACAGCCCTTGATTTGCATGACGTCAGCTCGAGGTCAAATTCAGCTTTAAACACACATATAAAAAAGCAAGCTTCCTTGTTTGCTGTTCAGAGGCAGGCTTCCACTGTATGTCTCCTGTTGTCTGCACTGGGGGCAACAGCCTGTAGATTGCTTTCCTATTACTTTTTACTTCCTAGAAAAGGCAGACAGCTGCTCCAGGTGTGGTCCACCTTCATGTTATCCCTGAACACCTATAAGCCATCTGCTCCCTGCAGTCATATCCCTTTCCTGGCATGCCTCGCTTCTCCTGACTTGTGACCACATGGTCAACTTTCCCCTGCTTACTGTCTGCTTTATGCACCTTCCTTCCACGTCCTCAATCTTTCTTCCAAGCCCTCATTGCTCATTATTCTCATCCCTGCTTCTGTCATTCTCTACAGTCACAGGCCACCTCCCTGATTCTCCAGGGTCTTGTGTGAGTCTGAATTCCCCACACTCAGAGCCCTTTGCACTGAGTGCTGCCTCCCTTCACCTGTCGGCAGATGTGGCAGACATCTGGCAGAGGACAATGTGCAGTGCCACCCCTGTCTTGGGAGCAAACTCCTTAAAACTGAAGACAGGAATTAGGCATTCACAATGGCTTCTTGAACTAAAGACCAAATACTGTGCCACCCAAAAGGAAAGAGAGTATACTGTTAAATGCACCAGTGGCTTCCATGTTAACCTCCCTGATTTTAACAACTGCTGTCTGCTTTTCTTTTAAAGAGATGTTTCAAAAAATGCCTTTTGTTTTTGTTCTAGATAGCATAGTAATAAAAGTCTTCAAGGAAATACTGCATATAGCATTGTTATTGCAATCCTCAAGTGTTTGAAGGACCCCTTGGAAAGAGTGTCAACCAGGAGACTGGACAGAGGAAGCAGGAAAAATCGAAATAAGAAATATCAAGGAGACACGGTCAAGCATGAATCATTTCTTTCGGTTGAGACTGAGGCAAGATCAGATTTCAGATCCACCCTCGATGGGGCTGGCATTTTCACACACACGACAAACCCGTTGGCATGGAGGTGGCTTGATTTCATGATTATTACAGGGGCCATTGGCATATACTTAAGCTCGATTTAGATAAGGGGGGCTGGGGGAGGGGGCGGTCTTCCATTTATTTTAAGAAAACCACAGATCAGAGGAACAGTTAAAAAATAAATAAATAACCTTCTAGGCAGGTAGGCAGTTTTAGTGGATACCCTCCCGCCAGGGAACTGCATCCCCGGCGCCTCAGCGGTGGCGGGGAGCGCAAGTGGCCCCACGGGGGAGTGACGGCTGCCGCAGCCCCGCGGGGGGAGCGGGGGAGAGGCGGCTCCGAGCCCCGGGGGCCGCCGCCAGGTGCCTCAGCTCGCTCCGGGGTTCGGCCGGCAGCGGGAAGAGGAGGGGGAGGAAGAGGAAGAGTAAATGCCCCGGCGTGCGGCCGCGGTCCAGCCGCTGCCCGCCGTGCGGGGATTCCCTGACCGGGCGCTGCCTGCGGCTCTGGGCCGGAGCTGGCTCAGCAGCCGGATCTGGCGGGGCGGGGGCGCTCAACCCGTGCTTGTGGGAGCTGTGTGCCTGTGGCTTCCAACGCCGCCTCGGGCTGACACCGGTGCGGAACACCCAGCACCCTGCAGCTGTGCAGGGCTGGAGGGGAG
>VZTB01014291.1:0-19433 GCA_013397245.1 Thryothorus ludovicianus | reverse complement strand
TTTTCCCTTTTTTTTTTTTTTTTTTTTTTCTTTGTTTACTCATGTTGCAGTCTGGAGGATCTGACTGCTAAGAATTATTCAATCAAAAATACATATATTTTGATTGTTTATTCTTAGATTTCCCAGTCACAAACGATTCACCTTGTACAGTGACCTCCCTCCTTCCAAAATTACAAATTTAAAAAGGTAGTACTCTTTTCCATGAATGTCCTAGCTGATTAATATATACCATAGCTTTTATTCTATCACAGCGTTTCTAGTATGAAGACGATATACGATGATGACAAACATACAAATATTACTTAGGAAACATATTAATATATACTAAAGTCTTTCATGTTACCAGAAACTTAAAGGAGTTGGCAAACAGTAGACTGAAATGTTCTAGCTTCTCAGATGAATATGTATCTGCTGAAAACTTAAGAACTACTCTGCAGATAACCCTATTATAAGACAATACATAAAAAACACTGTATCCCTTCTTTATTTTTAGTGAAACAGATTTTCGTAGGATCAAGATGAGTCTGGAAACTCATACATTTTTTCCAATCTTTAAAAATCTGAACTCCTTAAAAATATTGAAAGTCTCTTGCAGTTCCATCCTGTAAAGCACTGTGTATCTCTTAGAGGCACTTAGAACAGCTGTTATTTAATTAGGTCTTATTTACTTATTACATTCCAGTAACCCATAGGTTGTAACCTTCTCTGTAACAGCATGAAGCAACAGTCCCTATTACAGAGCTGGTGATGAAATGTTGGAAGTACCTCTGAAGACCTCTTGCCTCTGTCACAAAGGTATTTCCAGCCTTCTTGAGTATGGCAGAGGCCCATGCAGTTGTCTCCTCAGGAGCCTGCATTAAGCAGGTGACCTCTTGGTGCAGCAGTCCCCTGGGAAAGTTTTGAGCCCTGTTGTGTGTTTGTGCATGTGTGCTTGTGTGTGAGACTGTCCCAGTGGGGAAATTCATCAGTAGGTTGGTCTCCCCCTGAAGCAAGAGAAGGAAACCCACTAATCTATGCTGCTGGTAATGAAGGAGAAGAAACTATCTGCATCCCAGAAGCCTCCCAGCCATCCTTGAGCAACCTTAAACACTTCTTTCCCTTAGTTGTTGGTACTGAGAGGTTGATCTCAGATGGCTGTGTTCTAAGGACTCTGTCGAGGTGAGAAGAAGCATTTGGAGAATACATTCATTCAGCAGAACATTGCTATGTATCTCTTGGTTGTCTCACCTATCCATCCTGGATCTTGAGTGGCTTTGACCTAATGGCTTGCACTCATATGGGCATTCAAAAGATGTTTACTGCTTCAACTTGTATGTCCCTCATTTGTATTTATTCAATTTTTGAGGAGATCGTGCTATTGGCATGGGAATGAGCAAGTCATTCCCATCTTCACTGTTGTCAAAGGGCACCAGCAGCCTGGAAAGGTGAGGGGACATCTGAGGGTGAAGGAGCCAGGCTAAGATTGCCCATGTCTTTCTCCATGGTGCCCCACACCCGAGGAGGTGGTAGGAGCCTACGGGACACACACTCCCCCAGGCCCCCCAGCCCCATTTAGTCTGTCACTGATAATGCCCGGGCCAGTTTTGAGATAGGCTACAGTCAGTGTGTTGAAGCTCAGGATCGATTTGTTGTTGGGTTCATTTTCAGAGATGAAAATGTTCTGAGTGTCTTTGCCTGCCGTGTGTACACAGGTTGTTCATTCTGCTGAAACAGGAGACTCAGGAGACTCAGGCTGTGTGTGTCCCCCAGCCACCCACTGCTTGGCAGAAGTGAGGGGGAGCGGTTGGGCCACCATTATGCTCTGCCAGCACCCAACCACTGGCACTGGCACCCAATCACTGAAAACTAAGGAAGATCTTTGTCCTAAACCTGTCTGGTTTTTACAATTTCTANGTCATTCCAAATGAAAGTGATAGTTTAAAATGCAATAACCTTTGTACCAATCTCAATGGAAAAGCAGAATACTAAAAATTAGATCTATAAAGCTGCTTTTGACCTCTGCTTGTTAAATCATGATTTCTTTTAAAAAATGGAATTCTGTTTAATTTGGCGAATATCTTGTGTTTATTTTTTACTTAGCACTGCATAGCATTACATGAAACTTTTTGCTCTGGAAGGGATGAAGGGCACGAAACCCTGGAGAGATTTAAACCAGAAAGAAATGCAAGCTAACTAATGTCTGAGTGGTCCGGGGAGCTGGAGATGGTGTCGTGTCCTGCTTTTTACTAGAAAGAAATCTGGCGTGAAAGCAGGATCTTTGTTGCCTAGGAATTAAGTTGTTGCTGCTGCTTATTCCTTACCTGAACTCCTAATCCCCTGTTTGTGCTATGGCACAAAACAAATTATTCCACATAGACCAAAGGACAGCCTTGTAACAATTAAAGTCTATTGTGTAAAAGTATAAATGGCACATTGATCGTTAAGGTAAGCAGACTTGTAAAGAGTAATTCTAGGACATTAACTATACGGTCATTTAATGTACACTTCGGAGAAGTCATTATGCATGGGGAGGTGAATTGCAAACTGTAAAATGCTTAGTTAGCCAGTTAACATGTATGCTTGATCTAAACAGATCCCAGTAGAAACAATGTGAGGGCTGCTTCTACTTTTGCAGAAAGCACAAGTAATTTAATACTGCTTTCCCTGGGAACAAACACCTTATTCTAAATTTCTTTAAATTTCTTAAACAAATAAGGAGCCCCTTCCCCTCAAATTAAAAAACAAACAAACAAAAAATCACCCCAGAAAAACTAAAAATCCCATCTCTATGACACTTTACAGAGTGGGAATTTTTCTAAATCCTTGAACCTCGGACTCTGCTGAGGTCCATGTAATCTCGGTCACACTCATTAGGAAAAGAAAAAAGAAAAAATCTACCCCCTGCCCAGGGAGTGTTTAAAAGGATGAGTGTGGATCCACTGAAACCAGTCCTGTGAAGGTCAGCTTTGTCTTGTAAAAGGAAAGGTGACAGGGTCAGCATTATTACACATGATGAAACCCCCACGAGGGCTGTCTCCTCGTTTGGTCAGTGTGTCTCTTCTGGGGGCAAACCTGCTAGCGAAGGTGGTGAGACTTCTTATTACCAGAGAGAAACACTGGCCAGCTTAAGGTTCCAGGCTCCCCATTTAGGGTGAGGTGGAAAAACCTCCTGTTCCCCAAAGTGCAATTTGATTTTTGGGAAGCGTGGTGTCCCTCTGAGCCTGCAGAGAAGGCAGGAAGTTTTTGGGTGAACTCGATTTACTGGGCCCCTTCCGTGTGGCTGCCAACGGCTAGAGGGCATTGCCTCAGAAAAGGGTCTCTGGGGGTTCTGGGGGCCCCCACTTTTGCACTTGCATAAGCTCTTACGGGGCTCCTGAATTTGGCGCTGGGAAGGCTGGAAATAAGCAGGTTTTGGTGGTGGGATGGATGCGTGCTTGCCGGTGGGCAGAAACCAGTCAGACACGGGGGTTTGCATCTCTAGCCCATCTCGCCGCCGCTCCTCGTGCCCGTGTCACGCGTGTTACACACCCGCCCAGGGCCCCATCACCGATCGTCGTACGTGCAATGACTTTAGACTGTCGTTGCTGTATTTTGCTTGGCTTTAAAAATTAGCCTGTTTGGATAACACCCGATAGAAAACATTTACGCTGGAAGCCAAACAGGCAAATATTTTAATCTCTCATATTAACACAGCGGTTTTCCAATCGGTTGATTTTTGTGCTCTATTATTTATTTATTTGTGTATGCGTTACTCATTCATTCGCTCCATTCGTTCATTCATTCATTCATCGGCTCTGTCATTCATTCCTTCCTCCATCACTTTCCCTCCTCCGCTGGGCCAGCGGCAGCCCGGACTACACCAGCCGCCCTCGCAAGAAGTGGTCCTCGATTTGTTGCATTCCAGTAGCCCTGGACGGTGTCGGGGTGTGATGGTGCGGAGACACCTCACCCCGATCCCTAGGACAGGCTCCGGGTTATCCCTGCGGTCCCTGGAGGAGGCGCGGGACGCGGGAGGGGAGGGCTGTTTGCCTACTCGGCTGCTCCGTGCCTGCGGCGGCCGCTGGGTCTCCGCAAGTCTGTGCGAGGGGAGGCGGGTGCTGCGGTGCTCCCGGGCAAAGTCCGAGCCGGTGACCCCCGCCCGCCGCCCAGCTGACACGGGACCGGGCGCCGGGGTGCGCCGCGGCAGGGAGCGGGGCGGCGGAACCCCCCGGGCCCGGGGATGTCCCTGGAGGGAAATGTCAAGAACCTCCAAGCCCACTGCTGCCGGCTCGGTCGGCGGAGGGGCAATGCGCAGTCAGACCACCAACACGCCTGGAGCCGCACAATCCGCCACTTAATACACTTCTGCAATTTAAACTTCTGGGGACCCCCTCCTTTCAAGCCGATTTGTGATATAGGTGTTTTCTCATTACACTCCCCCCCCCTTTCCTTTGAAATGCACCCCCTCACCACCCTCCTGCTCCCTTTCTTCTGAGCCCTGCTCTCTAATTCTAGATGAGTATTACTTTGCTCTTTTCGTTGGCCAAGCACAATTGTGTTATTGGAGATAATGAATTCAATCCCCATCAAAGAGTATTAGGAGTGCCTTGGCCCTGTAGTGCCTTTTTTCAAACCGGGAATGAAAGGCAGAGAGAAAATTCTCTGGGTAGCCTCTGCGCTGGCAGCTTTTGAAGTGAAGGGAGGCGGGCATTGTTGTTCACATTTTTGTCCATACGGCTGAAGAAAGACCGGCGGCTTTTGATGAGAAGATGAGAACCGCCTCGTAAGTTGAGCAACAAGTTAGATGGCGAAGTCTTCCCGCTGCCTACTGCCTGTGGATAACATATGTCCCGCATTAATAGAGGCTCAAGGGAACAATTGCCCGGGGGGTGGGGAGAGCTCTGCTCTGCACCGTCCAGCGGCTCCTTTTTTTTCTCCGTACTCTGGACACTGACGCCCCGATAGAGTGTTTTTAAGGGAGACCCGAAAATATTCTCCCTGGATCCTGGTTTGCTCGTGTCTCCACGGGGCCGAGATGGGCAAGCAGTGTGCACCGACCACGGGCTCTGCTGAGGGAGAAAAAGGGGACCTCGGTGAGAGATGCGCTGGGTCACCTCTGCTCTCCGTTTCGTTCTGCCAAGGCTCCTGGTGGCCGGGGCATGATGTTAGGTCTGCTGCCATGTGTTTGGAGGGCATCCCCCCCTTTCTAAACCAGAATCTGTACGGCTAGTTTCCGGGGGGTTTGGGGGGAGGGGACGGCTTTGTTTTTTTTCCCTACGAAGTGTGGGGTCGGGACTTGGTTTTGTCATTTGTTATTCCCTTTCCATTTCATTTGAGTTAATGACATACCTGAAGTTTGTAAAGTACTTCCTTACATAAAGCAACCAGGCAAGGAAAAACAAGAAGAGGTAAAACGTCTGTTGTTCACATCAGATAACCTTAGAACTAGAAAACTTGTTGCATACATTTGAATAAGTTCAGACATGCTCTTATTCCAATCTCCTGCCCCGCAGTTCAAAGATTCCCCGCCTCCCGGGCTTTATTATGCTAAAGAGGTCATTATTGAGAGTCACTATGGAGAGATCCCGGTTTGCAGAATGAGGCCCACCTCCTAGTTACCAACATGTTTACATTTTCAGTCGGTCATAAGCGGAGGAAATGTGTATTAGCAACCCGCCGGGCAGGCTCGGGAAATAGAAGGAATAAAGGGGGAAATATGTTTCAGCTGTTGCGTAGTAGATGGCAAATGTAGATGATATGGGAGCACTTAGAGGTATCGGGCACAAAGGCGGTATTTGCCGTAGACGTGATGGCTGGAGAGGGCCAGATCCCACTCCCGGGGCAGGCAGCCCTGCGCCTCGGTGCCCGGGCAGGCTCGGAGCGAAGAGTGAGCCCGCGGGAGCGCGCCTGCACCTCCGCGCACTGATAGCCTGGCGGGGAGCGGAATCACGCGGGTCCCTCTCTCAGCGGAGTGGGGCAGCTCCCGGAGCCCTCCCTTCACTGAAGCAGGTGCCAGCCCCGGGGGCACTGGGCACCTTCCCCTGACCGCTCGTGGCCAAGGGGCGACCCAGCCGTGAAGGGGATGCCCCCGCTCCAGATGACGGAGGTGGCTTTTCTACCGGACGACAGCGGGCTCGACACTCTTTCACTGCCAAGTGATGTGTGCACGGGCCCGATTTCGGAAGCAGAAATGCGGTCACCCGAAACATGTCCACCTGGGGACTCGTGCCCCCCTCTGTTCCCTCGGGCGACTCAGTGAAGGCGGACAGGGGTCCCAAATCCTGAGCTGGGTTGAACCAAAAGAGGGCAACGCCGTCCGCTGGGGAAGGCTTGGGCTACTGAGACTGGGCGGGGGACCCGGACGGGCAGGGAGGTCAGTGGCATCCATACCCCGCGCACACCGGGGCCCCGTCCCGCCCGCTCCCGTGTCGCCTCCGCGCCACTTCAAGAGTTTCCCCTGCTGCGGGGAGACAACCTGGGTGAGAGCAGGGCAGGGGGCAACACAGCAACGCTCCGGTTCAGCGCCTATTCCTCCTGCTGGCCATAAATAATAATAACAATAACAATAACAATAACAATAACAATAACAATAACAATAACAATAATAATAATAATAATAATAACAACAACAACAACAACAACATCAACAACAACACTGTCTGCTGGTTGTTCATCTTTGGAATAACGAGTAGGTATGTGTAGGACTATTTCATAGGAAAAAGTAGCTTGCCAATTGTACAACAATAATATCAAACAACGACAAACTTCCCCTAAAGTAACTCGCCTGAGCAAAGCCCATTCGAGCAATGCTACCGCAGCAGAGGCGCCATTCCGGAAGATGAGCCTTTCTATGAATTCAACTAAATGTAGGAGTTTTAGGATGGGTGGGGGAGAAGGGGAAGAGGACGTCGCATCTTTTTTCCCTTGCAGAGACAAATGGATTCTGCCATGAGGCTGCATATGCCTTAGATCCTAATGACTGGAGACAAAGGTGAGCGCTGGCAGTTTGATCTGTCCAAAGTTCAAAGATCTGAAATCTCAATGAGTTTCTGTTTGAGGTGAAGGGGAGAAACAAACACCATGGCAAAGCTTGAGCCAGAAAGTTGCACGGTTTGCAAGTGAAATGCGACGTTATTTACACTAATCTATCCTTAACTGCTACTTTGTCACAATGGTTAGAATAATTATTAGAAAATAACCAGAGGGAACAAAGGCAGGTTTTCTTCTTATCGCCTCCTGTTTTCCACTCTTCCCCCAATTATTTTCTTCGCCTAAAATAGACCTTTCGAAACTACAAATTGCAGAAAACGTACAAAGTATTTAAAAAATTTTATAGTCTGCCTTTGCTAGGAGCTCAGAAGGCTGGCTTCGCTTTTAGTAGAAGAAAAAAAGAGCCATTTTGCTGCACGACCCTTGACATGTAAATAATCAAACTAATTGCATTTTGATTTTAGCTATTAATCATTCTCCTATATTTCCTAAAGAATATTGCAGCGTGGGAGTTTTGTGGGGACTTACATGTATATTCTTTACTCTGGTCATATTCTGTGCACTATTGTGATGTGATTTTTGTCTGATCATTGTGTGTTATGTATATTTCCACTTGCCTCCCCTGGAAACAAATACATATTAATTATATGTATGTTAATATATACAATATATGCATCTATATTCCTCCCGGGACAACTTTATACCCCATTTTTATATGAGGATAATTTGCTTATTCACGAATTAAATTTATCACACAAGTGCACACGAAATCTATTTATTTATTAAGTCTCTGATTTTAAGATGTTCTTTCCAGAGTGATTAATCACATATGCTCACACATATATGCCTAGATTCCGTTTCATCAAAACAGAAAAGAAACCGTACAAAGTGCGTTTTTATCGCAATCAGGTGTTTTATCTATAATAATTCTGTAAGGTACGAGACAACTGCTCCTCTAAAGACTCGGCGTTACAGCAAGGGAATTAATTTCGTGTTGACGCCGAAGGACCAATTTCAATACCCACTCAACACATTTCAAAACAATATTTGAAGTTATGCCAAAGGCTGAAGTGCTTTCTCGCACCGTTCTTTCATGATTTACTTATGTTTTATTGACACTTAATAGGATTCAAATGAAAAACTATCTGGCAATTTTTTTTTTCTTTCTCGTCTTTCAGTAGTCATGAACATTTCAAATTATTCCTTCCAAATAATGTATGTCCGCCGACTGTTTGCCTATGTAGATGTCAGTGTTGTCCATTCGCACTCAGGAAACAACCCAGCAGTTATTTGTGATTTTATTTCTCCCACTTGATTTGGGCGGCTGAAGTTGCTTTTATTCCACCGACTCTTCCCTTCTGCGAAGGGCAGGTGTTCCGAGGAGGTGCCGCGGGTGGGGGCGCAGCGGCATCGTGCCCTCTTGCCGGGAGACGCAGGACTGTCGGACCCCGCGGCATAGCAGGGCTCCGCTGCGCCAGGGGACTCTTCCGTGTCCCCTCGCCCCCGCTGTAGGGTCCCCGCCGCGTCGCCTCAAGAAGCACCTGCCCCGCCGGCGCACCCAACATCTCCTCCTCGTCCCGGGCTGGGGGCCTCCTCACCGCCCAAACTTCGCGTAGATCTTTACAGAGATTCCTTGCCGCCCCGATTTACTCCCCGCTTCTATTTAATGACGCTAAATGAGCCGCTTTCGCTCCCTCGCACGTGGCCGGTCGGAGGTAATTGCCGAGCAGGAAAAGGAGAAGTTCCCTTTATAAATTGAGGTGTCGGTCGGTGCCTGGAACCTGAAGCCCGGCGGGCTCCCGCTTTGCCTCTGTCCCGGACGTGGGGCTGAGACACCATCTCTGACAGGGGCAAAAGCCCCGCACCCGCCAGCTCCTTCCCTTTTAACACAGAGCGACAGATCCGGCTGGAAGGAGATGCTCGCAAAGTCCTCTCTACACATTGCGGGGCGAGGGGATGCACCCTCTTCTTGTGGAGCCCATTTTTAGCTTATTTTTGCGCTCTGGCTCGGGCTTCCCTGAGCGCAGGATTAAAAGAGCAGCAGCAAGGCAGCTAGGAGCGGAACGTAAAACGGGGCTCTTCGCCCTGCTGTTGATTTCCAGGTCTTAAACTGATTACAGAATGCTGCGTGCTTTGCGCCGGGCACCCGCGTTTTTAACAGGAGCTGCAACCCTGTCTTGTCAGTGGCTCGTTGCCCACCGCAGACACCATTTGCCTACGAGAAGAAAGGGGAGGAATATAATCTTGATGGCGAGTGGCGAAAGGGCACACGCTGCATCCGTGACAGGCTCCGCTCCTTATCTCTGAGAGGTTTGGAGCCGCGTCGGTCCGCTTAAACCCTTTTTATTACCCACGCCCCAAATATTTCCATTACACACGGTCTGTGCTCCTCAGCTGATATGTGAAACTTGCTGCCTTATCGCTGTCAGTCGATTGATATTTTCCGTGTATAAGCGCACGGCATTAAATCAATGTCTTCACTCTGCAATGGCATATTCTCTATGGACTAGTTTGTGGGGGACAAGTGAAGTCCTGCTGAAAATTGGCTTCATCCCGTCTCGATTCTCACGAAGCTCCTTTTGGCAGAAGAAGCGGGGTTTTAAATAGGACCCGCCTGCCCAGACTCGGTGCCGAGCAGCTCCGAGCTGCTCCTGGCTGCGGGGGGTCTGTTGATGTTTGCCATTTCGGGACATTCAGAGGCGAAGGTGCCACACAGTCGGGCCATGGGGTAACCGGCCGCGCACGGCGACGGGGACAGAATCCCCCCCCTCTGCCGCAGGACTCGCATGCCGCAGCCGGGGGGGGACCTGCGGTCAATGCCCTCCCGACCAAGAGCACCCTCGCAGCACGACGCGGGACACAGCTCCGTGTCGCCGGGAGAGCCGTGCGTGCATCTCCAATCCGGATCACCGCCGATCCGGCCACACTTGCAAAGCAGAGGGGGGTCTCCCAGGACATTTTTTTTTTCCTCCGATTTTTAGCTGGGGAGTGGCGCTGGAGGAATGTGGTGAGATTTCTGGGGCGCTGGCTTGGCTTTTCTAAGCCGAGCCTTAATTCAGTTTGTCGCCGCTGTCCCTAACCCGTCAGGGGGCAATTATGTGATAATTACGAGAATTACACAGTTCTTTTATCTGGCGGCCGTGCGCGAACAGGGTTCGGCACAGCGAAATCCGTTCACACTTAAACTCCCCTTCCCCGACAAAGCCTATTGCTGGGGACCAGAGCTCTACAGCGCGGCTGCTCGTGTCGTTCCGACTGATGGTTCCGAGCCAGAGCTACAAAGCGGGATCTGGGCCTTTCCAGCAGCCCGGAGCGGCGTGGAGCCACCCTAGGGATGCTCCCCGTGGGCGTCGTCCTGTCCGGCGGGGAAACGCCGAGTCTGGCTGTCGCCGCCACGGCAGCCCTGGCCGCAAAACACCCAGGAGGTTACATCGCCTCGGGTGGCTTTTTCCTGCCATCCCTCAACATATCCCAGCACCGTGATTTAGGGGAAATTTAAAACAAAACAAAACAAAAAAAAAAACCCAAAACCAAACAAAAAACCAACAAAACCACAAAGCAACCACCGAGAAATAAAAAGGACATTACCACACACTCAGCCTCACCGGCCGGTGGCATCGCAGCGCCCCACAAGCATACCCTGCGGGAGCGTCCCTTGCCTTCCCTCTGCACAAGCCTGGCTATACAAATCTTTCCTCTTCACATCCACACTTAAGCACTACGTTTTGATTTTCTTGCACATTCCGTCCTCCGTAACCCGTCCCAGAAATTTAGCAAGAAATTAGCAGAAGTATTTAATTGATAACATTTGATTTATTTAAAGTCCTTAACTGCAAATGATCAAAAACATACTTCACGCATTAAATTCTCAGTTATCGTTTTAAATCAAAATATTTTTTCAATTACAATCACATTTATAAAATTAACAAAATTTCTTAAATTCACGTGTAATTATTTTTTTACGGTCATTTAAAGCAATTTCCAGCTGTAAAGAAAGAAAACAATATAAACCATGCAATAAATTAAGAACATTGAAACAGCGAACAGGAATAATAATAAAACCCGTCTGGCTATGCTAACACCGTGTAAAACTGTGGAAAGTGCAATAACACTGGATGAAATAAGCTAACGATGGCGATAATTAAACGGCCACACAAAAAAAAATTTATTAGACAAGTTTGAAAAGGGGGGAGAGGCAGAGCTGTCCTCTTTTCTTGCATCAGTGTAGTAGTCAATGTTTCCTAGGGAAAGGGGGAAATAACCTGGTTATAGATACACAGTTCTAGCTGGTACACAATGAAGACAAATTAAATAAGTATGTCATCCACATGTTGATGAGAGTTCCTGATGAACTAGAATCTTCAGTAACAGATGGGAAGGAAAAATAATCCAACTGGCTGTGACCTCTTGTAACTTTATATTACATCCCGAAACAGGTAACACTTGGAAAAAGATAAGGGTCGCATCCTGCACTCCAAAGCTCCAGTTGGTCCCCTCGGGAGTGCAGGATCCGGCCCGCAGCATCTGGGTTTTATGTGGGTTGTAGTAGCCGAAGGTTTATTTTGCAAGTATCAAAAGGATGATCCGAGAAAGTAAATAGTTCTCTTGTTGCTTAGAGATACTCTTAGTGTTTTGCTACTTCACAGCAGTATTGTCCTTCAAAGCCTTTTTAATTAAAAAAAAAGTCTTAAATGTCTACTCGCTTCTTCATCTCCGTATTGTTAAAGTATTGCCACATACCTGTAAACTTACATGAGATTACAGAACACATAAGGGAAGGAGACGAGGGGGCGGAAAGCACAAACAAGTAGTTTACAAGCTCAACATTTTTTTCTTCTTTTTAATAACACCCTGCATAGGCTGGGGAGGTCTCCGGGGTGAGGGGCTGGGCGGCAGGGGACGGAGGGAGTATGTACAAGCGGGACGCGGCCGGCTTTGCAGGAGGTCGTGGTGGATCATAACAACACACAACGCGTTGCGACACAATTAAAAAGTAACAGTCCTTTGCACGCAGCGTGCGGAAACACCTTGGTCTGTCTCAGGGAAAGCGGGGAGAGAAGCCAGGAAGGGGAGGAGGGCTCTCGGCCCCGGCGGCGGGGGTTGCACAGCTAGGAGGTGTTTAGCACGGGTCTGGAATACACACCTTGGTAGTAGGAGGGCTCTAGGGCCGAGGGCTCGATGCTGCTCCGGCCAGCCATGGAGGCGCTGCCCAGGGGCAGCCCGCCGGGGATGCTGGCCCCGTAAGAGGAATATTGCAGCGCCTGCTCGTAAGCTTTGAAGTCCAGCTTGTGCTGCTGCTCCGAAGAGGACATGAGGTTGTTGATGGAAAACGGGTGGTTGAAGGAGTAGTGGGGATCACCCTTGAGGTGGAGCTGGGGTTCGTGGGCTAATGAGTGAGGGGGGTGTGGGACGGAGGCCAAGGTGGGTACAGAGCTGATGGTGGAGGAGGCGGCCGAGGCCGACGTCTTTAGCTCCGTGCTTGATCCACTGTGGTCCAAAGACTGGGGGCTGGTGGACGGGTTGGAGCTGGAGAGAGAGGTGGCCGTGTCCAGCTGCGCCGGTTTGTTGTGACCTCTGTGCAGGGGGGAGTTGGAGCTTGAACTAGAGGCCCCGGCCTGATCTTTCCTGCCCTCCTGAGTGGCTTTACTGTTCGCTGGCTTCTCGCACTTGAAGCGCTTTTGCCGGCGGAGGTAACAGCCGTTTTCGAACATGTTGCCGGAGTCGGGATGCAGGGTCCAATAGGAGCCCTTGCCGGGCTTGTCGGGGGAGCGGGCCACCTTGACGAAACAGTCATTGAAAGAGAGCGAGTGGCGGATGCTGTTCTGCCAGCGCTGCTGGTTCTGGCGGTAGAAGGGGAACAGGTCCATGATCCACTGGTAGATCTCACTCAGCGTCAGCATCTTGCTGGGTGCCTGCTGGATGGCCATGGTGATGAGGGAGATATAGGAGTAGGGCGGCTTGGCGTGAGGGTAGGTCCGCTTGAAGGACTTAGCATCCCGTGTCCTGCCGAGGTTGGACTGGGTGTAGGCCATGGGGCTCATGCAGGGGTTCATGCTGCCGTAGGGGCTCAGCCCGTTCATGGGGGCCGGCTGGGCAGACATGGCGTTGATGCCGCCGGGGCTCAGCGCCGTGCCCATGGCGGCCACGCCGGCCGGCATGCCGTTCACGGGCCCCGCCGAGCCTGCCGGCATGCCAGCCACGGCGCCGGGACTCAGCCCAGCCCCCAGCCCGGTGTTGGCGTAGGACATGTTGAAGGAGCTGGAGGTCATGTTGCCGCTTGTCGTCATGGTGTTCATGGTCATGTAGGTGTTCATGGTGTTCATGGAGCCCAGCCCCGAGTTCATGTTGCTCACGGGCACCGAGGAATAGGCCTAGGGCAGCGAGACAAAGAGACGGAGTTAGAGAGGAGAGAGGTGTGGCAGGACCCCGTTGGGGCCGGATCCGCCCGCCTGGCCCAGCCAGCCGTGCAAACGTCCTGCTGCGGGACGCCGGCCTGTTCCCCGACACCAGGGAAAAACTTCCCCAAAGCCGCACGGACAGGCAACTCTTTCCATGAAAAGATCTATTTCATATTTATAAGCATTTATAAATAGACACGGAGCGGGGTGCTCTTTCCGGACGCGCTCCCGGTTCACCGGCGTGTCGCAGCTTGCGCGGGCTGCACCGGGATCAGCGGGGCGCACGGACCGACCGTCTTCCCTGAGCCGCTCCACACCCTCGCGGAGCCGGGCTGCGAGCTCAGACTGCCCCGGGAGGACGTGTTCTCTCCAGCGCATTCCCGTATTTTGTTGTTTTTGTGTCTTGTCTCGGTAGTTAAATACTTAAACTCATCAGAGTATTGAAATTGGTGGGAGTACACTGTTTGCGCCAAGGAGAAAGACTGCTTGTATTTTCTGAGAAAAATCTCACGCATGTCTCCTTTCCTGCAATAATTAAAATTTCTTTTCTACGAAACATACAAAATGCAATAGTGTCTTGTTGCAAAATAATTAAAAAAACCCTCACCCAAATCAAGCAAGTCTTCCTGGCCTGTTTTATCTGTGGAAAGCTACACCCTTGTCTACATTTTCTATCAAAAGAGTCTTTAAATTAAAGTTAAAAAAAAAAAATCTATCAACTAGCCAATCAAACACCAAAACTTTCCCAAAGTATGAAAAGTCTGAACTTTTTCTGTCAGGGATTTTCTACAATTGCACGACGTGGAAAAAATTGTAGCACCCTACCACATAACACAACTCTGAAAAAAGGCAGAGCCAGAGAGTCTGAAATGTGCTTTCCGCTACAGGGTCTGTTTTAACAGGAGAGAGAAAGCCGTTCCCAGTTTACTCGAACTACGGCTAATATGGCTAAGAAAAGGAGGTTTAGGCAACGGTTAAATGTATAAAATCAATTTCTAATTCCCACAAATTTCACGAACTTATAAATGCACTTTTAATTTAGAGGATCACATTAATTATTTGAGATGGTAGAACGCGGCTGGGTTTCCCATGTTGCATTCATGCAGTTATTCAAATTAAATGGTAAGAGATGAGGAAAGATTGAAGTTTAAAAAAATAGCAGAAGCGAAGTTAGCCTAACTTTATGTTTGTGGACAATGCGTCTAGGGAGGAAAAATGGGTCTGGAAACGGCACATAATTAGGATGACCCTTATTTGCCCTTAGCCGACTTTCCTTTATTAAAGGAGATGCCAGCCGGGTGACACGTATCTGCCTCTGTCTGCGTGGCCCTCTGGGCGCGAGTGCCAGCTCCGGGTGCGGGACGAGGCGTGGGGACTGTGGAGCCGTGTGTCCGGGTATGCTGATGCAATGCCCGGGTGCGCACACCCAGGTGCCTGCCTCGCTGCCGCACTTCCTCAAAACGGCTCCTTCCCGGGCGGGAATCCGCGGCGCTGCTGGCCGTGCCGCCGGGCGCTGCCTTCTCCCGGGACCCCCGAAGCAGAGCCTCCGTGGCACAGCGTGGATCCCAGGCCCCACAGGGCCGAGGCGCGCCGGGAGAAGGCTCCGGGCTCTGCCGTGGCCCTCTCCTCCGCCGCAGTCGAAGGCGCTTGGGCCGGTTCTCCTCCTCCTTACACACGGCGCTGTCAAGCAGGCGCGAGGGGCGGAAGCGCCTCCGGGATGCCGCGGTCCGGACCGGGTCCGGGTCCGGGTGGGGGGCGGCGGGTCCGGGTGCGGGCCCCCACCCGGCGCGGCTCCCGGCAGCGCCGCCAGCCGGCCCGCGGCAGCAGCGCACTCCGCGGGCAGCCCGTCTGCAAAGTACGGACGAACGGCCGGTTTTCCCTCTCCTTTCCCCCGGCTTTAACAGGTGAGGGCCCGGTGCTGGCGAGTAGAGAGGCCAGAGGTCCCGCCGAGAAGGTCGGGGAAAGCGCTGGTCCCGACCAGGACGCGCTGGCGTCCGTCTCCCTCGGCCTCTGCCATCTGCCGGGAAGGAGTCGGGTGCCGGCGGCTCGGCGAGTGCTCTGCCCTGAGCCAAGAGTTTACGGGGTGCTTTGTGCGCGCCGCGAGAGAAGATTACGCCTCTTAGATGAAACCAAGGGCTGCCCCCGGCCCCCCGGGCCTCCTGGCGGGCTCGCAGCCGCCCCGCGTCTTCCCCAAACGCCTCCAGGGCTCCTGGAAGCTGTGTTTTCCTTGGGGAAGCCTAGCCAGTTTCGGCGCCGGAGGGAGGGGGAGGTACGTTTGCGTTGGCAGGATCTGGACTGCAAACCGATTCCTCCGATTGCTGCCCCCTCCAGACCCCTAGCCACCCCCAGGTCCTCCCCTCCCCTGTACAGGGGCAGCAGAGAAGCCAGACCCTGGGATTTACTCACCTCCTGAGTGTCGGTGTAGTAGCTGTTCCAGTCGCTGGTTTCATGCCCTTCCATTTTCACAGTCCCTAACATTATGGAGCCAACCTGCCCGGTGTAACCATCCAGCCTTCTTGCAAGAGAGCGACGGGCAGTAGGAAAAGAGCCCGAAAGCCCGACCTAGCAGGAAGCCAGCTCTCAGGAGGGGCGGGGGGGGCTGAATTCTGCTCTATAACCAGCCAAAAAGAAGGCAGGGAGCGGTGTGGGGCGAGACAGTTGAGAAAGTGAGGAAGTGCGGCTGGGATGTGAGTGGAGTTGAGCTGATGTGGATCTTACGTCGCAGAAGTACCCACCTCCTCCTCCTCCTCTCCCCATTTGTCCGCCGCACAAAGGCGTTCGCACCTACAAAGCCGGAGATGCACCTGCAAACAAGGCAGTCCCCCTCGCCTGCAACTCCCCCCGGGGCGGCACTTTATTTGCAAAGCTGCGTAATTGGTTTAAGCTTTAGGGGAAAGAAGGAGAGACAGAGGTGGGAGAGGGGGACAGAGGGAGGCGGGAGGCGGGACGGGCCGGGACGGGGGACGGGCACGACCACCTTTTCAGGTGGACAGGACAAATGCTAGGTGGCATAGGGGGAATGAAATGAGACAGATGCAGGAAGGGCACCCCCTCTATTTGAAGAGAATGCGAAAGGCCATCCAGCCTTAAATCCTTGAGATTAGAGGCAATATTTACTAAAGGCCGGTAGATGCTCCTTTAACTTGATGACCGGGACGTGCTCCAAAGTCCCGACTCCTGAAGTCCACAGGTTACCCCCTCTCCCGCTCACTTCATAGTTGGTTACCGCGCAGGTACCTGCAGGCCCTGCCGCGGCGCCCCGCGTTCCCGTCGCCCTCGGGGCAGAGGATCGGATGAGGCGCTCCGGGCTGCCAGCAGGACGCTCGGCTCCGCGCTCCCCAAAGTCCTCCCAACCCTCCCCACACCCCACTCCCTCTTCCTCCGGGCTAAACTAGCCCTTCAAACGGGGTACAGAGAAGCCGTCCTATGTAGATGGTGATAATGCTTTTCGGGTGCCTTATGTTCAGAAACCCTGTGAGTCATCGTGCTGAGACATAATGCTACAGGTTCCCAATAAATACGGACAGAGGCCTGAATGCGGATCCACTGATATTAACCTCCACTTGGCAAACATCAGGTGAGTCACTAGAACCATTTTATGTCTTTACTGTGGAAAGCCTTCAGCCCAGAAGGCTCATTTGGAAGCTTTCTCTGATGCCAGATGCCCAGGAGCAGCAATAATAGGTAGCGGGTATCTCATTTCCAACTTCTTGCTTATTGACCTGATTTCTCACAACGAACAGGGCAGGAGGATTCTACACAGGGTGGAAAAAGGTAAAAAACACCGATAAAACAAACTGACACTGGACAAAGCTTTTTATTATTATGGAGGGAATCTCTCAGTCTTTGCAGAGGGATCAAACTTTTTCTGCCCTGTCCGGCTCTTCGAGCCTATGTCAACACCACCGACTTTTCTTGGGTTTCTTTATCCTATCTCTAGTGAGTTCCTTCCCACCTAGCTACTAGAATTTTATCATCTCATAGTAGAAAACAATAACCAAAAAGTCAAAACCAAAAAAATTCTACATCACCAATCAGCAACTAACAACCCTTACCCCCCCCCAAACCCAAACAACTTTTCCAACAGTGGGAATTTGAAGGGGAAATAAAGCTTCTTGGGATTTTGAAAAAGGCTTGCACATCACACCACACAAACTACAATACGCATCTGGGTCTAAATTTCAGCTTGATGTGTTTATCGTTCATCATGGCCACAGTTGCTTCCACAATGATTTATTCTGGACTGATCTATGGAAATATCACCCTCACAAACAGGATTTTAAAGTTTCTTATAGGGACACAGGATCCAAGTGACGAGATAAAGCATATGTCTGCCTTGACAAATATGTTCTAACTTGTTCTTTAAATAGATTTTCTGTTACCTCTTTCTTTTTCTTTTTTCTCTCCTTTTTTTTTTTTTTTTTTTTAAATCTGGAAACAGAATTAAGTCAAATCCTCGAAACGAACGAAACTCTGGAATCAGCAGAGGAAAAAAACATATGAAAATATGTCTTGAAGGAAATAAAATATATAGAAGCACTGGATTAAACCTCCGCTTTCTCAAATGGTCAAACTACACTCATGGAAACTGGGACAAACCCCAGTGGAATATCTAAGAAATATTAAAATTGTGGTCTTCATGTATGCACCCTCCCTCTTTTCCTAATGGAAGCGGTATATATATGTGAAAGCAGAGACCCTTTCGGTGGTGGCTTGCTCATTTCAGTATTTGAGGTCTGTGGAGTATGGTTCCCCCCTAGCAGCACAGCCGCTTGCGGGGATGCTGGCAGGAGTGCAGCTGCCCCGACCTCGCTGTCGGCACCCCCCCGCTGGGTGACCTCGGGGCGGTGCTGCCTCGCTTTCCAGAGCCCAGCCCCGCGGGAGCAACACCCGACGGGACGCCGGGCAGCCCATGCTGGGTCACTCCGTACCTGGAAAAAAGGGCAGGCACAAAGCCGGCCGCGCTCGTCGGATTCTGCTACAAACCATGGAGGCGTTTCACCGGGCGGAGCAAACGTGGAGCTGGCAAAGCCGCTCTCCGTGCCGGCCGCCCCCGGGCCGCCCCGACTGGGATGCCCGCTGCCCGGGAGGGAAGCCGGGGATTGTGCAAAGCCTCAGCGCCTCCTGTTGTCCGGCTGCGGGCTCAGCTCCCTCCTGATGTTGCTCCCGAAGGTGGGAGCACAGGCAGGATCCTCTCTTAATCTGCTTAGAGCCTCTCGACTTGATGTATAATAAGCAAACCCGAGGCAGAGCCAGCCGTTGCTGGAAATTCTCTTCAGTCCGGTTGCTGTGGTGTAGTCCTGGTGGAGAAAATTCTCCCTTAAGTCCAGAAGAGGCTCAGGACGCCTCTGCCCACGGCCACAGGAAAAAGCGGGTATTTCGGTAATTGCCCTTGCCCTGCACTTGAGCCTTTATGTAGTGAAGATGTAGGATGCTCTGCGAGCCTCCAGCAGGATTTATCAGTATCCTTTGCAGCAGGCTCAGCAGAGAAGTGCTCTCCTAGGATGCTGTGTAGTAGCCAGGAGCTCTCCAGTTGCGCCTAGCTGATGTGATTTTCAGGAGTCAGATCAGTAGCACTGACCTCAATTACACAGCGCCTTTCCTCAGCTCTGCTTCGAGTAGCACCAGTTTCTCTACACTTTTGTTTATTTGTTTGTTTCTTCTTTTAATTTTTTTTTATTTTTAATTTTTCTTTTTTTTCAGGGAGAGCTGTTGAGTGCAACCTGGAGAAAGCGCTAGCTGAGGCGAGCTCTGCTTTACCCGGATAGATGAGACCAGGGTCTCAGCTCTTGGCTCCACCAGAGTGCTCTGCCGAGGTGCAAACATAACACTTGACCTAAAAAATATGGAAATATGTGTGTGTGTGTGGAGCAGGGGCAGAACTTCCAGGGGAAACAGTATTACCAGCGCTGTCAGGAAGAGCTGGGCCCCGCAAACGCCACTCAGCAAGGGTCTGGGTTTTGGGAATATAGTCGCAGTCTGGCCGGGCCGAGTGGCCTTGCCCCTGGGAAGGAGCTTCCCGCGGCGCCCGGGGGCCCGGAGCTGGCCCCGGCGCGGCGCTGCCCGCGGGGCCCGGAGCTCCTCGGC
>VZTB01014289.1:1494-15914 GCA_013397245.1 Thryothorus ludovicianus | reverse complement strand
CACTTGGTTTCTTCAGCCTGGAGGAGATTGAGGGGAAACCTCATTGTAATTACAACTTCCTCCTGAGGAGAAGAGGAGGGGCAGGCACTTCTGTGGACCTGTGAAAGTGGCCTGAAACTCCCCAACAGGAGAATTTTACACTGAATATTAGGAAAAAGATCTTCATCCAGAGAGTGTTTGGGCACTTCAACAGCTCCCCAAGAAAAGTCACAGCACCAGCCTGGCAGAGTTCAAAAGTGTTTGGATGATGCTGTCAGTCACGTGGTGTGACTCCTGGGGTGTCCTGCACAAGGCTGGAAGTTGGACTTGATTATCCTCATGGGTCCCTTTCAATTCAGGATATTCTATTATTCTCTGTCTTAGAATGTTTTTAACAAAATGTAAAGCACTGTAAATTGGAGATGTTTAATGAATTGTGGCATGATTTTTAGACAGGAACATGCAAATCTTGTACTCATGAACTCCTAAAGTCACATCAGCATTTTAATATAATAATATAAATACAATAAAACTGCATGGTAGAATGGTAAGGGAAGTGTTTAGTTATCCATTAAATTGCAAACATTTTGGATCAGAAGCTACTTTATATCTCTATTTTGAGGTCTCCCATAAGTTTTTGGATGTTATAATTTTGGATATTTGTGCATATAATTCTTGGAAATGAACTTACTAATTATGCTGTCTGGGTAGATCCCAACTTTTTAAAAATCACTGCTCTAGAAAATTTGAGCTTGCTTCATGCGTGAAATTGAAACTTAAGCTTTCATTCGTATTTTTTGTATCATATAGTATGATCCAGGAGCCAAATATGTTGCTTAAGGAGAGTGGTATTACTGTTTTTATTTAAAACATTTGTATATATTTATTTAAAACATTTGTTATGTTTTTCATTCCAACTGTGTCAATAATACTCTCTCTTTTTCCTACTTTGTCTGGTGACCTGATCTCAAACAAAGCTAGGCAGTGAATGGTTTTTTGCAATAAAAACATAATGTATGAGGAAACATTTAAGTAGTTCTTCACTACACTTTGCTTTTATTGTCCATTAGTCCATTAAAATTAATTCAAGTTTGGGGTAGTTTCACAAGAAAACCACCATTGTCAGACATTTGGCAGCAAGAGATGATCTATTTCTTCGTTTCTCCTGTTCAATCAGTGGTTTTCTTTATCTGTGTGACAGCTAGGTCTGAAATCTTGCTGCAGAGTTTTTATGAAAGAAATTTCAGACTTGATAGCACTTTCTGTTTCATCATGCAGTTCAGTCACAGGACAACAGTAGCCTGTGGCAACATCAGATTTCTGGGGTGGTTATTGGCTCCAGTCCTTTGGAGATACCTGCTTTTCAAAGGAGACAAACATACAAATAACACAACAAAGCAAAGACAAGAAAGAACTGTGGCTTTTCCTGTAGCATATTCAGGGAGGGGCTTTCCTGGCATGTTAGTTGCAAATCAGGCCTTTAGAAAACATGCTCAGCATTTGGTTTGCTTTACACTTCCATTTTCAATGGGATCATCAATTATCCAGGAGAGATGACAAGCCAGTCTTCTGTCTTCTAATGGTATGTATGGCTTGATCTCTGGGCATTTTTGCTTCATACAAAGGCCATAGAAGACAGGAAGCTTTTTGGTTGATAAAATTTTGCCTCAGAGGTTTGGCTAATGTTTCATTCTGAAGATTTACACTGATATACAAAAAAACCTCAAAGATTACTGATTTAGTTCCTCCTGTTCCCGGAAAAGTGAAATACAGTTTTGGCATTAAATATTTTTATTTACTGTTTATTCAGCTAACTGCTATTGTCATAACAACTGTGGTAGGAAAATATATAGAGCATTTTGGTAAAACCTGGTTTAATGTAAAGGCACACAAATAGCCATAGAAAGCAAGTGCTTCACAGTAGTGAAATGTCAACTATCTGGTCTTCTGCAAATCTAACCACCATTAACAGAGTCCTACAAATCAAAGAACAGAGAAAGTATGAACCTATTCCTTAGTAATAGTGCTGAATTACTAGAACTTTTTCACCTCTTTTGAAGTAGGTTCTGTAGGATCAGGTATCTTGTAGTAACTTGGGAATTCCATCATTTTCCTGTTACTATTAAAATAAAATATAATAAAGATAGCTAGAAGACTGTTATGGTGAAGCCTAGATACAAAAACCCCCACTTTTGTGGTTATATAATGAATTGTGGCAAAAAGAGTATTGCCTGGAAAACTAGCATAAGGCTATAATACTGTTTAAGCTCAGAATCAATTTTTAAACCTGCCCATAGTTTTCTGAAGGGAATAAAGAAGGAGAAGACATGGTTGCTATTTCAGTATCTTCTCAAGTGGAGATGTCATGATTACCATACCCAAAAATTCCAGTTTCCGTATTCTGTAATCTTGTTTTAAATGCTTGTAGAAAACCATGAAGAAGATCCTAAGTGTATAAGACATGATTTTCCAAAAAGAATTGAATATGTGTTTGCAACATTTCTGGTAAATAAAGGGAAAATTGTTGTATTCCCAGAAGGCCATGGAAAATGTTGTCTGCTGTTGTCAAAAGTGTATTGAACTGAACAATCACCTACACCACCTAGGTTTTGGTTGAACTAGCAGTAGTTAGATCTTAATGACCAGTTTGCACTTGGTGATACTTAAGGTATCCTTCAGTTTTGTATCTTATTTTTATTTTTAATTTGTTTCAATGTTTTGGTAACAATTATTGGTGCCCCTAAAGAAAAAATGTCTCAAGAAGATAAAATTTTCGCAAGAACAACTTCACTCCCTGTGGTGTTAGCTTAACTGTTACCTCCTTTTTACATTTTCACAATCATCTTCATGATACTCGATTTTCAAATTGAACATACATGTTGGTAATATGACCAATGTGAAGAATTATTAATCTTATTCATTGTATATGAGCTGTCTGCAAACATAGAAAATGAGGTAAATTTTACTGTTTTATTTGTTTTGAATTAGGTTCATGCACTATTAGTTCGAGAAGTTGATGTAGAGAAGGTGTCAAGTTTTGAGAACCCGTATGTAGATGCAATAAGAAGCTTATGGAATGACCCTGGAATTCAGGAGTGTTACGATAGACGACGGGAATACCAATTATCAGATTCAACTAAATAGTAAGTACATAGTAGCAAAGAAAAATTATATATACTTTCCTGTTTCTATCAAAGTAATTTTTACTTTTTAGCTTATTGTACTATATGTCTGTGTACGTTTGTATGGATATGCAGCACAAACATAGCTGTATATACACATACTAAATTGAATTAAGGAGTGATATACATCTTTGCTAGGATTATATCTGCGTTTATTTCACAAAATTACAGTCTGTGATCATTCAAAGTCTTAAATTAATATTCTAACTAGGGATGGTTAATTTGGGGAGGGACTTTTTGTTAAACTTATTCAACCTATTCTCTTCCATCTTATAATCACAAATGCAAGATGGGCAAAAATCATTTCATGTAAAGTGACAGTAGTGAATACTGGGAAGTGCAATCAAAGTAGACCTCCATACAATTCATAAAAGCTGAAATGTCCAAGAACTCCTATTTTTTAGATTTTCTGTTTTCCCTCCCGAGCATTTGCAGTCTTAGTGGAGAGGTAAACAGTACTAAACAAAGGGGTTTGTTTTATACTGAACTGCCTTTCTATTATGGAAACAAAGTCTAAACTTCAAAGAATATGGCTACCAGGAGGACAACAGGAAAACATTTCAAGTTAAACTGTTTGTTTTAGGTCAACAATAATAAAAATGCCTATGTGACAAAAAAGGTCTGAAATGTTACACCTTTAGTTTTTGGGACTGGAATCTGATTAGAAAAGAATGTGAAATTTGTCATTGGAATCTGATGTCTGCCTGAAGGTTTACTCCATGGATATTAGTTATTATTCGGTGATGTAGCATACAGCTCAGGTAAAATTTCTCATCTGCTGTCAGAGAAAGAGGTGATGGCCTTTTGAAGTTGACCAGTGCTACAGAACGCTGCAGAAGGCAAAAAATTCCATGGGTTCTACAGTGATTTCTGTATTAGCTATGAAAAAAAGTTATTCTTATGATGTAATGATTCCAGTCTCCATTTGACATGTGTACATTAATGGAAGCCTCTTCAGAAACTGCACCGGGAGGCTTTCTTTAAGCTCATTGTAGCAGAACATTAGACATGAGAGGTGTGGAATGACATTTATCTGCATAGTAGTCTGAGCATCCTTATCTAGTACAGCACTTTATTAAGGAATTAGTCAAGACAAACTTACTAGGATCTTGCTGGTAGAATTTAGGCAGCTGAAGACCTATGGATGCATAACATAAGTCTCCTCAAACTTGTTGAAATATCAGCACACGATGACTTCCCTTTGCCCTGTGCATAGGGTTTCTGTTGTCCTGTGCAGTAACCCTGCCCTGGTTACCTTCCCAGTCCATAATTTTTGCACATACATTTTGGAGTAGAGTGGTGCAAATCACAATGAAATCTCTCTTGTATTGTTTAAATTCTCACTGTCCCCAGACATCCCATATTGTGTTTTGATTTTAGGTGGTAAGGAAATAAATATAATATTATGTAAAGATAAAAATTTAAGCATTCATAAACAGTGAAAAATTCTAGAGACACATTACTAACATTTTTGTGTACTGAACTGAGTGGCAAAGTTAAGTAGAAGGTGAAGCAGAGCTGGTCTCATATTTTGTATTTCTTGTATTTGTAGGTCCTAACTTTGTTTCCACAACAGATGAGAAACTGGTTTTAAAGTTGAAATAAATGTATGTATTTTGTGTGCTCTAGCTTAGAGGCTAAAAATAGAATTACTCTCCTAAGTAGGAAATAATGACCTGATGCTACTTTAGATCAGATTGTGCTGAATACCATAGTTTTGACCTACTTTTAATTAAATTGTCACCATAGTGGATCTTTTGAGTAGCATTAAAAATAGTAGGGAATAATCATTAAGTAGCTATATAAAAAAAAATTCCTAGTACATTGTCTTGCAAAAGGTATATGTGCTAGTTGATTGGTTATTTCTCAAGCTCAGCATGTTCAGGAGTTTTCCATGAGTTTTTGCAGATTTGGTGACTTTATTATAGTTCATACTATGGATTTCTGCAAAATCTTTTAAATTAGACTTGTTAATCACTGTGTATGAGTCTTTAGAAAAGCCTCTATGTATACTTATGCTTGCAAGTAGAGTTTTTTCCGGGTATGTAAGTCCGCAAAAAAAAGAAATCAGCGCACAAAAAAGAAACATTGTTTCAAAAATACAGTATGCATATTTATCAGTACAACATCCAAACGAATTTATTAGCATTATATCCCTTTCACAAAGAAAAGAAACAAATTGCTTTAAAGTTACTACTGGTATTCACAAGGCAGTAAGACAGAAACAAGCACTTGGTGCTCATTGTTTTCTGCTTCAATGTATGAACCAAAACGGTTTGTTCTCCACCAGCTCTCTTGTAAGCATATGTTTCAATGTCTGGTAAGTGTACGTGTCATTGTCAGATGTGTTCTTCATTCATTCCTTGCACAAGCCTTTCATCTTCTCAGTAGTTTCCCATTGTTTTTTTATAGTAGTAGTAATAGTAGTATTTTCAGTCTGCTGCCTCTATTGCTTTTTTCTGTCATCAGTCTTTACCAAGGCTAAGTGCTGAGTACTGCCCCTAGGTCACAGAAGGCCAAGACAGTGATACAGCAGGGACAGAGCAGCTGGAAAGCTGTCCAGCAGAAAAGGACCTGGGGGGGATAGTTGACAGCAGCTGAGCATGAGCCAGCTTGTGGCCACGAAGGCCAATGGCATCCTGGCTAGGATCAGAAAGTGTGGTCAGCAGGACCACATGTGATATTTCTTATATCAGAAAGAGTGTGGCGATCCTCAAATCCTGTGCCCAGTTCTGGCCTCCCTACTGCAGGACAGGCACTGAGGTGCTGAAGCATGTACAGAGAAGGGGAACAGAACTGATGAAGGTTCTGGAGCACAAGTCCTGTGAGGGGCAGCTGAGGGATCTGGGGATCTTTAGCCTGGAGAAAAGGGGGCTCAAGTGCAAACTTACCGCTCTCTACAACTGCCTTGAAAGGAAGGGGTAGCCAGCTAGGGGTCAGACACTTTCAAGAGATAGAACAAGAGGACATAGCCTCAAGTTGCACTAGTTAAGGTTCATTTTTCTGAGCGTCAAGAATAATTTCTTCTTGGAAAGAGCTGTTAAGCATTGAAACAAGACTGCTCAAGGAAATGGTGGAGTCACCATCCTTAGAGTTTTTCAAGAAGTAATTGGATATTTTACTTAGTGCTATGGTCTAAATGATGAGTCATGATTGATAAGTGTTGGACTCGATATTTGAGGTCTTTAGCAACCTAAATTATTCTCTACACATAATCTTCTTCCTGTTATTTTATTGTTTCTAAATTACATATCAGAATTCTAATATGTCCTGTATATATTGCTTTCACTTTCTGCCATCTTTTGACTGGGTCTGTCATTCTTTGTCATTGTTAGCTTCATTTTTGATGTTTTTATACCCACTGCTTGTACTCTGGAAAAATACATCCAGTGTTTACTAGAAGGGGTGGGGGTAGTGTCTAAAAAAGAAAATTCCCTGCATTATGGGAGTTGATTTGAACTTCTTGGAGGCTTAACAAATATATTCTATTCTCTTTACTGACCATTGGACACATGAAAGCTTGGATGTTCATGTTGTTTTAAAATCAACTTTTAGATGTCCCTGTAGCAAAATCAAGAGCACATGAAGTATATAGAGGTTATTTGCTTTCCATGTGCACTGGGTGACTTAGCCACCTAATTGCCATCAAATTACTTCCCTTTAAGATGCTGCCTCACAGTGTGAGACAGATGTAAATAAATAACAGAGAATTGTTTTTAGTGGTAGCTGTGTATATTATACTGGGTGCCTAGACCTTAACCCAAATGTAAGAAGGTTACCAGTCATCAGTTTGAGTGTATCATACTTTTCAAAGCCTAAGGAAAGGAGATGCAATAGTCTTCTTTGTTAGAGAATTTGGGTTGCAATTGGAATTTTTGAAGATTCATCACCATTTTTCTCCAGTATGACACTGCAGGCTTACCACTCATGAGCAAAATGTTGGAAGTATTCAGACTAGAAGGCATCCTAGAGCCTTGCTTGGCTCATATTTTCAATGTAATCTTTCTCTGGCTGTATGAAATGAAGTATTTGGCCACTGTGTACCTCCAGCCAAGGACTTTCTAGTTGCTGCACAAGCAGTGAGCATGTCTGTTCAGTTTCCCTTCCATGGCTATGTTTCCTAACACTTCAGATAATTAAATATAATTTTCCCATTAGCTGTTAGCTGTGCCAGTGGATATATATATAGCATTTTGTTATTATGTAATGTACTGCTTCATTAGTCATATATGCCATGGCATTCTCAAACATGTATAGTCTTTCAGGCTTTTGTTTTCTTTATTTGCTGTTGCCTTAACCGCTCGGCTCCTGCAGTTGCAGTTTTCATGTACTGTGAGCTGAGGTAGTTGGACAGTTAGTATAGAAATGCAGATTCCTGTAGTTTTACTATGTAATAAGAGGTCAAAGGTGTGACTCTGAGGTCATTTACAGCATATCAGTGATTTTTAACAGGAAAGAAAGTGATGAAACCTAGTGATGTCTGTTCAGTAAAGTACGCCTTTTGTAAAACTG
Organism: Thryothorus ludovicianus; assembly: GCA_013397245.1. NCBI lineage: Eukaryota > Metazoa > Chordata > Aves > Passeriformes > Certhiidae > Thryothorus > Thryothorus ludovicianus. The sequence continues at coordinate 8,241 of VZTB01014289.1, read as the reverse complement.
TTGCAGGCGTTGTAAGGCTTTGGTCATGTAGTAATTTTTCTATGACAGCATTCCATTTGAGTTTGAAGTATTTCCAAAACTCCACCTAACAATTAATTTATATCTGTCAGCTAGAAATACCATCTTCCCTTCTGTGTTCCCCCTCTGAAACAGGTAGATTCGGTGGAATTAGCACCTGTTAAGTACAGTGTGCTCTGGAGTATACAGAGAGCAAGATCAATGTACAAATCTTAAGTTTATACTAACGCAGTTTACTCCATTTCTTGACATTGCCTTTAGCAATAATACTTTTATTTCATAACGGTGTAGGGCGCTCTTAGAGCATGATGGTTTTTCAGAAGGATAATACTGTCTGAAACTGGGACCTACTGTGAAGCTGAACTGATAGCAAATTCTGAACAACTGTCTGGGATATCTGTGTAGCAGTCATGAGATTGCAGTGACAAAAGCATATAGTCATAATTTATTTATTTACATTATATTTAATAAACTGTTGATTAGTACTTGCTTACTTAATTTGCAGAAATGTACCTGAAGGTCCTAAAGCTATACTTGAGGGCAATTTGTGTTGTAGAATCGTAGATTCTGCTTGTGTGTATTCACAGTTTACATGGCTGTATGTAAGGTTTAGAGTAATATAGAAACAGCAAATAAAAATGAAAGTCTGAAATTCAAAGATCAAGTACTAATGGTAGAACCATGCTAATCTTATCTTATGCCTTAGATGTAGTCCCAAAAATAAAAGCAATGCCTGAATAAAGGTGGAATACCAAAGTACTGCTTCCCATAGAAAAACTGCTGTTTATTCAATAGAACTTGGGGAATTTAGGAAGGGAAGTGGGACTATGTATAGGAGTATATAGTATGTATTTCTTTCAGGATGCTTTTTTTCATGCATCAGCAAACATGTTCTTAATGACTGTATAATTTTTACACCACATTTCCTAAAAAGAAAAATTTTCATGAATATTTATTTGGTGACTTGTCTTTTTTAGTCTTTGTTTAGGTTGTCTTTTAGTGATGTAGGAAAGGCTTTTAGTGGTTGAGGAAGACAGGTAGGTAGGATTTGAGTGGAATATGGATAAAAACAACGCTGTGCAGACTTCTTCCTATCTCACTTCAATCCTGGGTTTATTTTATTGCTATACATTAAGATGAGATTGTTCTAGAAACTGGTAATTCACCTCAACTTTTCATCAATGTAGATGAGGTATAGAATCCCAGAAAAGCAGACCTCTACAGAAGTTCTGAGAACACAGCCAGTACTTGTTTACATTTAGTTTTGTACATTGAAAATTGATTCCATTTACTGGACTGCTGCCTGTTAGCATAGAGGACCCTTATGTCAATTATTCTGGCAACTCTGTGAGGCAGGAAAAATCCTACCACAGCAGCTTTCACTTTTTGCATATGTGCTGTTCAAAGTCAGGTCAGTTGTATGTTTTCTCAAAGACACAAAAAAACAAAGGCTTTAGTTTTTCAACACATGGTCAAAACAAGTGCTAGGGTTTTTTAGGAGAGTGGCCTTATCAACTGGCTCAAAGCTTTGCAGAACAAACTAAAAAACTCTGACCCCACCCGAAAGCTGCTCCAAACCCCACTCCAGAATAGCCAGGCTCCAAAGGACAGAGATATACCAAATCTTGTTAAATACCTTGCCTAATTATCCTTAGTCATAGGCTTTGGTTGGGTTTCTATATTCTCTTGCCCTGCCATTGTCTGTGTATGAAACAGAGCATTTGGATAGGATCATACCCATGATCTGTCTTAATCTTGAGGAAAAGACTTTTATTTTGCTTTGAACCTCAGAATTTCGGGGTTGAAAAGATGTAAATGTTTATGGTTACAATCATACCAGAATCTATCTTGTCACTGAATGCAGTGAGAAAGTATTTGCATATGAAATGTTGCTGGTAAGGCTTACTTTTATAGCTGTGGTTACACTGAAATCACCAACAAGCCTTTATGTTAAAAACAACAGAATTTGTAGAATTTCTTAAGATTTGTCCCTTCCCTGTTCCCTGTACTCTCATTCTTCCCATAAGAGATATGTTGACTGACTGGGTGATAACAAATCATCTTTAGTGGTTTTATACTGACCTTTCTATCAGTATCAATAATTACTTCTATCTCAACATGTTTGATTTTATTTAGAGAGTTATAACATTGTGTTTCTAATATGGTGACAGTCAGATCCTTTCTTCTCAGCAGCGTGTTTCAGAGGCATTCTGCTCTCCAGGGACTTCTGTGCTCAAAGTGTCTCTCAGACTCCTCAGCAGAGGGTTTGATAGTGTGCTAGTGAGTATTAATTTGGCACCTTGCTACGTCAGTTTTGCCTGCTGAGTTTAGGAAAAGTTACTAGACAATACTGATGAGCAGACTAGTCTCAGTTTTAACCTCAGAAAGGGAGATGATGTTAGAGATGGATTGAAGGCTGTACCCTTTTTACCTTTGTCTGCCCATGCCTTAACTGCCTGCACCTGATCAATTACACTATACACTGAACATGTTTGATGTTACAGAAATTCATCCTAGGAATTTGTTCCTTAGACAATGCTTCTCTATCACCTGATTACTTGGAAAAATCTGACCTCAAAGATGTTGGTAAGTAGTAGCTCATAGCTGGAGGAGGGTGTTTCTTTGAAGTGTCTGCCCCATATTGAAGGTTCTCCAAGAGCTTAATTTCTGAAAGTAAATTCAAGTAAGTTGTGATGGTCTGTCTTCATTAGGTGGTATAGCCCTAGGGAAATAAGGCTCAAAATTGAGCTACCTGTTCATGGTGACTGAAGTCATACTCAGTTTATTAAAGAACTTTACTGGTTAAAATAGCTGTGGTCTGCTTATTAGGAGTCTCACTTCACTTCCTTGCTTGATTTGTATATGGGAAATACATGTAGAAGTAGTCTACTCCCATAATCCTATTCCTGCTGTTTATTTGGAAATGTGGACCAGCAGTATGTTTGACGTGTGCTTTCTTTCAAGGGCATTGTTAGCACCTCTATAGCCTGGCAGCTTCCCTGAAGCAGGCTGCAGGCTTGGACCTTGTCATAGGTGATGTAAAGTGCAATAAAAATAATTACTTAGCTCTTTATGCTGACTGGGAAACAAAAGTCTTCCTTTGCTTCTGGTCAGTGTGCAGATCAGAGGCGTGTTGCTAGATGCGAGCAGCTTGTCTTGACGTCAAGGGAGGTCCACTGCCAGCAGCTCATTACATACTCATTGCCTCAGTAATGCACCTTCTGCCTGTCACTATAGCAACTCCCTGGAAAATTACCTCAGCAGCCACTAAAATTCATTTTTATTAAAACTAATTACGGATATAATGGATTTTAAAAACTTGGCCTGTATTATAAATTTACTCAGAACTATGTATTTTCCCATTTTTTTTACTTTCTATAATGCCTAGCTGAGTAGGTGCTGTTTGGGTGAGAGGCCATATAGCTACAGTGTGACTCATCAAAACAAGATTTCTTAGTAGGTGGTGAAAATGAACTCAGAGTACCATGTAGCTGAAACCTAAATGTCTTGCGCAGTTGCTACTGCCTGTACAACCTAATTTCCTGTGGTAATGCTGGTAGCTACTCACTGTTGGACTAGTTCTCAGGATGGACTCCAGTGTATTTCTAATACCATATTGCTATTATGACTTTCAAATTTGAAGCTAATAAACTGAAAAAATACCTAGTCTGGGCCACTCTCCTGTAGTGTAAGACTGTAGGTAGCTACATCAGATCCTGTGTTTGTTTGCAAGAGTGCATGTGTAGCCAGTTGTAGTATACATTGGAGAGTTAGGTGCTTTGGTAAGACTGCAGTATTTGTTACTTCATTTCGAGGTGGGCATCTACCCTAAAACACTGTGCATATGTCTTACATACTTAAGTATATTGTTTGTATGTAGGATCTGTGTGCCCAGGGAGGCAGTATAGTTGTCAGTACTTTAGGGCTTCATTAGCTAAGTGCTTTAGAACCACAGTGAATCAGTTTATTAGTAAGCAGATACATACAAAGGACCATCAAAATTTTAATTTTCTTTTATTTTTCATCCGTCTACATTCAAAACCACAATATATTTCACATAGCCCCGTCTTCACAAGTTCTCTTCTGGTTGCAGATGAGCCAGTGGAGGAAGTAACTCCACCCTTCTTTCCTGCTGGAGTTTATGGACTTCCCACAGCCCTGGACGTATCCATCAAATAAACCATAATCAGAACAATTTCAGTAGTGTTTCCTCACTATTCCAAATAATTTTGATGAAAATGTGTTATCAAGCTATTGCACAAGTGAAAGAGCTGGCAGCTGGAGATGGGCAGAGGAGCGGCTAGGGTAGTCTGGAGCCAACAGTTGAAAGCAGAAGACAATTGCCTTAGCTAGCACTTTTTATGTTTTAATTTAAGGTTGCTGCCTGATGAAAAAATTTTAAAATAAATAAATTACTAGTTTAGTAGGCTGTAGGATGTTTAAAGCTTACGTGTGCAATGCTGCACTTCCCTGGTGATCAGGGAATTTCTTTAAACCCCAGCTTATATGGGAGTAAAATAAAATGCTAAACATCCAGTTATTTTGGTACAAGTAAGATTTGAAAGTATTAAGTCTTTATTGTGAAACCATGGTAAGCCAAATTATTAATTTTCTATGTTACAGGAACAGTTAAAAGAGTAACAATGTGAAAAATGTGTTTGCAGCTGGTATGTCTTTAAATATTAATTGTATTTTAGTTGTCCCTTCTTTTTATGTAGTCAGCTACATTCACTTATATATTCCCTCTCAGCATTTTGAAATAGTGACTCAGCTCAACAACTAGTTGTTCAGAATAATGAGACTGTCAGCCCCACCCCTTCTAATGCAATGCAAAAAACTATTATTTTGCCTCATAAAGATAAAATGCCTTGGGTTTTGTCTGTATAGTACCATGGATGCAGAGATGTAGTGCTTTGCAATTAATACATAAGTTATGATAATACATTGAGCTTATGTGTTGATTTGCTCTCATTGGTATTTTAGGAAGGTTGCACCTAACTGAAAAGATGCATTTTATTTCTGTCATATATCAGAAGTCTTCAGACAATAGTATAAAACACTGCATAAAATGGAAAGACCCTGATGTCAATCCCAATGACAGATGTTCTTACTTAAAGAAGAGAGAGGTTTTTTTAAATTCTTACTTTATTTTAGACATTGTGTGAAATTTAAAAGAGACTTGCAGCATTTTCAGTGATTTTAGAATACCTTGAAGGTAACTTTGTTTGTCTGCTGCTGTCAGAGCTTACAGTTTGATTTTCAGAAACATGTGTAATCATCCTGAAGTTGATAGCAGAACATAAAGTGACATATCTTCATGGGGTAACAGAAAATGTAATTGTCTGTAAAACTGTCAGTAGCAGAAAATACCCATTCTTTTGCTTCAGAACAACAGTGTAAAACTTGATTAAAGTCTGAATTCCAGCACAAGTAATTTTTCAGCAGAACTGTCTCTGTTAAAATAAAATTTAAAGAAACGCCAAAAAAAGGGAAACAAACAAACAAACAAAAACCCCAAAACAAAACAAACAAACAAAACCAAAACAAAGCAACAACAACAAAAAAAAAAACAAACCCAGAAAAACTGAAAATTGAAATTAAAAAAAAAAAAAATTATCTAGGAAGAATTTAATTGACAATTTGCTGTATGGTCACAACATTAAAATAGCAATGATAAAAGACTTAAAGTTGAACAACAAAGACCTGGGATATTTTTATTTAAACATATTGATGCAATAATACATTCATTTATTAAGTTTTAAGTTAGAAGAAAAATTGGTAGGGGCAAAATATTACTGGAAATCAAATCAAAATGCAAGATGTATTCCAAATGGCTTTTGTTAGCCTGTAGATTCTGATTAGGATTGTCCAAAAGATTTTCTTTTTTAGAGTTTTGGTGCATCCTTCTGTCTTGTTTTTTTTTCTGTGAGATACTTCTACTGGCTTTGACACTTATTCATTGATTTTGGATTTGAATGTATAATTCAGGACAGTTCTTAGAAAGCCCAACACTCTTTAATCTGTTAAGTGAAGAAATCCAGGGAATTAAAGACTCCATAAGGATAGATCCACTCTTCTGTGGACTGTGGTAGGCTCTGTAGGGGGTTACAAGTGTAATGAATGAAAAAGTAGTGTGAGCAGAATTTGAGTATAAAGGATGAGGACAAGGAAAAGGTAAGTATTTTTTAAGGATAAAGACTTCGGACAAAAGAAAAAGAACACCCACAAAAACACATCCACTCATTTATTGATTTCTGGAAACACAAAATAGATGTAACAATTTAATAGTATCTATCCCTTTGCTTTATCACATTTCTAAAATCAGCCAGATGTGCATGACCAGTACATTAGTGACATGTCCACTGTGCAGAGATGCAGTAACCAGGCCCACCTTGGAGACCACAGCTAAAGCTTGCTAAAGGAATGCAACAAGACAATTGTGTAAATGGGCCACATGCCAATTTATTCAGTTAAAATTCTCTTGCTCTTATGAATGTCACTGTAGCATGTAATGACGGGCAATGCTTTTTTATCTCCTTCCAAAATTTCATCACAAAATAAAACTAATTCTTCTGTGGGTGGGAGGGAAAAAGAATCTATTTCAGGGTCTGTCACTTTCTTGACTGGTGATAGTTGTGGATTTCATTCACTTATTTTATTTCCTTTTCTGCAATTTGTTGTTTCATCAACAAATTGATGATGAGCTTGTTCCTGCTGCTTTTTGTGTAA
>VZTB01014287.1:117062-140484 GCA_013397245.1 Thryothorus ludovicianus | reverse complement strand
GAGAGGAGAGGAGGAAAAGACATAAGAAAGAGGAAAGGAAGAGTAAAGGGAAGAAAAGATAAAATATTTCAATTTGGTACTTCTTTATACCCCACCAGTTTTTTGTCTACCCTCCCTTATAATTTGTATTGCTCCTGCTGTCACTCTTCCATTGATGGCCTTAATATCCCCATTACATTTTTACAGGTTTTGATTCGAATCTTCCAAAAAAAGGAGATCAGAGTGTTTTGTCAACAGCAACTATGATGCTGCAGGGCTTGCTTGGGGTACAGCAAGTCAGGGCTGCCCCCTACTTACAAAAGTTCGTGTCTGATTGCAACACACAAAAAAACCCCACAGGTAATGAAGAAAATGTAACTCCATCTTAAAACTGACATTTACCAGCATCTGTGTCTCATTTTGAAATTGAATGCACTGTTATGGAGGAATGAGCAAGGCAGAGTCTTTCTGGAGGGCACTGTTGTATGTGCTGGGTTAAAAGCTGAGGGACGCGAGATGAACTCTCTTGCATGGGTACAGCAAAGAATGGCGCCAGCTCCCTGCTGCTGGCCTTCCCTCTCACCACTGCCAGAAAGGGATCTGACACAAGGATAGGCACGAATGCATTATGTTAAAGGACAAAGCAACGTGAACTTCCACTGCTTTAACAAAGGTTTGAAAATATTCTGGTCATGTCTCAATGTGGCAGGTTTTTGCAATTAAAATCTTTTTTTGTGAGGGTAAATTTACACTCTTTGTTAGGAATCAAAAGCATAAAAACATAACACGGATGCACCTGAATGAAACATAAATTAAGCAAAAGTTAACAGAGAACAGAATGGACTTTAAGTAGCATTTTAATCCACATCTACTCCATGACTACATCTTTTGAAGGGTTGGTTTCACAGCACAGAAGAAGTATTTTTTAGAAACAGTACAAATGCTTTCAAAAGGTTTTCTGAACCATTTAATCCTACTTTGATGTTCTGACAGTCTTCCTCAATTAAATACCTTCCCAGCATCTAAGGTGTTACTGGTGCTCTCAGGAGAGTTCTGTGGCACTTCTCCTTCCAGCAACCACCATGGTGTTGCCCACATCTTTGGGCAGATTCTCTTCTGAATTCTGTAGGTTTGCTCAGCAGAGGAGCGAGGTATGAGCAACAGGCCTTGCTTTTGTTTGTCTTAGCTTTCTGAGTCATCAGAACTACCCATGGGTCATTTTTTCAGTAGGTTTTGGTCTCCCCACTCCTTTTCCTCTATGGTATCTGCCTGGACAGTGCTCACTGCTACCTGTACCTGCACTATCAACAATAAATTTGATTGATAAACTTCCTAATACTGCCAATACGGAAGTGCCTAACAGATTTTTTTTCTAAAGAGATTTTATTTACCCTTTTGGTCCCACAGCAAGTTTTGCTGACTGTAGTCAGTTTTGCTCTAACAGTAGGGCAAAAAAAATGGTAGGAAAGGTCAGAAACTCCAAGAGATGGAAGGATGCAACAGTGCATCTTTCTGCTTCAGGCAGTGCACTGTGACTGAACAAATGGGAAGCTGAAGATAAGGTAGAGGAGAAAAGGAAGGAGATTACAAAAATAAAGACTGTTTCTCCTTGGGGATGATCTCATATCTGAACCAATGAACTCTCACTTCCTTGTCCTTTGTTTTCTGCTTGTTACCAATGTTGGCACACAGAAGCCTGGAAGGAAAGAGAATAAGACAATTTTAGGGAGATAATGTTATTTGAAAGTATCTGAGAATGCTAGTAGGAGTCACCATTTTCCTCATTTGTTAAGAGGTTTTTGAAAATATCTCCTTAGCCCAACGTAAAAATGAAGGAAATATCTGAGGAAGGTTGGTATCTTTTGGTTGTTTAGAAGTAGCAATAGGTAGCCATTGCAGAGCAGTCATTTAACTAGGACTGCCTCCACACAAAGGAGATGCATTTCAGGCTCTGCCAAAAGCAGGACTGACTTAGGACAGTTTGCTTGGGACTCAGATCCTGTGGCTTGCTTTGGCTGTGGTGGTACCTGCGTGGCTGCACCCAGGCTGGTTACTCAAGCCTCTCTGCAGGTGTGAGCAGAGGCAGAAGTGGGCTGTGCAAGCAGGGGGGGGCTGAACTTCAGCATATGTGCACAGTCCAAATGCACCAGCTGCTGGTGTAACAGTGGGGGAGGATCTCCTCCACACAGGCTGGGAGCTCTGCTCCCAGATGCAGCAGTTGGTGTGTGCCAGCCTTGCTGCTCCTGCTGCTGCAGGACCCTCTGCTTGCCCCAGAAATAATGAGTGGTCCCCTTGAAAATGAAACCCCCAAATACATGGTATTTCTGCATATACTTACAGGGGATTTATAGGTAATTTTAGCCTTCAGAGTTTGGAAGGTGGGGAAAAAAAAATAACATGGGAGTTAATTTAGATAGCTCACACACAGGCTAGTTGGCCTCTTTGTTCTCATTGTCAAGGGAAATTAAAATACCTTCTAGATTGAAAACCAAAGAATCCAGCCATGCCAAGCAGGTTATGGTGTGGCCATAAACAAAGAGCAGTGCCTTGCCAGAGAGGTTTTCTTTGCTTTTCAATGGATCCATGCCCTTCCACAGCCGCCCAAGTCCCTGCTCCCCAGAACGTTGTGATGCAAATGGCAAATGTGGGCTTGCAGCTCCTCTAATTTTCAGGCAGTGGTATTAGCCAAGCTGGAAGATTGAAATGGCAAGCCATGAGTGAAATTAGTGTCTAGTGCTAGAGGAAAAGCATTCAGGCTGACTTCAAGTGCCATGCATAAATAAGACACTATTCTCTTTCTCCTGCTTAGCAATTCTTTTCCTTTATACTCCATTTACGCTATATTAAGTATTTATAAGAGATCACTTTAAACCCCCTTTGCAGTCAGCAAGTGTATGTCAAGACTCATGCCTGTTTGCTGAGGCTGTATAGCCAGGGAAACACACTCTGGATAATTGCTGTTGTGAGGGTTTTGACTGAACAGGTAAAAAGTATATAAGTGCCTTTACAAAAAAAGCCATTTTTGCATCTGCCCTCTCTTATGTACGCCCAACTCAAATTCATTTAGCTAAGAATGCTAGCATGCACTTGAGAAATAGGTGTTAAGCTGGGGAGAACGAAGTGAATTTCATGTTTTGTAACCGGAAAATTGCTTTCTGCCCATATAACGAGCCATGTATGTGCCATGCCTGCGAGGCGCAGCGTGCAGTGTGGTACTGCACCCTGTTGGTCTGTGGCGTTATGAAAGCCCAATTGCATTCTCTGTACAATGTGAGGCAATTTCTTTTATATTAAACCTTTATTTCAGGCCAGCTGGTTCCAAATGCAACATAGGGACAGGTGGGATAAAAAAAGAAACTCATCCTGGCAGAGAGAGTGTGACCTACAAAAGAGAGAAGAAAAAGTTGTGTTAGAAAAGCAGCTGTGATTGAAGTGTCCTCACTCACTAGTGGGTGGAAGCAACAAAAAAAAATCAGCAAGTGAGGAAAAGGAAAGGAAGTTTTCATGTTACTTATAGCAAGAAGGATGTTTTAAATCATTAGAAGAGTGACTCAAAAGTGTGGCTCACATGGTTCAGATGTCTACAAAAGAGTGAGTTCAGGAGAACATTTTGGGAACTGAGTGCCAAAACTCAAATTCCAGGAAAGGTAATGAAGAATGTGCCTGATTCAGTCTTATTGCCTGAATACACGGCTACTGAACTCTTTTAACTCAGAAAGATGACATCAAGGTGGCCTCCCAGCAGGGGAGGAAGGGGGACAAGGCAAAGGACACAAGTGCCAAGGGTCTGGCAGGTTGTAGGAGGCAGTGTGTATATGCAGCCAGAGTGCCACCATGAAGTAGACAGCAGGATTAGGGACATCACATCTTACAAATCAAGCCAGGCAGAGAGGTGCAGAGGCAGATCCTTGGCTAGGACACTCCTCTGCAGAGAAGCCTTGCCTGTGCACCCTGCTGATCATTTAGTCATGTGCTCCTATGTCATTAGCAGCGTTTCATAGCTGAGCCAGGAAACAGTGCACACTCATCAGGTACTCTTTGCTAAGCAGCCAGAAAAATCAACTCAACCTGTTGAACCAGACTCAGTGTTCACACAAGACTGTAACTTCACTTGTGTCATTGGTCTTAAGAGCTCTTTCTCCATCCATTCCTACAGGTTACCTGTGCTGTGCCAACACCTTCTTGGAGGGGACTTCCCAGTGAATATAGAGATCAGCCAGTGATTTTCATGTGCTTGCTTGCTCCCATGCTACTGCCCATCCTCCCACATATGTCCTGCCTAGCCTTTTCTTTAACCAGTCTTGGCCTGAATAACTTACCCTAAGGTGAAATAGGATAGAAATATGCACCAAAGACAAGCAGCTGGTTACAGTAGCTTCTGGACTAGCATCTTAAGGGAATGGGGTTTGGGATACTCATTTGGTGAAACCAGAGTCTTTTAACAGTTGTTGACAGTAGTATTTTATACCCAATGTATTGCCACAATATCAGAAATTATGTGGAGATATAGGATTGGGTTTCAGCGACTCTTTGTCTAATCACTTCCTTGGAATTTAAAGTAGGGTGCAGTACAGGCTGTACATGCCTGAGCATCCAAGTTCCTGCTTGTCAATTAAGTACATGACTTAAGATGATCTGCTGTGACTTTCCTGGGGTGTTGCACTCCAGGTACAGCTCTTCTGTAACAGACCCAGCCGTTCCTCTCCTCTCCTTTGAACGCAAAGCAGCCCTTGCACTGGGCAGCCTTAAACAGTGTTTAAACCAGCCAGGAAGAGTGTTTGTGACAGCAGCTGTGATCTGCTCTTCTCCAAAGGCTGACAGAACTCTAAACACATGCATGTGGGCAAAAGCCATGCCTCAAAGGCTGCATGTTTAATTACTAATTTCTATGAGAAACCTCAGCATTTTTCTGCCCTCATTTTCTCTTGCACTTGTGTGTAGCCCCCTGCAGGAGACAGCTTCATCCTAGCAGCCATTTGTCACACAGTGAAAGAGAGAGCTGCCACTGCCCCAGGCAAGAGGCAAGGAGGGAGGTGGGAGCCAAACACCCACCCCAGCTCTGGCTTCATGCACCCACTGAGAGCAACTCGCTTAGGAACACTGTAAGCAGTACACAAAGAAAGGCAGAGCAGCAAGAAGGCCACAGTGTTAGAGCAGCCATGAGAACCACCCACTGTCACCTGCACAGGGGGAAAGCAAAGAAAGGCAGAGCAAGCTCTGGTGAGGCTCACATGTGCACCACGGCCACACAGGGAAGCAGGTCAGGCTGCAGCCACAGAAATGAAGCCTCTCAGGAGTCTACCTGCCCTAACAGAGCTGTCTGAAAGCTGCAGGACACTACAGGGCAGGCCATGTGCTGCCAGTGGAGACTGACAGGCAGACACAATGGGGACAGCAGGAGAGCAGGCAGTGGGGTGGCCACAGCCTACCAGGGCCTCTGGGCAGCCCCGGGGGCTGCTGAGCTCCCACACCAGCCTGATTCAAACCTACACCTCTTCATTTCTCCAAGGGCAAGGTCCCTTGGATCATTAGACTTGCAAAGTGACAGAAACATGGAGTCTTCCTCCTCGTCAATACCCCAGGAGCCACAGTAGGAGCCTTCTCCTCCTGCCTGCACCCAGCAGGCACCAGCTGGCCTCGCAGCTGGAGGCAGAAAGCAAAGGCGACTCATGTTGCCAGGCCCAGCCCAGAGCAGCCAGCAGGATTTTCCTGTTCTCTCCCGTGCTTTCACAGTCTCTGCTGCCAGGCTGTGGAACCAGCACCCACCTGCCAGCCGGTGCTGGCAAGGGTCAGCACACCCAGGAAGTCCCTTGAGAAGTCCCCCTTGTCCACACTGAACAAAGAGCACATCAGCTCCTCCCACCCTCTGTAATTAATAGTCAGACAGGACTTTTCACCTTCCCACAGTACGAGCTAGCTTGAGGCAGAGCATTGCCACTCTGCTGAGCTCACATGCACGAGATGGGACTTGGCCCAGGGGCTTCAGCCACCCCGGGGCAGTTTTGGTATTCAGAGTCTTCAGAGTCTTCACTGATAACTTTACAAGGGCCAACATTGATAACACCGTGACTGAGCCCTTGGTCTTTCTTGTGTGATTATCTCTATCTGTCCACTCGCCAAACATCACATTTATTGGGTTCAAACTAAGGGTAACAGCAGGTATCTGCAGTGCATAAAAACAGAAACAAAGCTTCTGGGAAACTCCCCAGCTCCAATTCATTTCTGCTTTAGCAGGTGCAAACAGCAATATTCTCTGTTGCCTCGGGGTTGGATTACAGGCAGAACATAATGAGTTCTGTGGATCTGAGGAATGGTTTAACATGCAAGGAGCAGGCAAGACCTTCAACACAGAACAGAAGACTAGAAATGGTGATCCAGCATCATAGCTCCAGCATCCTACTTTTGAAAAAGAGAAATTTTAATTTTCATTTGACAACCTACCTGAGACAGGCAAATTTGCTGAAGAGCAGTCATAAATATTGTCATATTTCAAACCACTGAGACCAGGCTTACTCTTATCTGTTTTCAGTGATTTTTCATAAATTCACCTTGATATTTAAGACTGTGTTTTCTTCCTATGTGAGCTAATCCCTTTCTGTCCCCCTCGTAATATGTAACAATATCAATTGTTTATCCTACTGTTCAAACTGAAAAGAAAATTTAACTCTAAGCTGACTCATTATTTTATGATGTCACTCATCCCCAATCCCTTGACAATGAGAATATCAAGGCAAAGTTTCAGCCACTTCATCTTCTTCAGATCCCCCTAGAGATGTTATTGTTATGAACACAGCCCTTCTTGCTTTATTATTTCACTATAACAATGCTGCAGCAGTGCAGCCAGCCAGAGGGAGACCTCCTGTGATTAGCTAGCAGATTTACAGGGAAATCTGGAAAAATCCTGAGTTTCTAACAATTCAGGGCTTGTCTCCCTGCATTACCACTCACCAGAGCTTCCCTGGTGGTGCCAGCAGGCTTCGTGCAGTGGGCAGAAATTGCTGGGGACCACACTCCAGGTTTACTCAGGACTTGTCACTGGGATGGCTGAGAGAGGCACACTGTCCCCCAGGAGTGTGGGCCCAAATCTCCATGACAACAGATTTGGAATGGAGACCTGGCATGCTGAGTGACAGAAGGTCACTGCAGCAAAAAAAAAACCAACGAAAACCAAACCAAACCAAAAATGTGTAGCGAGAGGAAAAGAACAGCTGGGGAAGAGATCAAGGGGCATCTTGCAGTATCTTCAATCATATTGCAGTTCTGAGTTCATTGGCTCCATGTGCTGGGGCTCTTAAAACAATGTTGTAAGAAGCAATTGCCATATAGAAAAAAACTCAGCCAAGTCCTGTGTATTTCTATCTGTTACTACATTTATTTTTTACTGTAATAGCAAAAACAGAGAGCAAAAATACATTTCTTGCATTGTGGATCTTGTGATACAAAGTCAGGATGAGGACAAGAAGTCTGGTAGGCAGACAAAAGGAGAGCGTAGTGAGTCCAGTTCCTTATGATCCATTTTTCATAGTAATAATTTTTTTAGATCTATTTTCTAAAGAATTGGAGTAGGATAATTGCAGTGACTGCCTCTCCTCCTATCTGCCTTCCCACTGTGCAGACTCCTGAAGCCATTCTGCTATTTTTACCAAATCTGCCAAAGAAGTAGAAATCTCAAAGACATTTTATTCCTACGAGGATTAAAAAACGCAGGTAACTGGTAGAGAAGGCTGAGGAAGTGCCCTGGAGGAGGAGAGGAAAGGGTAGCTCAGCCCTCCTTCACTGCAGGAGGCACGGCTCTGCTGCGTGAACAGCATGTGCTCGCTGGCACAAGGGGCAGCACACGCAGAGCTCAACCCCACAGAGCATATGTTGCCTCTTGGGCTGCCAAAAATATAGAGGCATGAGAGGAAGATAAAGCACCACAGTGAGGAATTAGTGGAAACATGATGTACAGAAATGAGGGAAAGAGTAAGATACAGCAGAAATCTGGCCAGTGTTATATGAGAGAGAGTGCAGAGATGGTGAGCAGGCGACCAGGATGTGCGGGAGGATCATTTGAAATGATCTGTAGGAACTAAACTTTGTGCATAGATCAACACCTGTGTGTTGATGTAACTGCTGTGTTGGAAAACATGGCAACCCTAATCCCTTCTTTAGATGGTGGAGAGGTATAACAAAGTCAACAGCAAAACAACATTTTCCCCATTAGTCTGAAATACCTTCAAGGAAGAGTGAGCCTGTTGTTCACTGAGCCCATCTCTCGTTCCCATCCTGGGGGCAATGCTAAAATTACTGAGCAGTGTAAGTCCAGTGGAAATATTTTGGAATGTGCTCTGTTCCTCACTTGCAGAGCCACTACACTCGAACATGTGTGCTTCCAGCATTCCTCCTGTTCCACGTGCACACACAGAGCTCACTGAGCTCACTGAAATGCTTTGTTCAGGCTGTGATCCACCTGCAAATGCTCCCAGGCATCTGCCTCCGACAGCGACAAGGGTGAGTTTTCCCACAAGTATGTCTGCCATTTACAGTGGTTATGAAAAGACAAATAAACCATAAATATTTTATATTTTCTGTGCACCTTCGTTCTTCGTTCTTTGGGAAAGCAATAAATCTGATGTTCACTGCTGTAAGCAGCCTTGAATCACACCAGACACCCGCCCACCACCATGGCTGTCACAGTGCACTCCCTGTGCAGTCCCTGCTCATCCTGTGCCTCCTCATGCATTCTTCATTAGGTCACAGTTGTCTCTAATGAGTGCTAATTCTTCTTCTTGCCCACACCTTCCTAATGCGACACACGGACTAGGAAGGCCATAAGTAGAGCAAAGAGAAGTGCATCCTTGGTTATCTTATTCTGAATAGCAGTGATATCATATATAAACTAAGTCCAAATTCTGGTCATGGTTATTCTTGAGCAATTTCATGAGAGCCAGTTGTTTTTCCCATGGCAACTGATAGTGGGATTAAAAAATAGAGATTTACAGGTAAAAATTACTTAGTTCATTGCATGGGGTAGGGGCTCCGACAGAACATTTTATCGAAGAATATTACTTTTCTCCACAATGCAAAGAAAATAGCTCAGCTAAAAGGTTAAGTTTTACATTTCTGAGGTTTATGTTCATTTACAGATGAAAATATTTGTTGGGCATAAATGACTATGCTCCAGAGAGTGCTGTGCACTGCCAAAATTTTTGATCTCAAAATAATTTTATCTGATCATATGGAAACCATTCTCAACTCCAGAAACTTGGATGCTGTATTGGCAATTTGCCAGCCAGGGTAAAGCAAAGATATTGTGTCCTTGGAGTGGGAAAGGTACATGGTTCGCAGAAACTCTTAGAAAAAAAAAAAAAACCAGCATCAGGAAGTATCTTGGCCAAGAGGAACTTGGCAAAGCAGTATTTTAGCTTTGCTGAGGGACTGTGTATGCCCATTGAAACAGTAACATCTGTGGAGGAAGGGCAGAGCACGGGGATACAATGCAGTTTTATGGCAGCACTGCTTAGTCAGGGAAAGGGACTCCGAAGGGAGCTGATGCAGCCAGCTGGCTGGCTGATGAATGGAGTAACCATTGTGGGAGAGATCAAAAAGCTATCAAGTGCTCCATCTTTCCCATAACGAATTTCTGAGGATTAGTGAAGCTTGCAGTTGAAGTATATAGGTGTGATGTCAGGAAATATTGAGTGGTTTTTTGCATCCTTAGATCATTAAAAATTAATTTGAACTCATGAGCAAGCCAAAGCAATGACAAAACTCTAAAGAATCTGAAATGCAGCATGAATGAAGGGAATACAGACAGAATACCGTGCTTTTGTAAAATAAGGGCAGAAATTCAATGTATTTTCCGTTGGTTTAATGGATTCCCACTGAATTTAGCTGTGCACCTCACGGAATTGCTCTCTCTGCAAAGCACAGCAAAGCCTATATTTTTGCAGTGAAATGTGTTGAGTATGCAGCAAAAACAGCATCTAAAGATATTTATCTATCTATCTATCTATCTATCTATCTATCTATCTATCTATCTATCTATCTATCTATCTATCTATCTATCTATTGCTCAGGTCACTGAATTTTTATTTTGCCTCTAATGAAGTCCAGATTTCTTAATTTCTTAATTTACTATTTTATTAATTTATTAATTTCTTACATCTACCACAGTTACCGAACTACAGCAATTATAGAGACACTGTCAGGTGATCAGTTCCAAAAGTGTTAAAGACTTCTCTAGCCTTGCACCTCTCCTTGAACTTTCATGGGTAATTTCCATTGTTAAAACATTAAGCATTTACCTGCTTAAACCCCAAAATGTTCTCTCCTTTCCTACTCTGAAAGAGTCCTTCAAACAGAAGAGAAATTACTTCAGCAAAACCATAAAATTGATTGCAGAGTCTTTATATCAAATGCCTACCCAGACACAGAGAAACATAATTTATTTCCCTGTTTTCTAATATCATCATGGATGTTACATTGGTACTACAGCAATGAGCAAGGCAGTTCCAGGGAGCATTGAAATTTCCATCTGGCAATGTTCCTTCTGGTGTGTATTATCTTTTAAGATGCTTTCCTGGCATGTACCAGCTGCCTCCAGGAAAATTTATATGCTATTTTAGTTTGTTTAATTTCTCTTCCCTGCTAATGTGCCTTTGTTATGGCCGTGTGGAGTTCATTAACCGCGCCAGGAGATGGCAGCAATGGAAACCACTTCGTGCCCTCCATTCAGAAATGATCTCTCGTGCTGAGCGACAACAGCAACAAGATTACCAACCAACCTTTAAAAAGTGTTTTGAAAAACCAAGAAAAGCAGTCTTCACAGTTGTAGACACCGAAAGATATGCAAAAAAAAAAAAAAAGAGCTATGAAATGAAAGGAACTATGAGATCCCTTCTCAGGATCTGAAGGTCATTTTTTCACCACCTACGTTGCAAAGACCACAGATGATATCAGTAGATAAGAGTGTTGGAAGGCATGACTTTCCCAAGCTGCCATGACTAGAAAGGTCTGAAGTAGCTTTATTTCATCTGACCTTCATGGCACAGAAGAAAAAGCATTTGACTCTAGAGCAGAGGAGGTCAGGGCAGAGTCTGCAAAAATATCATAAAGAGATGGGGTTTGGGGCTGCTGGACTTTGACTCCTATCTCTGATTTGGTAAGAAGAGTCACAGGGAGCAAGCTGCTTATTTAACTGTTTTTATAAAGCAGGTGAAGGGACATGCAGAGCCAGACAGAACATCTACTTAGGAGAAATGAGTGTTTGCACAGGCAAATTACCATACATATTTCCCACAGGACACAAGCATTATTAGATCTGTTACAAACTTTGTCAGCCACCGCTGAGGAAAAAAAAGAATCTTATTTACCCTTCTAGATACAGACCAGTCTTCAGGGCAATACAGCTGCAAAATTTACTGGCGTGGATGCCTGTGTTACAGCCAGGATTTATCATGCATGATAAACACAAAACCATCTTAGCTTCAGTTATAAGCTTTTGTACCAAGCGTATTATTTATTTATTGCCCAAAATTAAGAGCATATGGAGAAAATGAGCTTTCCCACCAGGGGGTAATGTTTGTGTGCCACTGAGCAGAAGCAGTAGTGGAGCTGGGGGCTGTGGCAAAGTCCCAGTTCTGCCCTGGTCCATGCCTTTCAGTGCAGCTAGGACAACCCTGGGCACGTGTCCCCACAAAGGGTTAGGAGGCAAAGGTTGCTAGTCATGTGCTCTCCCGAAGAGGAATTGGAGTGGTGGGAACAGACAAAGCTCCTTGTCATGTTTCTTGTCAAATTTGGGGCTGTAAGTTGTCTTGCTACCTTTGTGAATGAACAGCAACTCCTGTCCTGGAGAAACATGCGCTTTCATCATCAATGTATCCTCACAGAAGAGTCTGTAACACTTAAAGCTTTGGCTAATTGCTTCTTTTAATGAGACACAAAACACAATAAATCATGTTTATGGAAATCAATCTGTCCTGCATCACACTCTTTCCATTAGTGGGAAATTAGTTGTGACTACTGGAAACAAATGATATTCTAAGGTTTTATGGGGATTGCTTGAGTTAAAAAAGGCTAATATTGCCAGGAGGAATACATGGTTTTTGTAACTACAAGCCACTTCAATCATGGTAGACACAAATTTCCAAGCAATTTTGCCTTCTGTAAATTAAAGATCCACAACCCTCAGGGTGAAGGGAGCTTTATTGCAAGAAAATCTCCCTTATACTCTCAGAGATGTCCCCTGTGCAACCCAGGTCAGTGATCATTTTGATGTAAAGCAAAATGGTCTAAAAGAAATGCAGATCAAAACAAGTCTCCTTTAGTTATATAAAAACCTGTAATTATGAGGTTAGTTGATTTTCAGAACAAAAGATCACAACCTCTGGGTTTGTTCATAGTTGAATATCCTTTGTGACTAAGAGCACATGAGGAACGTGGACTTTTGCACCTCTAATTGTTCCTGTGGTTAGTTTGTATGAGAAGCACCCTTTCTTAAACACCTCAATTGTAATTATGTCCTATTACTACCTGTGTTAAAAATTTTACTACAAACTACAGTGAGTATTCATCCTACATGGGTCTACAATACTCTAATAATGTAAATGTGTTTCTCTTCCTTATTTCTAGCTCCTCAATTGCACCAAAAGGCAACAAGATTTATATTTTCAGAATGCTATCCTACTGGTCCTAGATGCTTTTAAATAAAAAATGGAAGGGAAGGTACATGAAGCATTACTGGGTATGTTGTTGATATATAGGGTATGCCTCATTCCTCCAGCTCTAATTATATAACATATAAATAGACTAGAGAGATTTTCTAATATTTTAATACTTCAAAGTACAACTATAAATAGAAGAATTCTGTGATACAGGAAGAGGAAAACAGTGTCTAACTGCCCTCTGAGCAGATTTTCTTAATGCTGACCAAAAAGGCCTGGAGAGGTGTGGTATCACGAAAGCATGGAGGTCCTGGACAGCAGCATCCATGAGGGACCTGTTCTGGCTCATTTGCTCCCTCAGCTTTGCCCTGCAGGAGGAGGAAAGGGCACTCAGAGGCTTGTGAGCTGCAGCCCTCTCCTTGCTTCAGCGTGGGTGCTGGCTGCCTTTATTAGTAGCAACACAGAGCATTTCTGTGAGCCTCCTTTAAAAATGAGATGCCCTCTGAAATGCCTGAATTTAGAAGTAGATTTATTATACAGGCTAGACTAATGATTTGCTCTCACCAGTGTCACCAGGGGAAAGGGAACTTTCTCTAGATTCAGTGGTGAAATCTAACAACAACAAAAAACCAACCACCACAAACCAAAAAAACCACACCAAAAACCCAACAAAAATGACACAAATGGAAAACAACTTGATAGCATGACCTTGTCCTGCCTTGTCACTTGATCAACTTTCATAACCACAGCAGTAATATCTTACACAATACACCACTGTATTGTACTGTATTCTATCTTGCAATATCTTATCTTTTCCATTACAGCCTTGTTCATACTGTTTTCAGTCCTGACCCCACTGTCTCTGTCCTAGAAATAGCAGGGAGATTAGTGGAGTGAAGCTGCTAGATGCAAGGACACCCCTTACCAGGCCTGATCCTGACCCCACCACACATGCAGGCTGATGTCCCAGCCTGGCCTCAGGCTGTCCCCATCCCCATGGAGTAGGGCATCCCTGATGGCTGGGAGTAGGGCAGCCAGAAAAGAAGTCAAGGTCTGAACAGGGCTTTAGTGCTGATCTTTTGGAGATGAGGATTTGGGTTTTAATGACACTACTGGCAGGTGTGGTGAGGTGTTGGCATCAGTCTGACTGGTTTAGGGTGCTGACCTCAAGGCAGAGGAATGCTGCTGGCACTACACACTGTGATTACCACCTCCACGAGGCAGCTCATGAGGCACCACATCTCTGGATACTTCCTCTGTGTCTCTGCTGCACTATCCATGACACTCCCACCGTGGGGCATTTTGAACCCCCTCAGGGATCGGGGTGCAATCCCTCCATGCTGCATGAGGAGTCACACGTGTAAATACTCAATATGAAACTGATGCAGGGACACATATTTTCTTCTCTCTCTTTTATTTTTTTTTTTAGAGTTTCCTCTTTCTCTTTCTGTTTTAAGGCTCTTTTGCTGGGAATAATCAGGAAGACAGCATGTTTTTTATCCACAAACCTCGAATGAAATTTGATATTTCTGACAGAAAACATGCACGTATTTTCCAAAAGTTTCTCTTGGAGATGGATATTTACACAACACTTCTCATGAAAATATTTGTCTTTTTTTAAGCAACCTGAAGAGAATTCTCACATGCTGTACAAAAACTTTGAAAGGATGGGGACAGCAGGTGCCCAACAAGACTAAGAGTTTGTACTTGTGCGTCCTTGGGTCTGAAACATGCTTGAGAGCAGGGATCGGTGGCAGGTAGGCACATCAGTGCAGTGGGCATGCCAAACACGGACCCAGACCAAGGTGACAAAGCTGGGACGTGTGGCATAGGTAACTGACGTGGCAAAAGTACTGTGGCTTGTCACGTGTCACTGAGTAGCTGGTTGTGAAAGACACTGTTTAAACAAACTGTTGTGTACATTTCCATGTCAATACCTGTCTGTCCAGATTCCTAATTTTAAAATGCAGTTCTTAAGCATATTTGAATGAGTCATTATTTTTGGCCAGCATTTTCAGTAACTGGAAAATCTAAACATTATTGCACTGTGCATCTCCTGTGCTCCATAGATTACACTGCAGTTTTTTACATGGGTTGCATCCTATTTCTGCTGTGTCCGCACCCTCTTTTCTCTATTTGCATCTGAGACCATTCTTGTTGTGTAGAAAGAGCTCTCCAGCTCCTGCTGGATACATACTTTGCTCCCCTTGGTACAAAAGCCCCTCTGTGTAGTTTCTCTTTGAGCAAATGGTGACTACTTAGCACTGGCAATTTGGGTTCTGTTAATTTTATACATCAGTGCTTGAAATGGCAATGCAGCTTTTGAGTCCTCACCTTTGGGAGATGAAGCCAGGGACCACAAAAACCCTTCACACTCCTGTCTGCCTGTAATAGAGTAACTGTACAACAAGGCATTCAATCATTTACAGAGTATTGATAGAATATTACAGACCTCTTTGGGCAGGAATTTCCTGATTCTGAGACCAGTCAACCAGACAGCAGGACTTGGAGCCTCTAGTTATCATGTCCCACACTTTCAACAGCAGTTGGAACATCCCACCGCTGAGAAAATAAGTTGATGAAATCATTGAGAATATCTCAATCTTCTCAGTTTAAGTTGAAAGTGTTCAAAAAAGTCTATGAAAGAGAATAGGAGCAGGATGAAAGAGAGGAGACTCGTGGTGGCCATTCTGAGGGAAAAGGATACAAGGGACACTGTACCCAGATGCAGATGGGATACAAGCCCAGGAAAG
This sequence comes from Thryothorus ludovicianus, assembly GCA_013397245.1. Lineage (NCBI taxonomy): Eukaryota > Metazoa > Chordata > Aves > Passeriformes > Certhiidae > Thryothorus > Thryothorus ludovicianus. Next base: position 125,105 of record VZTB01014287.1, on the reverse strand, counting down.
AGGAAGTGCTTGAAGACAGTGAATAGAGAGTCGAGAAGGGAGTCACACTGTCATCCTGTGGGGAAGAGAAAGGCAGGAATGCAGAAGTATCTGGGATGTGCCGGGATTTTGATCTTGAGGAAAGCATAAGGCATACAGGCTGCTACTTCCATGCTTTGACTTTGGTAGAACAAAAGCCATGAAGCTATTGTCTCTTTTGATACCACAGAAAAAGAACAGCTCCTCCTTCCTTGGAAATGACCCTAACCAGTTCTCTCCCTCTCTTGCCTAATCATCTCTCTGTAAGCCAGCAGCTGAAACAATCTTTTCCCTCCAAAAATGAACGACTCTTCATATTTTCAATTTTTAGTGTAAAGAGAAGCATGAAGTCTGCACACCATTCAGAGTGTACAGCATGAGCTTTAGCAGGTCCCAGCAGCTTCAGAATTACTTGCAGTGAGAAATCACCTTTCATAAAAGCAGAAATTAAATAATAATCTCTCAAATAAGAGGCAGCTGCCAATGATGGAATGGAAAAAGAACTGCAATTATATGGTAGACGGTAACAGCTTAATTGTTACATTTCCCTCCATTAAAAAAAAATGATCATGAAAAAACACCTTTCAGTACTTATTATTTGGGCAGTCCGGCAAATGTATAAGCAACAAGTAGGTGACTATGCAACACAAAAATGTGGACTTCTGACAGGAATTTCTTGCTCTTGTGAGGAAGCAGCCTAATGCTGCCACTAATTACCAGGATACCAGAAACAAGGGGTTGTTAATGGAACTTAAAATTGCCATGTAAATTGGAAGGTGGTGCCTTTATAAAGGAGGTTTTAAATATTGCCTAGGAAGAATTGATTATGAAGTCCAGGATGACAGAAATAAACGAAGAATTAATAAGCCAAGATGAAAGATCATGGATTTCAGGATTTTAAAAAAATTTAGATGTCAACTAGGGTGTTAATGAACTCTACATCATGGGGAGGGAGGAAGGAAATACAATACAAATTTCAGGCCAGTTTAAAATAAACATAATGGCAAACTATTTCAGACAGGGTACTTTCGATTGACAGAGAGACAGGAAAGCCATCAGTGACCCTCAGGAGAATTCATTTGGAACACTGGTCATCTCAAGGAAGAAGAATTCCCATGGGAACCAGTGCAGAGAAAGACTTCAAGACCAGTCAGGAGACAAAAAACAACAGCACTGAAGCCCAGATTCATGCTGCCCAACTTCAGGCACTTCACAAAGACACATAAAATAGGAACACAGTCACCAGGGTCTCCTGTAGTCAATGGAAGGAGATGGGCACCTCCAGTCATTCAGCCTACCTAAGTTCTGACTTTGCTTCTAAATTAGATGATTTACTTAAATACTCTAACTACAAAGGGAGCATATTGCTCTAGGGAATGTGCATGGCACCCTGAAAAACAGAAGGTCAGAAAGAAACCAGCTGCTTCCAGAAGTGTAAACATCACAGAAGAGGTCAAGTTGAGGTTTAGCAGTAATACAAACTGATATGTGCTAGGCACAAATAAATTTTTCTGATAAATAGAAGGCTGATCTTTGGAAACAGCTTTCTATACATGGGGGGATTTGGGAATAAGATACTTGCCTAGAGTTAAAATGCAGCTGAATGTGTTCATTTACGAGGATATATGATGAACATACCTGAAAGAGCAAACATTTGGACTGGCAGATACAAAAAATTCCTTTCTCATCTGTTTTGTTATGCTCTTTTATTTGGATTGTTTGTTACTGAATACAAACAGTACTAATCCTTTTTACTGGCATAAAAGGGACTTCTTGTAAAATTACATGTTTTGAAAAAGAATTATTGGAAGGTGTTGCTGCCTTTTCCTTCTCCATTTGTACAAAGGGGATGGACTGGAAAATCTGTTTCCTGGGACCAGAATTGCTCAAGACCAAAACAAAAAAAAGCTACAGTTGAGCAACTGACCTACACTCAGCAAACTGAGCAAAATGCTTGCTGCCCAAGGCAAGGGAGGCCAGCTCTCCTAAGTGATGGGCAAATACACTGCAAGGTGCTGCTGTGAAGGAACAGAAATGCTATCAGCATGCTCCCAGCTGTCACTGGCCCAGGCAGTCTGTGCAGTAGGGTGTCTTTGCACTTCATGGCTGTTGCAGCAATGGAAACTCACTGTCCGTGGACCAGCCCCACATACAAGCCTGAAGTGCTTGAACCATGCAGTTTAAAGTGTCCCAGCAAATACAAACAGGGACTATCGATCACAGTGTGAATTGCAAAAAGGGTGGGAGAGCACAGCCAAGGGCCTGGCAAACCGATAGAAGAGGACATGGGAATGTAAGCACAGAAGGACTTTGGCAGGAGCATAGGCAAAAATGAGACTGGAGCACAGTCCCCTGCTATTTAATCCTTCCTAATTTTCAGTGAAATGACCCTCTATGCACATTGACAAAAAATAATGTGGCAGAAACAGAGAAATGTCAGATTCTCCTACACTGATACTGGCTAAACAGTTGGGTGAACAACATTCTAATGCAATAGTAATGTGTGCTAAAAGAAACAAGATGTATCCTCCTGATTATTGTATTGCATGCTGTGGAATGGCTATATCACAGTCCTCTAATTCCGTGCAATCCTGGTATTTTAAAAATAATTTGGAAGGATGAAAGTAATTTTGAATTTTATGTTTAAATCTGAGTCTGTGTCTAAAATTATATATATATATATTTCATTTTAGAATAGCAGAGAGTAGCTGGTTTTCCTGGGTAATTCTTAGCATGAACTTAGTGGTTGATATTAGGAAACACAAAATTTTGCAAAAGACAGAGAACAAAGTGAAGCAAGACACAAACTGACAATTTACAAGGCCTTAAGAGGCATGAAATACATAATTTTACAACAGTTTTACAATAGCAATTACATTCATTATTCAAAGCAATTTGTTTGCTATGGTTTGCCCCACAGGAAACAATAAACTAAAGACAAATATAGAGTCATGTATGCTTTTTGTTAAAAAAAAGTGGTAATCCTTATTGCAACAAAATCTTATTAGCTATTGCAAAATGTTTGCAAGGGCTTTATGTTTGTCAGAGTCTTATCTTTCCTTTTCCATGGGGTCACAGTTGCTCTGTAATGTTGTTACTGTTAAGGATAATGTTTGTGGTCAGTTGCTATTGGCAGTGACAGTCGAAGTTCAGGCAACCAAACAGACATGAAATTAATAACGGCATATGTACCAGAGAAACTAAGTATGCATTGTTTCTTAATGACTTACCAGGAAGAATTCTTACTGAGGTCCAAGAGAGTTTGAAATGAATAAATCATATATATGGAGTGAAGGATCTGCCTCAGAAAATGGAGGTAAGTATCAGTATAACCTGGATAAAAAGAGACAAAATGTCTGGACTATGAATGCAGCTGAAAGCCCCTGCTGTGGAAAGCCAGGGTAGTGTGCCACTGAAGATGTGCTCAGCTGTATAAATAGTGTTTCATAAAGTCCACATATACTCTACTGCAGAAATTGTTAATTTTAAAAGGATCGTAAATTGGAGTGCAATCTATGCCTCTAGCACCATACATATAGTATAAACAGTATGAAGGCTGTGGAGAGGATTTATCTGTGACCATTAAGCACTTACCTGATTTGCAGAGTCATGCCTCTGTCTCAGTAGGTAGGCTTGCTAAATCCATCTGCTCACCATAAATAATTGAACTTCTTTCCTGACTGCTTTCTGTTCCCTTTCAAAATATCCTGTGTGTGTGCATACACACAGGGCTGCCGAAATTAGGGAAAAAAGTATGAGCTGGTTTTGTGCCACCTTACAGCATTGGACTTCAGCCACCAATAGGCATCATAAGCTTCCCTCAGTTTCTGAAGTTAATCCATCAGCTAAGACCAAAACTCCCTCAGGAACTCATAGTAGTGACTCTAGAGTCGAGCCTGCCATCACATTTATTTTATTCTGGACTTGGGGTTCTTGGACATGCTTGGAACACAACTGGTCAGGCTTCCAAAATATAAGCAAGAAGACAAAAGGTAAATGATGTAAGAAATCTGAAAGGACCTCCAACACTGGATGGTGTATAGGTTTTGCTACAGTGTAATACTCCTGAAATATTATATCAGGAACTGCTTAGCCCTCCAAAATGTGTTGCAGCATTCAAAGCGAAAAAAGCTGCAGCTCTTGGCTGTTGCTGCCCATTAAAAATTCATGTCACTTGCAATCTCAGTCTCAGAAACAAGAGTTCTGTGAGAACTGATCAGATACGTCTTGCATGTACACCTGGAAGTACATACATTCATCTGAGCACCTTCCCACTGAAGACCTGACATGAGCTTTCCCTTCTAAGTCTGATTTTTCCTCCCAAGACACAGGACTGGGTGCCCTACCTATGCAAAAGAAATGAATGAGTTTCTTCTGCCTGCAGTCAAGTCAGCCCCCAAGCAAGCATTCCACTGTAGCAACTGTAGCCAGAATTGAGGGGGCTGTGGCTGTAATTTATCATAGGCAATTTATTTTCAGCAGTGTGACTACACGTCAGTGCTGACAGCATTTGTAGCATTAAGTGTTCCAGAGATAGGACCATGGCACTGCTTGGAGGAACGCACTCTGAAGGCCTGTCAGTCCTGATAGGTCACTGTGTTTTTACACAGGCATTTTGCAGTATTTGTTCAGGGAATGCCTTAGCATGGCTCATTTTCCAGGTTTGGATGAGCTCGGGATCCTCCTCTGGGTTCAAAGACAGTCATGTCTTAAGAATCAGCAGAAAGGAAAAAGAAAATCCAAAGAATTTTGTATGCCAAGATAACAGAAGCACTGTGTTGAAAGAGGAGGAAAATACACTGATGTGAATCAAGGATCCATATGATTCCCTCAATTCTGACTTCTTTACAACATTTAATAGTGTACAGAGTGTGTCTGGCCATGCCTCCAGTTGGTCATGAATTATGATGGTTTACATGTCTCTAAAATAAACTTTGGTGCACAAATACTAAGCCACATAAACAGAGTCAGTCACGTATGTATGTCCCTCAGCTGGGGTGAAGTTCTTAATTAGGCCATTTCTTGAGGCCTTAGTCAGCATTAAGCTGCCTGTGCCCAAAGGCAGCTCTGCCATGGTGCAGCTGAGTGACCTTGGATCAGAGTGCTGTGTGAAAAAGAGCTATTAGAATTGTGGGCCACCTACTTGGCTCAAGAGTTGGGCCCACATTGAAGCACTCTCCCTTAGTCCATGCTTCAGCTATGTTTTGGGTATGACTGTGCCTGGACACACACACTGATCCAGACCCTGACCCAACTGGGATGATCTTCAATCCTTCCCATCGCTGTGGGCTTGTCTAATGATGACCAGACTGGTGACTGGTTGGTCCTGGTTATTGCAACTGAACCTGATTCTGACCCTTACTCACCAGCTTGACCTCAGATTTCCTTGTCACTGTGTTCACCGGGATGGTCACTGGTGATCTGTACCCTTGGCTGAACTTCTAGCCACCACCAGAACGGCTCAGCTATTCTTGTTTGGGTGCTGTGGTACTTACTAGTGAAGCCACAGTCATGCATGCCTTGCTATCACCCTCCACTCCCAGCTTGCCTTGCTACTCCATAAAACACTTTTCTCCAAAGGATGCCACCTCTCACCTACCACTGGTATCATTGGTGCCACTGGGACTGTGACACTCCTGACACTAGTAGCTCCAGCACAAGCCAGACAATAGGAACATGGATTGCTGACACCATGTGACTCTCCTTTTAGCCAAAGATTTTTGTTAGAAAGCTGTCTTGAGCCAGCCTACTGGCGCCATGCATTCCTGCCAATAGGATAAATCAGGAGAGTGGGCAAGAAGTCAGCAATCAAGACAAAGAGTCTGTTCTGTCACAGACAGACAGCAAAACTAAGCAGTGATACACAACTTCTCTTGTGTGATCTCACTTAACTGTTGGCCAAATAACCAAGCAATCTCAGTAACCTGGAGACATCATATTTCAAAAGCCCAAGTAAAATGCAAAGTGGTCACAAACCCAAAATAGTCACAAGTTCTTTATCACCTTTTGTAATTTATTCTAGCTGTCTAAGTTTGGCAACAGGATTTCATATTTTACCTGTTGATCTTCCCATCTCATCTGCAGCATTCTTTCCTCTCCCTCTCCAGGGTGCTAGCTCCACCTCTCCTGGTGGGACCATCCTCAAGTATACAAGGGCTATGACACTTAATTCTTCCACCATGAGGCACCACTGGTGTTGCACCTGAGCTGCCACATGGACATGGACAGTTTGGCACATTATTCAGACTGTCACATGAGCAAGGATTTCAGCATTAAACGAAATCCTTGCTGGCAGCCTCAGACAGCAGTTGTGAGACACAGCTATAGGCTGGAAGGCAGAAATTTCAATTCTGTTGAGCCTAGCCAGCCTACACCCCAAATCAATCTGTGTATTACGAGGGTGAACATTCAGGCTGCTCTCACTCAAATAGTGTTGGCATCTCATAGCTCAAATACTCCCCCCACCATACAAGTTTGCTTGGCCCCTATGGGTGTTGTAGCATGTCCAGTGCTGCTCCCTTGTTCTAATAATGTCTTGTGTACCCAGGAGTAGTTTTGCCTTCTGCATTTAATTGCCACTCCTTTGCCAACTTACCTGGAAGGCTGTCCTTTGCTCTTACATTTAATCCTGAAGGAGAAAAACTAGTGCCCTTGAGACATTTACATGTTCTCCTGTATAGATGCACAGTACATACTGACTTCTATCTCTTCTCTGCTCTTCTTAAACAGGATGCTAAAAGGTCTGGCTAAGCTTTTTCAGAAATTTGAACCTCCCATGGCCAGAGAATTGTCTACCAGGAGTCCCATGCTGTGCAGCAATGGAAAACACTGGGCTCAGGTACAGTCAGCTACCATTTTATAGAAATAGACACTTCCAGCATTTCCCAACCCAGCATGCACCAATGGGTCATTACCTCCTTTGTTTTTCATGTGGCATATATAGAGAATTGTTATGGAAGTTTACCTTTCTGGAAGTCAGTGTAAATACATTTTGTACACAACAGAATTCAAACAGTGTAATCATGACTGTCTTATGTAACCTTTCAGCATGTTCTGCAAAACTGCCTTCCCTTCCTCAAACACTGCAATTCTGATACGACCTATCAGTGAACATTCACAAACATTCAGAGCTCAGAAACATAAACCAACCTCTGTTTGGTGCACAGGAAAGCCATTGTATTTCAAGTAATTAATTTAGTTATTTATTTGAGATTTAGCAGAGTACATTATAAAATTAATTTTGAATTAAAAACATAAACCACAAGTCTCTAAGTGAGAAGATATAATTGAAGAAAATATTTTCTGCATTGGAAAAAAATCTGATCTGGAGCAGTAAGGCATGTATCCTGCATCTATTTTTAAGTGAGAAGGTACACTGTAGTCTGGGTTCTCCAGTACAAGAAAGGCAAGGAGCTACTGGAGAAGGTCCAGAGGAGGCCCACAAAGATCATTTGAGGTCTGGAGCATTGCTTTTATGAGAGGAGCCTGGAAACTGGACCTGTTTAGTCTAGAGAACACTGAGAGAGGATCACATAGATGCATGAAGGATCTCAAAGGTGGGTGCCAAGAGGATGGTGCCAGACTCTTTCCAGTGGTGTTCAAGAGGACGAGCAGTGGCCGTGCACTAACACACCACAAGTACCCCTTGACACGAGGAAGAACTTTACAGAGGCAGAGCACTGGAACGGGCTGCCCAGGGAGAGCGTGGATTCTCCCCTCTGGGGACATTCAAACCTCGCCTGAACACGTTCCTGTGCCACCTGCTCCAGGTGATCCTGCCCTGGCAGTGGCTTGGACTGGATGGGTTCCAGTGGTCCCTTCCAAACTAAACCGCTGTGCGATTTTGCGAACACTTCGCCACCTACACGGCGAGCAGTGCCACGGCCCCGCACACGCGGAGAGCTGCACAAGGCCCAGCCGAGCTCACTCTTCCCTCTGCCGGCCGCGCACACGGCCACGCGGCCCGGGGGGTCCCGGTGGGTCCCGGTGGGTCCCGGTGGGTCCCGGTGGGCCCCGCTCTGCCCC